>CM060686.1:57170260-57679532 GCA_030686995.1 Artemisia argyi
ATAAATAACCGGTGCAGAAGAGTAATTGACAATGTACTTCTGGTAAGTATATATGGCTTGTGTAGAAGAGTGATTGACAAATTATTTCGTCCCAAAGGGCTGTTTACATAACAAAAGTAATATGCAAAGTTTCCGGTTCAGAAAATATGCCTTGTGCCGAAGAGTGACTAACAATATATAACAAAAACGAAAAATCAATCATTATTTTATCTGGCAATCATATGTGGGACACTTAATTATGTTACCTGGTCTAATGTCTGTAATGCATCCAAGCCAAATGTTTAATATATCACGAAAGGCCTTAATGCCTGCAATAAATGTACAATACTATTTGAGAGTGCCAACAATGAAAAAGTAAGTACTAATAAGTACATACTCAGTTAATGTTCATGAAATGTTAATAATCCCAAGAACTCATGATCACCATTTTTTTTCAATTGAGAGATGAAAACATAAAGATAAGTCACAAACTTTAGACTGCTGATATTAAGAAGCCAGTTTTATTCATTAAAAGTGACGTCTATTGGAACATCGAATGAGAATTAGTAAAGCTTACATATCAATTGCAGACAAAAGCAAACTATAAAATTAAACACATTTTAAAATTTCATTTACCTTTTGAGGCGGCAAGCCATTGTATGAGAGCCTTCAGTTCACGGTCTCCCTCGAATGCACCACAACCCCAATTTCCAGTAACAATCCCTAGTTCATCATCAAAGCTTGCAGGCTGACGATGATGGCATAGTAGCAGTCAACGAAGGTGATTCACAGGATTGTCAGACAGCCATCATACTAACGGGTACACTTGCTCGAGGCTACTTAACTTCACATCCAAGGTTGTATAAGCTAATGCACACATGGGCGCATTATTTTCTAGCTTAGGAGAAATAACCTTAAGTTGCTTAAAATTCCACTAAAGCTACAACAGCATGTAACAGAGAATGATTAGTGTGTCAAGAGTGGTTACTTGAAACAATGATTCACATCATAGTATTAATGTTCATGGCAGAAGGTGTAGAAATCTGACATTACACCAAGTTAAAAAGCAAAAATTATTCGTTTTTAAAAATGTATCTATCAATATAAATATCCAAATATTGAATGAGAAACTTACAATTGCTGAAGATGGGTCTTCAAATGTCAATATGTTATAAGACTCGTACTTTTTAAAAGCTTCCATTCTTTGTTTAATGTAAGAAAGTAGGTCTTTTGATGTTGATTGTAGACAAATATGTAGTGTTTCAGTTTCTTCAAGTTGAGGAGAGTATTGCGCGGGGCTATCAAAGCCACGGTCCTCAAGCATCATCTGGTGCAGCCTATGATTGGTGTGCCTTTAACCCAAAAAAACAATTCCAAGTCATCTGGAGTCTTGTTCAACGTTTCGCGCACATCCTTGTGTTGTTGATGTCTCAGCTAGAAAAAAATACAAAAATAAAAATAAAATCACAATAAGAAATACCAACTTAATGATAAACCTTATATAAACATTATCAGTGATATTTGCTAACCTTTTAGTGTTTTCTAGCAGTCATTTAATCTTTGTCCATCATAACTCAATGATGACGGTGATCAACTTGACAATGACTCGAAGGTCTATGTAAGATCTGATTGTAGAAATAATGTTAATCAAATGATCATCTAATGGTTAGAATAACTTGTAACTATGATAGTGAAATTAATATGATACCTCATAAAATAATTCTCCTCTTCCTTTGCCAAGTGACCCGCACCATCTGGTTTGTTGACCCATCAATGTACACTGATATTACTTTACTACATTGCTCCAAGCGAGTGTCCATGATCGGGCTAGAAGAGGCATAAAAATGATAAATCTGTAAGTACTCAACTTTGAAAAATAAGGCAGCAAATGAAACCATGCTAGTATGAACTATAAAACTTCCTTGCATCATGAAACTATGTGAAAACTCTTTTTTGCATTTATAAATAAGTGAATATAATAGAATGGGTGTAAAAAGTGGAGGAGAGAGTACTTACATGTCTTTCTCCATATAAATGAGATGAAGGAATTGGATAATGTGTGGTGCATACGGAAAACAGCCGAGTCTTAGTAGAGCTTTTAAAACCATGGAAAATCCGTGAATATGCCTCCAATAGACCAATTTCTCGGAAGATTTGTGTAGTCATCATCAACCCCTGATGTATGAAAGGATAATTTTGTTGCACTCTGGAGCATCGGCATAGCATACATCAAGTATTTCTCAAAATTCTCTCCAATTGCCAGCACAATATCACCAAAGCATGAAACAATTTGGTTGTTTCACTGAACTGTGCAACTGGTTGCTTGACAGGTTTTAAGAAGGCAGGTCAGGACCCCATCACACCATGGTGACACCTTATCTTCAGTCACATCACACGCTGGTACTCTTCAAAATTATGCAAATTTTAAACCATTTGACCTGTTACATATGTGATATAACCTGAAACCTATCCGTTCATACATTTAAGAAATGTATTATTCATCCTGAAGCAAAAATTAAATAAATTGTGTACTTTCTTTTAGACCCATGCGAACAACACTTGTTTGGAACTGCACCGAAGATTCATTGACCAGAGAAACCAAGAATTAAGAAATATTATAGATAAAATGTTTAGCAAAGAAAATATGCTTAAAGATTTTAACTAACTTTTAGTTGTATCATGTGTTTGAGCATTGCCATGACGACCATAAGTAAAATTCGTCATGCCACCTTCATTTGCACCTGTAAACGATTGTGACTAAAATTCGTCATGCCACCTTCATTCACACTTGTAATAACGAATAAACGTAAAAAATTAATACCAAAAAAAGAAGAAAAAAATCTAAATATGAGATTCAAGTATTTGTATACCATTTTTACTTACCTGTGGATCTTGTGTCATCAAGAAATGCTTGCTACCACTTGCCACCTTTGAGTTTGGAAAGCCTACAGGAAAGTGGAAGGTCTAGCGACTTTGCCGTATTCCAAATATTGGTTAGCACCTAAGAGGAAATGAATAATCAATATTGCAGATGTCTTAATTCCACAGGAAGCCAAAATGCGTGCCTATTTACCTGCACTCAAAGGTTGTGTGAAATTATTATGAGGGCGCAAACTGATAGGTACATTTTCCATAGACGTATTCATCTCTACCAAATTAAGAGAACACGTAACATTAGGTTGCTATGAGCCATATATTGATAAATTATGTGATTATATATGTAGTATATTTAAATGTCTAGCCGCATATTGAATAATGTCCAAATGAAATCCCGCCCACAATAAACCAGATATGTGCAAGCATAAAAATTGGTGTTCCTAGGCTAAAAAAAAACTGCGCAACATAAGATTGGCTAACCCATAATGATAGATGGTGGCAATATGACTGCCAATAACACTGGTGTAAACTCCTTGTTAAGTTATGTCAATTGGAAGTAAGCACTTGAGGCCAGTTTCATAATACCCCAATTCTTTTTCTTGCTCTAAAATCTGGATAATCGAAGACTTCTCCATCGATGCTTGCAAGAAGTTGAGAACACCATACACGTTCCAGGCCTGAAAATGAGTGTAAACACTGAATCAATAAAATAAGCTATATAAATGAATGGAGACATTAGTTCAAGGTTTTCACTCATTTCCAAAACCACTTTGATATATCCAGTAATAGCCTTGAAAACAAACTCAGCGACTTACCTGATCATGTTGTCTTAGTAGAGCAATCTCCTGCTCAGTTTCGTTCTTCATTTTAGCCCGATACTGACATAACAATCAACATCCTCAAACAGATATAATACACGGAATTAAAATCCATAACATGAACCTGCACCTCTAGATGGATTGCTTGCAACATGCCCAGTAAATACATATTTTCCATCTGCCAAAAAATGTTCAACTTTAATTATGATGTTACGTTGGACCGACATTTATATAGATAGTTGTTCTAGGCTCTAGCGAAGCAAAAGAATACGATTCAATCAGTTGTATTTCTACGGTCATTGTATCTCCTAATATAATCTTCCTATTAACTAACATAACAAAATACACACGTTTATTAGTTCTTTAATCCAATTTACAAACACAACTTTCAGCCCAACTACCCCAAATTATAGATTTTGAATCTAGTTAAATGCTGGCAAACCTTCCCCTACTGATGAAAGCTAATTTTGTAAACTCGCACGTTGGTATTCCACAACTTAAGGGGTTTGTTACCATACCTAATGGGAATAAAAGCTGAGAAAAGAGGAGGCCATCGTAGATTCATGATAAGGTATAAATGAATCACAAACATTTAGCTTCTTACAAATTTGTTAGTCAAAAAATGCAGCCGATGCAGCAACTGGCGCGTACCAACACCAAAGAAAAGTGAAAAAAGGAGTCGCGGGACCTGCAAATATAATGCCCAGTGTGAATACTTACATGATTCCCGGAAAGATATGCTATACCTCCAATTGAATCCTATACAAACCATTTCAACAGTCATTTGGCGGTCGAACAATGTTATCAAGGGCTGTTCAGATAGATGCAGTTTGGTAGCTTACCCGACCTCCTGTTTGTGAAAGAACATGCAAAAATAGTTGTCAGACTACAAAAGTCGTGCAGCCTCAACATTTCGTTTTTGGCACCAAATATTTTACCAAACGATAAATGTATTATAACTGTTATTTGGAAGATATTACAAATAATGACTAAAACTCCAATTTTCAACCTACATTAGCTATACCAAGATTGCCCCACAATTTAGAATCAATGCATTAATTTAAAACTCTATAAAAGAAAGAGATAGGCCACTTCTTTAAGCACGACCTCCTGAACATCACATATTTTAGGACCAATAATCTCGCACACACATGATTCAATTGCAGGATACAGAAAAGAGTTTATGATACAAACATTACTCAACAAATTACATCCGAAGGGTTTCAAGGTTTTTATTATATGTGATTCTTAAACTCTGGTGCAACTAACTGTAAGAAATCGCATGATTTAAGAATATCAATCAGAACCTTCTTTTTGTCTTGAGACACTACTTACACTGCAACTTATTATTCTTAGTAATAACTAATAACATATTATGACTTCAGAAAATCCTAACTTGTTTCAGTTACTAAACAGCAGCATAATAAATTAGTACTCCAAAATAGCATATATGTAAACGGAGTACATAAACTTTGGTCTTTGTTACCTGTAATGACTTCTAACAACCTCGACCTCGATAATTGTTGTTGTCTGTCTGACTTTCCTGTACCTTGACTCAAAGACTCTTTGAGTTCATCAGACTTTAAAAGATAAGTCCCTGAGACCTGAACTTGAAATATACACTAACAAAGTTTCATCATTAGGGTTTTGAGGAAAAAGATGCCTACCTTTTTTCGGTATGTTGTCAGTCAAACAAAAATCGTATCATTGATAATAGGGTTTTGAGAAAAAGTCTAATATTAGGGTTTTGCAGTGATGAATAAATAAAAGCCGTATATTTTGTTAGATATATGTGGATTAGCAGTAATAATTATTTGCACAAGTTTATAAATTTGGTGTTGCAAAACAAATTTCAAAAATTGTGTTGGTTCAGTGGTTAAGTTGTATGGCAGTCTTACTCACAACAAAGGTTCGAATCCAACAAAATAATTTTTTGATAAAATTAAAACCTTTCGAAATTAATTAAAAAAATGCGAATAAAATAAATTTAAAAAATTGCTTACATGGCGACAATGTGATGACATGGCAGATAATGAATTACTTGGCAATGAGGTGGCGTTTACGTGGCATTATCTACGTGTAACGCCTCCTGTTATATATAATATAAAGATATATATATATATATATATATATATATATATATATATATATATATATATATATATATATATATATATATATATATGTATATATATGTATATGTGTATATATATATATATACACATATACATATATATATATATATATATATATATATATATATATATATATATATATATATATATATATATATATATATATATATATATATATGTGTGTGTGTGTGTGTGTGTGTGTGTGTGTGTATATATATATATAGCAGTCTTATGCTCAAGTCCAACTAAACAAGCTTATGGGCTTATCATTATAAGTTTTTCTTTTCGCATATCATTTATGTATTAGTAGTCCCTAATCTGGTCGCATAATGGTCATGTTTGGCAACGAGCGTTAAGAAAGCGTTAAGGAGCGACAAGCGACAAGTAGTAAGCATTTAAGTGAAAAGCTTGTTTGGCAACACATTTAATAGCGTTTGAAACTTGCCTCACTGCTCCTAATTGAACTGCTTCCAGAAGAAGCGTTTCTTTACTGCTCTCAACATGTTGTTTGAGAATTACATATTTACCCTTAAAACTTCACCTATGTTGACCAACGAGAAATGAATTTGCTGTATTAAAAAATTGTAATTAATGAGCTATGTGCAAGTTGTTGGGATGATTTGTTTTTAAGTTTTAGTTTTTTTTTGAAAATTGACTATCATTGGGGAAATCCAAGTCCAATTTGAAACCCGATGGGGAGAAAACCTTCAACTTAAGCCGCCCGAAGGCACGACACTTAAATTGAAGTAAACCCTGCCTTCTCCAGATTCGAACCCTTGTGGGTTGAAACCTTCATTGAAGGACTTTGAAATCGTACCGACAGGGCAGTGATCCACAAGGGAGGACTTCCCGATTTGGTCACCCAAACCGGTACTACTCTCCACTAGGCACGCTTAACTGAATAAGACATGCCCAGTGGACCACAAGCCCATTGTTTTTTAAGTTTTAGTTAAATGGACTAGTTATAACTTCTAGCTTGTAAATTTACACATGATATGACGTCACTGAGCTGACTTGATGTCTAGTGGTTGGGACTTATGCACATACGTCGAAAGGTTATCTTCTGATTCTATTTGATAAGAACACAAACATCGTGATGTTCATGGCTCGGTGACAAATAATGAAGGTAATTCTGGTAGAACGTCTAGTGAGATAAACAAATTCATAATGATATTGCCACATCAATAAGGAACAAACGTCACATGTAATTTATAGCTAGCGTATCATGGTGTTTATGTAATATCAAACTAGTAAAATAATGAGTACCTTGATAAATTATAACTTTATTATTTGTTTAATCAATTTTTTGTTTTAATGTACATATACCTTTTTTCGTAATTTTACGCTTTATAATTACAGCTACTGCTACGTTACCAAACATGTTTTTTAAACAAACAGCTATTGCTTACTGCTACAGCTTACTGCTTAATACTACTGCTACTGTTCACTGCTTACTGCTCCTTGTCGCCAAACATACCCAATATGTTAAACCATATATTCTTTTACCGTATCTAAACCATAAATTCCAACCGACTCCCAACGTTGCTGCTAATTCCAACCGACTGAACGACAGTGTTTGGTTTGTGTTTTTTATTTTAACAAATAACTAGTTTAGATCTAATTGCTATAATTGTTCTCATATTTTCTTTTAAACTATCTTCTAATGTTTTATAATACCAATTAATATTAATATTTTGAAAACCAATATATATAAATTTTTTGTTTTCTTTTATTTCATTCTTAATATATATATATATATATATATGTGTGTGTGTGTGTGTGTGTATATATATATATATATATATATATATATATATATATATATATATATATATATATAGCAGTCTTATGCTCAAGTCCAACTAAACAAGCTTATGGGCTTATCATTATAAGTTTTTCTTTTCGCATATCATTTATGTATTAGTAGTCCCTAATCTGGTCGCATAATATGTTAAACCATATATTCTTTTACCGTATCTAAACCATAAATTAAGTTAAAGAAATCTGCTACATCATAACTTGATCGACAATTCCAAACTACAGTATCCATTAGGGATTGAAAATTCTAATTGTACATCAGTTGTTTTTTTTACATATATAATTATGCGGCAATGGTCTCTTGTCTAGTAGTATCTGAGTGTCGTTAATAATTGCACGTTGTTCCCAACCTTTTGGCTGTAGGTTTGTCCATTAGAAACATATGTGATTGTAGACTAGATGGCTGTGTAAATTGGGTCTGTAACTTGAGTGTGTAAAAATGTGGATCTATATTAGTTTTGGAAAAATGCTGCACTCACATATTTTTACCAAAAACAAAATCTCACACACCATTAGTGATAACTGCATATCGAGAGTAAGAAATAAGAAGAAAATACAACAATTTTGCTATAATAGTATCTCACACTTGAACCCATATGACTCATTAATTGACAGGAGGCTCACAAGCCATATCTCAAATTAGACATTAAGATGTTTTAAAATATCATATGACTCGATTTCTTTAAGACTTTGATAAAATTAGAACTCAAAAAATTGTTAGTAACATCGAAAAAATGAGTGGATCTTATGTGTGCAAAAGTTACAATTTTCCAAATGTTAAATACTTAACATGCAACTTTATTTGAATGGGAGTATAAACTTTAAGAACATGTTGTTTATTTTTTACTAGTTATAATACCTGTGCACTCACAGGGTTTTCAAAATTTCGGTTTGATTATATATTATTATCGATTAACAAATGAATCACTTAACATGTTTCAATTAGTTTTACTTGGTGGACTAAAAATACAAAATCATATGTATATGTGTTATAATCTACCTATTATTTTAAGAGATTGCTTTTGGATTAAAAATTATATTTTATTATTCAAGCAAAATCACATGATGATACTTGACGTGCATGAGATGTTATTAATATATGCTTTTAGTATTTCAAACCCATGCGATCAATTTACGATGTGTTCGTATTTCTTTTATTTATATTTTTGTTAAAATATGTAGCATATTTAGATAGTTTTGAAGATTGATTCATTTCCTTGATTATGAATAACCATCATACCATGTTTACTAATCTACCATTTTGTTTGGAAAATTGTATTTTCATAAGTTTGTGCTATTTACTTCTCATGTTTGATCATAGAATTACCAAATTAGCATAGATGCTTAAACTATAGCTTCTTTATTACATAAAGAGAAACACAAAAAGATGTAATGGGTAGAACTCAAATTTACTCTTACGTTTATGTATAATGTATAAAAATAATTTTTCTCTGAGACCAAACTATATAAGGAAATTATAATTACTTGTATAAGTAAATTATAAATGCATGAAAAAAATGACAAAGTACATTCGCAAGTCTTTTAGGATTGTTCGAATCCTTACCGACCTTTCACTTTAGTGCAACTTTCTTTACAATTAGCCTAAATCATCACGATAAAAGACGCCCATATTTAGACCGTTGGTTGATACCCATAGTGTTATCAATGACATCAAACACCTGCTAAGTTTCATTAACTTATTCAAAGACACCTGCTAAGAATTCCTATCGTAAAATTCTCCATATAGGCACTAAAATTCATCTTTGGTACATTAAAATACATTCATATGTTATCTAAATCAACAACTCAACTTAATTATACATTCGCATATTTACCTAATTTTGTAATTTTAATGGATAAAAGTCTAAAAACTAATACTAATACTCATGTAATTTTAAACAAAGTTAATATTATAAAGTATAAGGGGTATAAAGTGTAAGGGGTTATTTATGTTTTTTCTAAAGTTAATAAAAATCATGGAAACTTGTAATTTTACATTTAGGTCTACATAATTTACTTAAAATTCAACCACTAAAGTTTTATTAATTACTTCATCTTTTTTTAACTTTTTGTTTTCATAAATTTGACACTTATATTTTTATGTATTTTTTTCTTAACCAAATTTCTTTACCAAATTTATTAAGTTTGACCAAAATCAATTTAATTTTGACTTTCTATTGACCAATCATATTGCTTGATTTCACCTACGTAGCAAAATCAAGTTTTCCTATTGGCTCAATTTTTTTTTCAATAAGAAGGGTTTTACAAAATCACTGCGAAATGATGTAATTATTTTATTATATAAAAGATTATAATCTTGTAACATTAATTAAATAGTTTATACATCTAATAAAATTTTTGTCAAAATTTGAATGCTTTTACTCTGCTAGCTTATCTTGGTTTCCATTGGATGGAGCTTGAAGTATTGTTGTGAACATCTAGGATGGAACAAAAGCAAGTTTTTTTTTGGTGATAAATTGCCTCCCATATCCACAAAATATCTATGGTTGATTGTTCAAAAATTGGAAGCTGAAGACAATGATATTAGTGATCAAAGTTTCTACACCATAAAAGATTCAATGTCTCAATACAGGCATCAAATACCTGGGTTAGTTGGTAAACGTATCACTTCAGTGGGTATTCACATGGCTGGGTGATTGTCTCCGATTATCCACACTATGTTATGTGGTATCTTTGGAACCCGATAACTTCTGAGATCATACATCTCCCACCCATGATTGAAAATTTTAGAAATTCTGAATATTTAGAAGACTGTTGTTTAATACACCCTCCTTATGATCCAAGTGAAATTCTTTTGTTTACGAGAAATGATGAACCTACCATTGTTTTTTGTAGCTGACCATAAAGAAAATAAGTTAACATGGACAGAAGCGTCATATGATGAGCAACTAGACAGTATAGTCAATGATGAAAATGATGATGTTTACGGTAATTGGTTCTTATATTCCTCAACTTGTTGCAATGGTAAAGTATGTGCTTTGAAGTCGAGGGGTGATGTTGTTTTTGCCGTAGAGGTTGATGAGCCAATAACAATACAATGGGCCTACCGGCTTAGACAAAATAAAACCCACTAACAGCCCCCCACAGTTAGAGCGGGAGTAGAACGAAAACTCAAATCGGATATAAATTATTCAAACTATTCAGTAGGAAGCCCTTTGGTGAAGATGTCAGCATCTGATAGCGAGAAGGCACAAGAACAACTCGAACCTGACCAACAACAACCAAATCACGAACAAAATAAATGTCAATGTACCACGAACATAGCACATATCTGCTTAAGAGCCGAGAAATGAGGCTCTCGTGGATCATGCATAAATAAACTAACCTGCTGAAAAACATAAGAGATATCGGGAAGAGTAAAAGTAATATATTGCAGAGCTCCTGTAAGACTGCGATATAATGTCGGATCAGACACAGGATCACCATCAACCCCTGACTTTGATTTAGTATCAATAAGTGTCCGACATGGGTTGCAACGAACCATATGAGCCCTCTCAAGAATCTCAGCATCATACTTACGATGTGACAAAAACATCCATAACAAATTACGCGAAATCGAAACATCCAGAAAATATTTAAGCGAACCAAGATCAGTCATGGAGAACTCTTGATGCAATGAAGCAATAATCCGTTGTAATAAAACTACAAAGGAAGCATTCAAAACAATATCATCATATATAATAAAACTCACAACGGTTGTGACAAAAACCAACACGAGTAATCGCTGAAACCAAGCCCGAGGAGGCTGCTTAAGGCTATAAAGGGATCGTTTCAATAAACAAATATAATCATGATGCTCTGAGTCCCGAAAACCTAGAGGCTAATGCATATGGACCGTGTCAGATTAATCCCCGTGTAAAAATGCATTCTTGGCATCAAGCTGATGAACATGCCAATGTCGAGAAACAACAATGTGGAAAACTAGAAGGGGGGTTGAATAGTTTTACCATTTTTAAATTTAATTTTCTTTAAAACTATATGTGAGATCAACGATTGCAAATAATAAAACAATAAGTAAAGTGGAAGTAAAGAAAGAAACAATCAAACCACAACATGGATGTTTATAGTGGTTCGGTCTACAACGACTCTTTTTCCTTGCCCTACTCCACTCCCCGAGTATCCAACTCGAGAGTATCCTTCACTAGTCAACAAGCTCCTTTATCCGGCGGAGAAAACCTTACACGTCGCTTACACAAGATTACCGACACAAAGTTAGATGTCGAGTTCTTTTACAAGGGTACAACCACTCCCGTCACTCTATGTATTTTAAAGACTAAAATACTAACCGATCACTAGTGAATAAATACAATCAATGGTTTTATGAAAAACTAGAATTCACACAATGATAAGCTAACAAGTCTTGCAACTCAGTGTTGAAGCTTGTAAGTCTTTCAAATGAAGTTGTGATCTTCTTGCTACAATAGAAGCTCACTAAATGAGTTAGATAAGAAATGAGAGTATCTATGCTAATGTATGATTGTAAATGATAAGAAAACATCAAAGTGTGGCTTGCTATTTATAGGCAAAACTGCATGAGCAAGCCACGGATGGGACGGAACCAAAACATGGGTTCTGTCCTTGTAACCCATTGGTTCCGCTAGCTTCTGACAAAAAATCTCCAAAATATTTTATCAAATCTAATCAAAATATTCTCACATATTTCCAAGGATTTTATGAGTGAAGATCTAAACAAAATATTCTCTATATCTTTCAAAGATCTCCATATCAACAAAAGATCTAAAAATCTTTCAAAGATCTTCAAAAATGATGCATGCTATTATGTCATAGTAAATTTCTAATTTTAAAATTAACTTATAATAGGAAAATGTATATGTTAAAGTGATGTTTATGTTGTAAAAATAATAAAAGACTTGTGACATTAGTAAAAGACTTTATCCATATTTATGTTTTGCTAAGAATAAAGTTTACAATTTGTCGTTAACAAAATTTAGCAAAGATCATAAAATATAAATAACGTTTTTAGGCGATATTTGTATTTACAAGCAAGACCAAGAACAATTTGAATAGTAGCCGGTTTAACAATCGGACCAAAAGTCTCATCAACATCTATACCAAAAGTTGTGTGCTTCCATTCACTACAAGACGAGCTTTGTAGCGACTAAGAGTGTCATCCGCCAAAAACTTATGCCGAAACAACAACATGAAACGAAAAATGTTCGCATCCTTGGATCGCGATACAAGTGTCCAAGTATTGTTTTCATTAAGCGCATTATATTCGTCAGACATAGCATTTTGCTAATTAGAATCATTAAAAGCTTTACTATACGATTTAGGTAGATGAGAAATGGTGAACACATGTAAATTGAGACGCCCGGGAGGACGATTAAACCCAACACGAAAACGCATGAGTCGTGACCATAAAGTGAATAGAAATCGGATTTTGGTTTATTGGTGAAAATTGTATGGTTTGTTGGGTCGTTAAGGGGACCTATTGGGCTGTGGTAGGCATTTGTTGTGCATGTTAGACAAAAGGTGTGTTAAATTAGGACGAGAGTGGGGTGGACTGTATTGGAGTTATAGACTCGGTTGGAGTAGTCGTTTGTTGTACCTGTTGAATAGGAGGATCTTGGGCCTGTGGAGTATTCATTTTGGGTTGTAATGGTGTGTTAGGGACCTGGTGATGTATTTGAGGTTCAGTAACAGTGGGAGTGCTAATAGGATAATTTTGGATAGTATGATCAATAATACTAGTAGGACTTCCAAAAAATTGTATGAGGGGGGCGAGGTGGAGGTCATCGAGCCAAATGGGAAAACAATTTCATCAAAGGTAATTATGAAAAACTATAAGGTGGGTTGAATAGTTTTACCGATTAAGTTATAAAAGATTTGATTCAAGTTTATGTGAAATCTTCCGATCAAGATATATATGTATACTAGACAGTAAGCAATAATAGAAAGAATAAATAAGATACTAGACAATAAATAAAAGTACGGAAAGACTAAACCGAGACAAGAGGATTTATAGTGGTTCGCTATGAAGACTCCTTTCCTTGCCCTACTCCACTCCTCGAGTACCCAACTTGAGAGTTTGTAAACGTTATGTCAACAAGCTCCTTAACCGGTGGAGAAACCTTACAATGTCGCTTATACTTTTTCTGGTACAAAGCTAAATATTGAGTTCTAGTTTGAGGTAGAACCAATCTAACAATGCTTACACTTTTTCCGGTACAAAGCTAAATACTGAGTTCTAATTTGAGGTAGAACCAACCTAACATCGCTTACACTTTATCTGGTGCAAAGCTAAATACCGAGTTCTAGTTCGAGGTATAACCCCTAAGATCTAACAAATCTTGACTCTAGAAAGGTGTATGGTGTATAGTACAATGTGTATGTATGCTAATTATATACAAAGAACAATAAGATGATCTAAGTATGTAGACGAAGACTAGCAATAAGTAGCAATATTGTAGAACTCAGACTAGCAATAAGTGGATGATTTTGGCTTGCAAGAAAATGGTTAGTGAACAATTACTAAAATGAAAATGCAAATACTAAGTAATGATCAGTGGGTTGTGAGAAAATATATAGAGAAGAAAGTATGAAAGTATGTGTGAAAGTGTGATCTACAATGGCTAAACTGGGCTGCTATTTATAGGTAGTTTGCCTGATAGCCTCACAGATCCAACGGATCTCTTGAAAAGGGATCCGTCCTTTGTTTTCAAAGGGATCAGTGGGTCTGTGGAGACAAACCCAGATTTGGAATGATTTGCACTCAACTTATCACATCAAATCTTTTTATATCTTTCAAAGTCAACTCTTGATACAGAAAGATACTTGATATGACCTTTCATGAAAGTCAACTATGATGATGTCATAAATAATTTCCTATTTATTTAAATTGAAATGTAAGTATTTAAATAAAATGTGTTTTGTATAATTTAGAATTTGTCTAGTTACTTGGAAATAAAAGTGCAAGTAAATTTGCTAAAAAGAAAGTGTACAAGAGACTTGTCAAAATATTGTAGTCACTTGTAAAAATAAATTGTGTAGTTACTTTGTGTATGTAACTTATTAAAAATGGTCTTGACATAATTACTTAAAAAAAATAAAGGCAAGTAATGTGTTTAAAGAAAATACTTGCAAGTGCAAATGGATATGTTTTGCTTGATCATTACTTGACATTCATTTATTCATACTTTTTAGTGATGTATGTGATGAGTTAGAAAACTTTATGTTTAAAAATTATTTATCTTAGAGATTACTTAACATGTTAGTTATCGACAAAACTAAAAAAAATCGTAAAATATAAATAAACGTTTTTACGCGATTATTTGTATTAACAATAACTTGTCGTGAAAGAATAATTTTATTTGTATTGAAATCAAGACAACAATACCTACGGTGATGAGAGGAGTAGCCCCAAATATGGAAGATGTGGCTCGTGGTTCAAGTTTGTTACTAGCATACAAATGTGGGTAACATAAGCATCCAAAAATTTGCAAAAGACTACAATCGTGTTTGGTTCCAAAGAAGCGTGTATGAGGCACTTCATTATTAATAGATGAAAACATCAAATGGTATAGTATTTTTACAATCAATATCCCATGTTATTTGCTCATTATTCTTGTTTTTATATAAGATTTGATACTTAATGGTTTCTTATTTGAATAATAGAACTTAAGTGAGCATTGGAATGAAAAGACGCGAAAATTGAAAGAAACTTGAAGGAGATACGAAGAAAAGTTGGAAACAAGTATACACGGCGTAGAGGAGCCACAAGCTATATGCCCTATTCAAGAAGATATTCGAAACCAATTTGATCAGTGCGATATACGGCGTATAAACACATGTTGATATACGACGTAGAAAAACGAAGACTTGTTGACCACCAAACCGCCATGATGTCTGCAGCGTAGGAGAGTCATTAGCTCTATGCCGTAGACAATTAAAGATGTGAGGCGTTTTTTATCAATATAATATAAGGCGTAGGGGTTCACTTAAACCTACGTCGTAGACACCATGAGCCCCGCGAAAACTATAATTGCAAACCCTAAATCAGTCAATTTATCACACACTTCCTAGGACGATTAGGGTTTACTTCAAGGTCATTTTCCACCACATTCAAGCTGTTTTCCACAGGAGAATACACCACCAATCATCATCAAATATAAATCGAGTTATTTTTGCTTTCAATATGATGATTCTCGTCTAAACACTTCGTGTGTTAGCCTGGTTATGGAGTAATTGGGGATTAACTAGGTTGACATCATTTCTCTTAACTGATTACAGCTTAAACCATTTCGTTTATTTTGTCATTTAGTTTAGTTAAGTCTAAAAATACAATCGCGTGGATTTAAAACACAATATGATTTATTTAAATTGCTTTCTTAGGATTGAATTAGTTAATCTCAAGTTAATCGACCACAACATAGCTCTTAGGGACGACATATGTGCACCAACACTACACTACTACTAGCGGCGGACCTATATATTGGGTTTGGGATGGCGCCGCCCCCTCACCCCCACATACATACTAAAATCCAACATTCAATAATCTCAAACCTTATATATAAATCATTCATCTCCAAAGTAACTACACGATATGATACACCACTCTAGAGTGTGTAAGATTAGTTAGGGGGCATAGGTATAATATAAATTTAAAACCTGACAGTCCACTTGAGACAAATCAAGTTTTGAGCGCCATTGTCGGGGAGCTAATCAGTGGTTTTTAATTTGAGTTTTTACTTTTTGTTTTTAAGTTTATAAAATATTCGAATTTTTTCTTAATTTTTCATTTATTTTTATTTTTGTTTTCATCTATTAGCTTAATTTAGTGATTTCTCTTGTGTGATTTTCATGTTGCATGACTAGGAGTTCTACTTCATTCTTGCATTCACCACTTGAGAATCCGGAGAAATTATTTCATTCGAGTAAACATACGGAGTCACCTTCAGTCCATAAGAGCTTCAAATTTTCCTATTCAGAATCAGAAACTTCAAAAACCGAATCTAAAGAAATGACATGAAATGATATGGATATAAACACACTCACTATGGAGCAATATATGATATTGCCTCGAACTCGATTTTACAATTAATCTTTCTTATTTGGTTGATGCGAAACACTCATTTCCATTTTTTTCTCTTGTTATATAAAAGATTTTCTATTTTTCAAAAAGCTATTTCTCAATTTTGGTTTTTCTTTATGATTTGCTAAACAATGCTCACTGAGCAATGATTAATAGATATTAAATAATTTATTTTGTTATTTTATTTTATATATTTAAAGTAGTTATGTATTTAATTTATAATAAATGAACATAAAAATTAACTTAAATATACGTTATTTTTATTTTAACAAAGTCAAAATTTTCTTTTATATTAATAATAATTGTTGCTTTAAATATTACTCGGTACATATTGTTTAGCAAATTTATATATAAAAAATTATAGATATTAAAATAATATTATTTTATATTATATTATATTATACTGTATTATATATAACTTATTATTTTTTTTAGACAATTTAAGTAATCTTTCATAATATTATCACATTGCTTATGACATAAGCAAATCAAATCACAACTATTTTCCCAATGAATTGACGCAAACAAACAAACACACAAAACATCTCATACCTTCGAATCAAAAAACAATTGATGACGTCATCTTTCCGGCAATCATCATAGGTATAATCACCGACCACTTTTCATCATTCACTTATAATTAATTTTAGTTTTATTTCATATTAAACAAATATGAACTCATCATCGTCATCATTTAATTCAAGTGCCCATAGACCTAGGTTTATAAAAAAAGGAAGAAAAGCCCCTTCTTCCAATAGTACTAGCAATGTTTTCGGTTTTCGGAGTATTTCCGAGGCTGCGAATACCATGTTTTCGTTTGGCGTAGGTAGTACTAGTACTAGTAATAATGATCATAGTAGTAGTAGTGATGATGTTATTGATGATTTAAGGAGAATGCAAATTGATGGTAGCGCGTTTAAGTTTAAGGCGTCTAATGAGTTGCCGAATGAGATTAATAAACTGAACCTTGGGAGTGTAAAGGCGAAGAGTTATCAAGATGTGAATACGGAGTTAGGACGGGAGATGGGTAGGATGAATTTGGGGGAGGGTGGGAATGGGGGGAATGGTTTTGTGTTTGGGAGGAATAGTAAGAGTGATGAGCGGTTATCGGAGAGAATGGGGGAGTTGAAAGTGAGTGGCGGTGAGGATAAAGCGAAAAGCTTTGTGTTTGGATCAAGTAGTACGAATGTAAATTATAGTAAGGAGTTTAATAAAGAAGTGAAGGATGATTTGATATCGGAGAAGATGCGAGGTTTGAAAGTTGGTGGAGGTGGAGGTGGAGGTGGAGGTGGAGAAGAGTTTGTGTTTGGGCAAAAAGTTGAGCCGAAAGTTTATGAATCCACGTCGTCTACTAGTTTTCGACCGTTTGGGAATGCTTCGTTTACTAGTAAGCCTGAAAGAAACGTTGAATTTACTTTTTCTAGCAAGGTTGATAATTTTGGCGCTCAAAATGTAGAATTTAAGACGCCCAATATTGGTGCGAAAAGTATACCCGATTCTAGGCTAAAGAAAAAGAAAGGAAAAGTTAGAAAGCCCGTGATTAGTCAAACGAAGCCTAAGCAAGAGTTTATGTTTGGTCAAAGTGATAGAAGCTCACCTGAAGTTGCCGATAGTTTTGAAGCGTATTCACCGATGGATACATCTCCGTATCAAGAGACATTAGCTGACAATTATTCTAGAGGAACGTCTGTGGCATCAGATGATGTTACTTCCCAAATGAATGATCAAAATAGTGTCACGAGTGAATCAAATGTAATAAATTCAAATGTCGCAACGGATGAAGATTTGCTTATTGCCACACAGAGGTTAAATGTTAACGATGGTGATGTAAGTTGTGAAGTTTCTGAGGCACAGACGTTTAAATCCGCAATGGACAATTTGGAGTATAGTAGTGATAGTTTTGCGTCAGCTTTGGATTCTGAATTGAGTTCCACCGCAACATCGGGGAGTCAAGAGAAAGCAGGAACTCGATTATTTAAATTTGGTTCGAAACTTGAAAATATAAACAAGGAGAATTTCACTTTTGCTGCATCTACATCCGGGCAGAGTCAACTGTCGCCAGAGACACGCCAGCATAAAAAGAAACATCGGCTGAAGACGGGTCAGGATTCTTACAGTCCAAAATCAGATTCGCAAAACTCGTATGCATCATCATCCTCTTCGATTTTGTCTCCTGTAAAGACCCAAAAAACTGACATGTCTCCATTATCGAATAATAGTAAGGATAATTTTAAACCGATAAACGAACAAGATTCAAAGCATGGGAACTTTTCAACTGCATCAGCCAGCATTGCTGCAGAAGAAGCCTGTGAGAAATGGCGATTGAGGTTGATATTCTTACTTATATGACTATAGAACTTTAATTGTGTTATCAGTTAACTAGAGGTTGATTTGGGTTTGGAACGGGTCAAATAGGTAAAAATGAAACTCTGTTTTTAATGCTTACAATCTCCTAATCTTAAAAACTACGGAGTAAATTACTATTCTATTTTTTTGTAATTGCATTATTAGTTAATATTCTTAGTTTCTTACAATAAAGTGTTTGAGGGTCGACTCAACCCATAGTTCTGAAATATTAGCCTTTTTATCGCACCCATTTTGCCACCTCAACAATTAACGATTCTTTGGTTTATTCTAAGAGTGGTATTGACTTATGTCAGGGGTAACCAAGCTTATGGTAGTGGGGATCTAGCTAAAGCGGAGGATTATTACACACAAGGGTTAAATTCAGTTTCTCAAACTGAGAAATCTAAAAGTTGTCTTAGGGCTCTGATGCTATGCTACAGCAATCGTGCAGCAACTAGGCTCTCTCTTGGAAAAATGAAAGACGCACTAAAAGATTGTCTGATGGCTGCAGCAATAGATCCCAAGTTTCTCAAGGTTCAAGTTCGTGCTGCACAGTAAGTGTTACTTTTGTTTCATTTTTATATGTTTTATTTATATATAGTTTCATATAATTTGCTCTTTATGCATAAAAGTAAGACTCCCCATTCTTTTTCATCATGGTTCACCCTATGTATCACATGTGCTGTTCCATTCTCATTGTGTTCAATATATCAAACATGTAATGGATAGTACACATATGCATTAATACATACATATATCAATGCTCGCTGCATATATGTTTGTGAATGTTTATTAATCCCTGATAGATTTAGGAGTTGCCAGCACTTAGTGGGATTCTAACCTTCAGTATGTTACTAAACTATTCCATAAAAGTTTTATGTTACTTGTTAATAAGTTTTTTATATGTTCAGTTGTTACCTTGCTATTGGAGAAGTTGAAAAGGCAACCCTTCAGTATATGAAGTGTTTGCAGTCTGGGAGTGATGTCTGTGTGGACAGAAAGTTGTTAGTAGAAGCCTCAGAGGGTCTAGAGAAGGCACAGGTATTTGGCGTTTTCTCTTTTTGTATGTTTATGCTATTTTTTTTTTTTTTTTTTTTTTTTTTTTTATTATTATTTTTTATTATTATTTTTTTAATCATTTTTTAAGTTTATAGTTTATTTTTTATGTTTTCAGAAAGTGACAGAGAGCCTTAAGCAATATGCCGAACTTCCTCGAAGAACACCTAATGACTTAGAATGTGCATTGAGAGTAATTGATGAAGCCTTGCAGATAAGCAGCTACTCAGAGCAATTGCTTCAAACGAAAGCAGATACCCTAATCATGGTTTGTATTTAATTGATGGATGCTTTAATATTATGCTTCAGAAAAGAAGACAAATTTTGACTTGCCATGTAGTTAACAATTATGTTCGTTTACTTGCTAGAATCTAAAATTCTCTCTAACAAGAGCTGAATAAAGTAAAAGTTAACTAAAAGAGGATTGTTTCATATATTTGGGATGGAGTAGTTTACAAAGTAGTCTGACTTTATGCTTTTAATATAATTAAGATATAATGCTCTTATGTATGGTTTTGCAGTTACGGAGGTATGATCAGGTTATTCAGATGTGTGAGCAGACTCTGTGTTATGCTGAGACAGAGACACCCACAAGCTCCAGCTCGTGGAGATCATCCCTGATTGTTAAGTCCTATTTTCTATTAGGAAAGCTAGAGGAGGCTCACGAATTTATTAAAAAGCACGAGAGTTCTGGCCATATTACTGACAGGTACTCATTATACATCCTACCTCGGGTATTTTTTGCTGTGTGACTGTCTACATCCTACCTCCTCCATACCCCAATCTGGCAGGATTGGTTATAGTTGTTGTACTTCATTATACATATATATAAGATCCATCTGCATAGATATCATAGTATCACCATCTACAGAAAACCGTATACATTCCCTACTGTGTTCAAATGTTTTTTTGGGCAAATGTTATGTTTTGTCATATTGGTATGAGTGGTATTTTGTGTTTCTTATAATCGTAAATGTTAGAGCTAGAAATTTCGACTCATTTATTATGGACGGTTGGACGTTGTTACTTTGTTTCCAAATTGGTCAAACATGTCTACAGCTGCCTAAGTGTATTTCATACCTTCAAAGTTCAACCTACTGAATCTGCTATGTGGAGACATTAGGCTATTATTGGAATGATTTAGTTTTAACTGTCATACTTAACACATACTTATTTATAATATAACCGGTGGACAAAAAATGTTGTGGGTCAATCCTGCCGGACCCTGTCCAACCCTCACTAAGAAGCTAGCATTTTAACTTGAGCCCATTTTGCCACCTCTAGTAAATATTGTTTGGAATTATTTTCTTTTTCTTTCTCATTCCTATTCTTTTTGTATGTGAAAAAAGAGACGATATGAATGTTGACATCTTTGTGCCTTTAATTCCCAGGTTAGAAAGCATGAGTTTGGACTCGGTAATACCTTTAACAGACACGATACGAGAGCTTTTATCTCGCAAGGTATGGTAACAAGACATGTTAGTACAGTTTAGTTCTTATCTTTTCATCAACTAAAACAAATTATTGTGACTCACAAGTCCATGAAGTACGTAACTAGTTTTCTCACTGGCATCAAAGTGGACTCGTGTTTATGAACGTCAAAGCTGGCATAAAAATCTTTTAATATTTATTTGCAGGGTGCAGGAAATGAAGCATATAAATCCGGAAAGTATGCAGAAGCAGTTGAACATTACACTTCTGCGTTATCATGCAGTGTTGAATCACGCCCTTTTGCAGCAATATGTTTTTGCAACCGCGCTGCAGCATACAGAGCTTTGGGTCAAATCGCAGATGCCATTGCTGATTGCAGCTTAGCTATAGCTCTTGATCCGAACTATCTCAAGGTTTGCTAAATGCACCAATTTTTGTAGTTCTAATCATCACTCGAGTCGATTCAACTATAAGTAGCAATATCAGCCCTTACCCTTATGAATGGGTTGATTGGGTTATGTTCAAACCGTAGCTAATGGAAAAAATGTATGATATTTAGCTCACAAGGAAATGGGTCAAATGGGTAGAATAGTAGGCCTGAATGTGTTTTGACCTCTAATTAGACAGTTATTTATTTATTTTTATTTTTTATCTTAGGTGTTATTATTGACATCATATTAATGATATACTTCACTGCAGGCAATTTCTAGACGAGCAAGCTTATATGAAATGATTAGAGACTATGGACAAGCAGCTATAGATCTTAGGAGATTTGTGTCTCTTCTCACATCACAAATGGAGGAAAAGAGGATTCTTTCTGGAGTGTCGGATAAATCGAGTGGTGTGAATGAACTAAGGCAAAATCAGCATAAGCTTTATAACATTGAAGAAGAATCCAGAAAGGAAATCCCCTTGAACATGTACCTCATATTGTAAGTCTTTTTATGTTGTATATTTAACATTTGGTTCAAAATCATTTTAAAGCAGGTCAAGCTCGTTTCTATATTGAGTGATGATGTAGTTTTAAACTTTACAGGGGAGTTGAATCAACAGCTGTTGCATCAGAGATCAAGAAGGCATATAGGAAAGCTGCACTGAAACATCATCCTGATAAGGTTGTATACCACTAAAGGTGTCAAACTGAGTGGGTTGGGCAAGGGATTATGGGTCAAAACAGGAAGCTTTAGTACATGCTGAAATGGGTCGGATCGGATTGACCCAAATTACTTTTTGCCTAATTTTGTTATAGATAATATCGTGTCACATATCAGCAAAAACAACAAACCCAATCCTGTCAGAGCGGGGTAAGGGGTATCATAGTATACTTTTTTGAAATGATTTATGATGTTTTGTGGTTCAAACTTCGAAAATACACTTTGGGCAACTTTTAACCCGTATGAACTATTTCCTTTAATTCATGTTTTTTAGATGACCTTTCCCACGTGTGAGATATATTTTTAATCGATTCATTTATTAGGTCAACTCAGTAAATGTTTCTTACATACCCTTTTCTGCTGATGTAGGCTGCCCTATTGGTGAGTAGAAGTGATAACGGAGATGATGGACTGTGGAATGAAATAGCTGAAAATGCCCGCAAAGATGCTGATAGACTCTTCAAAATGATTGGAGAAGCATATGCTGTACTTTCAGACCCTTCCAAGGTGTCAAATTGTTATATCTCTATGCTTTTCGATTTACAATTTTGGTTACAAACTACCCTTGACCTACTACGCTGAAACATAAACGGAACTGGTATAATTGTGAAATTGTCAAATTTCTTCCCCTATTTTTCCAACTTGATAACACAAAAAATGTTCCCCTATTTTAGGCTTTTAGCTATAAAATTGGTAGAGGTGGCAATTTTAGACCCATTGGTTGTTCATGGGTCAAGTTGGTTTATGAGGGGATAGGGTTTTGTTGGGTCTCCCACTATTTTTTTTAGATGATTCTAAATAGGTATTTGATATATTCTCCAATTGCATATCAATTAACCAACGAGTCTAGTGGGTAAAAGAAAAAATTTGAACACCTCTTTTTGTTTTTTTATATTTTTCACTCAAGTTAAAAAAGTTAGTTGGAAACCCGATGAGTCAACCCGACCCAAGACCCGTGCTCCTAAATGAACCATCTAGACCCAGACCTGTTTAAATCCAAATACGTCTAGACCCGTGACCCAACCCGACCAACTCATTCTGTCACTTATAAAAATTGGGCACTTTCAAACCATTTTGACCCGTTTCCTCTATAGCTAACTTTAATCTTTTTCCCCGTGACCCATTAACTCATATATAACTAAATGGGTCAAAATTTCCGCCTATGCTAATATTGATACATGTATTTTCTTTGTCTTTATATCAATTCCCATGTTAATTTGGTTTGTTATTGGTTTTTTAAGAGGTCACAATATGACATGGATGAAGAGATGAGAAATGAAATCAAAAGATATGCTAGAAGCAGCTCGGGAAGAATGGCTTCAGATGTTCAAAGCCCTATATTTGAGCGAAGTGGGAGCAGGCGGTGGCAAGATCCTTGGAGACCGTATGCTAATTCCCAATCTAAAGGTCAAGAAAAGACCGCCTCATCGTCTAGATATTCAAGGTATTGAAGTTTATCTTGGATATAGTTTATCATCAAAATTCGCAGAGTGCATATAGTTGCATGAGAGCATAAATACGTGCAATGATCAAGCAACTTTAATGTACAAATCTAGCATTTGTGGTTGGAAATGAGGTTTGGAAGATATACAAACACCTCAGATTTTGAGGAAATCGGAGACTACGGCTCTTGGTCGTAGTACAATCCCGAAAGCAGTCTATACAAGTGGTGATGCTATTCAGTATACTGATTCATGATAAAAAAATGTTCGACTAAAGTTGACTCTGCTGTATGATTGATATGTGAAAGGGTCTTGTGTACATGTGTTTTTTCCTTTCATGTTTCATTATGCGAGATTTGAGTTTATAGTGATTCTGTTTATAACTGATAAGGTGTTATTGAATTTAAACATGTGAATGATAGTGAATTTATTCTTTGATTTCATTATTTGTACGGTTAATGTATTAAGGTGGCATTTTCACCATAAACTAGATTGTTGGTATTGTCAGTAGTTGTTGTAAATACAATACAATGACTTCTCATAAAATGTGGTTTTGTTATATTTCAGGATTGTTCATTCTGTTAAGTTATTTGTTAAAGAGTATATTAAGTATCATCCATTGGCATGTTGGACGGCTTTAGAGCTGTACATGACAACATTTAATTCGGTTTTACCTGAAAATCACTAGCAGAGTTGGGTCGTATATCTGTAACGTTTGCATTAGTTCTTCATCAGCATTTTTATAGACTACGATAATTTAAGGAAGGGCAATTGCATCTTCGAGCTATTCTCTACTTGGTCATTATTATAAACTACGAACCAAGTAGCCACTTGCTATTAAACTTTAGCTAAACCAAATCAAACGGGGTTGACGCAACTGCGTCATTGTGTTTGATTATTTTGCAGGTTTGAAAGTTCAAATTTAGGTAGAGTTATTTGTTTAGTTTGCAAATAAAGATAGAAACTTATTTGTTTGTATTGTAAATATTAAAATAGTGACTTTTGAGGTTAGGTATGATCCAAACAAGTATCTTGTCATTCAGTCATTGTGCCATCTATGAAAGTTCTCATTTGTCTTTATTCTTGGAACAAAGAATTTTCAAAGGAATATTAAGCCCACTAGATCTTACGTAGTATTTACTTTTTCTCTTCTACTCTGCATTTCTGCTACATGTAGTTTTGTTTTTCACTTTTGGTTGTGCGTGTGAACTTTGAAAGAAAACCACCTAATCTCATAATTTTTACAAAATAAATTAATCTCACAATGTTTAAGTAGGACTTGAAGCCACAAAGATTTGGTTTGAGAACATTCTCATATGTAAGATACCATTAAAAGACAAGCCTTTTGTTTTATGAACTTGACATCTATTATAAATGAAAATTAAGGGTTTTTTTTTTTTTTTTTTTTTTTTTTTAGCTAAGGAATGCTTGGGGTCCATGTGGGACCCATGGCTATTAGTGGGTCTGGATGGGGAGAGTCCCCTTATATTACTCATATGGAGATAGAGGAAACAAGGGCTCAAATGGACCTCACTTACAAAACAAATAATATTAAATAGATTGACCCCACACATCCTTTAACTAACAGAAAAAAAAAATGACCCCTAAGTTAGGGGTAAGATTATCTATATCTCACCTCCTCCATATCTTGTGGAAGACGGGATTGAGTTAACGTTGATTATTATTATTATTATTATTATTATTATTATTATTATTATTATTATTTTAATGAAGACTAAGTTAGCTTGAAGAAGAAGAAGAAGTTTACACGACCCTATACATCATTATTAATGATAAATTCAAAATACAAGCTCACAATTACATGTATCACATATATTGATCATTGATGAATTACGTTGAATCCTAATACAATACCACATTACCACCTTTTATGTTCAAAAAAAAAGTTCCAAAGTAACTTATAACCAATTCTTAAGTTTGGGTCTTGAACGCATACAAACAAGCCTGTCATACAAATTACTAAGATATTCAACGACTCATTTTAAAATTATTAGTTTGTATTTTTCAATAATTTTTAGGATTCGAACTTTCAAGTCGATGTTCATACTTCTAATTTACGAACATTTTTTAGAAATTATTTTTTTGAGTTCAAATATTTGTTTTATTGCATTTATAATGTCAAATAGGACCCAAGGCCTTTAGTCTAGTGGTATGTGAGTTGCCTACCAACTTAAAGGTTGTGAGTTCAAGTCTCGCTGGGGGCATTTGTGAAATAAGTGGTATATGGTTTGAAAAAACAAATTTACTGTTAAAAAATAAAAATAAAATAAAATAAAAATAGGTATCATTTGGATTTATATAGTTTACTAGTTGAAAACAGTTATGGCCCAACTCCTTTCAGATTTTATCACTCATGGTTTAATCGCGATGGCTTTGATGACTTTATATGTTCTGAATGGAATTCTTTTGGCCAAAATAGTATCAACCAAAATCTCTTATCTCATGAAAAGCTTAAAGGTCTCAAAGTTTGGCTTAGAGATACAAAAAATACCGAGAGGCGCCATAAAGAGGAGATTATTGTTGCTTTAAAGAATCTTGAAATTAAGATTGACTCTAACACCGCATCTGAAGAGGAATGTGAAACGCGCATTAAGCTCCTTCATGAGATCGATAAGATTGATAGACTCGAATCTTTAGACTTGCAACAAAAGTCGCGTATTAAATGGGATATCGAAGGGGATGAAAATTCCAAGTTCTTCCATGGCCTTATCAATCAAAGACGTAGATCTAATTCCATTCACGGGATCATGAGTGATGGTACATGGATCACTGATCCGATTCAGGTCAAAAATACGTTTTTGAACTTTTTCAAAGAGAAGTTCGATCTTCACGATTCTTTAACTGATTTTCCTTCCATTACGTTTCCCTCTAACCTTAATTCCTCAGATCACAATATTCTTGAAAAGGACGTTACTTTGGAAGAAATCAAATCTGCTGTTTGGAATTGTGGAAACGATAAAGCACCTGGACCTGATGGCTTTACTTTAGGTTTCATTAAACGTTATTGGGAGATTTTAAAGCATGACATTATGGAGTTTGTGACCAAGTTTCTTGAAACGAAGAAGATTCCGTTGGGCTCTAATTCTTCCTTCATCAGTCTCATTCCAAAGGTTAGCAACCCTATTCACGTCAAAGATTATCGCCCCATTTCACTTATCAACATCCATTATAAAATCATCGCCAAAATCTTAGTTATCCGTCTTGCCAAAGTGGTGGACAAAATTGTTAGTCAGGAGCAATCTGCTTTTATTTCGGGTAGACAAATTCTTGATGGTCCTCTTATGCTTAGTGAGATGATCGACTGGTACAAAAAACGGAAAAAAAAAGATGCTCATTTTTAAAGTTGATTTCGAAAAGGCCTTCGATTCTGTCAGTTGGAAATATCTTGATTTCGTTCTTCACAAACTTGGTTTTGGTCTCACTTGGAGGTCTTGGATTAAAGCATGTTTGGAATCTTCCAGGACTTCTATCTTGGTTAATGGAAGCCCTACTTCTGAATTTTCGGTCAAGCGCGGATTAAGGCAAGGAGACCCGTTATCTCCCTTGTTATTCATCATTGTTATGGAAGGGCTTCATATGTCTCTTATGGAAGCATCCTACTCTGGTTTGATTCATGGTATCAAAATTGGCTCTTCAGATATTTCATTATCGCATATTTTTTATGCTGATGACGTTGTTATCACTACGGAATGGAACTCTCTCGATATGGAGAATATTATTCGTATTCTTCATGTGTTTTATCTTGCTTCGGGTCTTAAAATCAACATCCATAAATCGAATATTTATGGTGTTGGTGTTTCTGATAATGAGGTTCATTCTATAGCGAACAAGACTGGATGCTCTCCGGGCTCCTTCCCTTTTGTTTACCTTGGATTACCTATTGGAGCTAACATGAATCTCTCGGTTAACTGGAAGATCCTTCTTGATCGATTTGATGTTAGATTATCGAAATGGAAAGCCAACCTTCTTTCTATTGGAGGGCGTCTCACTTTAATAAAATCAGTTCTTGGAAGCCTTGGGATTTTCTACCTCTCTATTTTCAAAGCGCCGAATTCCGTCTTGAAGTTGCTTGAAAAAAAGCGTGCCTCTTTCTTCTGGGGAGGCACTCTTGACTCCCCCAAATTAGCTTGGGTTAAATGGCTTATTGTTCTAGCTTCTCGTGACAAAGGAGGGCTTGGCATTGGAAGTTTGAAATCGTTTAATTTAGCCCTTCTTCAAAAATGGCGTTGGAGGATGATTTCTAATGCAAATGCTCTATGGGTTAAAGTTGTTAAAGCTCTTCATGGTCCAGAAGGTGGTTTTGGTTTATTTGATTCTTCTTCGAATGGTATTTGGTCCAAGATTGTAGGATCATCTAATTATCTCCATTCGAATGCGATTCTTCCTGGTGATTCTATTAGGTTTCGGGTAGGTTGTGGTTCTTTGATTCGATTTTGGAAAGATATTTGGACCGGTAATTCTCCTTTACACCTTCGTTATAACTGACTTTTTCGGCTTGAACGAGATAAGGATTGCCTCATATCAGATCGTTTCAGAGACAATCAGTGGACGTGGAATTGGTCTCGCTCCTTTATGGGAGCTCGTAACTCTGCTTATATTGCTGATATTATCAATGAAATTGGTCCCATTGATTTATCTTCGGATCGAGATGTTTGCTACTGGTCTTTAGCAAGTGATGGTTCATTTTCTGTTAGTTCTACTCGGCATCATATTGACTCTCATCTCCTTCCTGCTTTGGACAATCCGACACAGTGGGATAAATCCATTCCTTCTAAGGTTAATATTTTTATATGGCGCTTCATGCTTGATCGTCTTCCTCATCGGCTTAATCTTTCCTCTCGCGGGATTGATATCCCTTCTATTGGATGTCCTTCAAGTAATGCTAATGTGGAGTCTTCAAATCACATCTTTTTCGGCTGTCATATTGCTAAAGACGTTTGGAACTTAGTTCGTAATTGGTGTGACGTTTCTTTCCCTTTTTGTACTTCGTTTGATCAATGGAAGGCATGGTTTGATTCTTGGCATGCGTCTAAAGAGAGGAAGAGACGTTTATATGTTATTTTTGTGGCTTATTTGTGGTGGCTCTGGAGGTTTCGTAATGGCATCGTTTTTGGCCAAGATCCTATTAAGAGAAATGTCATTTACGATAACATTCGGTCTTTTACCTTCTCTTGGCTTCATCATAGAGGACGTATGACTTGCAATTGGATCGAATGGCTCAATTCCCCCTTAATGGTTTCGAGTAATGCTTTAAGCTGATGCTTTTTGCTTCTTTTTGGTGGATGCTACGCGTCTTTTTTATGCCAAATCCCTTTTGTTGGTTTGGCTCTATGTTTTGTTAGTTTTTTTTTTAGTCTGTTGCTTGTATTTTAGACCCGTTTTGGTTTTTTAGGCTTCTAGTTTCTTGCTAGAAGTCTCTTTTATATATTATCAGCCGTTCAAAAAAAAAAGACCAAAGTGGGTTCGGGTTGTTGTATGTGGTTCTATTGAATTTTGCTACAACCACAAAAGTTTTACACAAAAAAATTCACAAAATGATGTGGCATGACTCTTGGCCACTCATGTGAGAGCATTAGTTAGCCAAGTGAGAGCATTGAGTGGCCAAGAGGCATGCCACATCATTTTGTGGATTTTTTTGTGTAAAACTTGTGTGGGTGTAGCATAGCTCGGTTCTATTAGACATGTAACTTTAAAGAAGGCTTTGAGCTTCATTGTCAACTAAATCAAGATATTCGTCTAGTTCATCTTTGTAATTGTTCTTTAATTATTAACGACATGAATAACTTTTCAAAAGCAATTGTGTTGTATTTAATTTCAAAAGCTCTTTTAGTTAATTGTGCATACAGACTTAATCTTCCAAAACTTAATTATCATATTGTTGTTATAATTACAAGCTATCGCACACAAATTGCATGCTTATCTATCTTGAGAACCTAAAAGACAAGTATTACGAGAGATGATGACGATCAGTCTATAACACAGACACTAGAGTCAGTTTAGTCAAAATTGCCAATATCAATATGTATCGTAACGTATCACTATACTGAAAAATACAACGCTATAGTGGCATTCTGACAATATTAAGGAAAATATCTAGGGCACGTTTGGTAGAGAGAATTTCAAAGAAATGAAATGAAGCAGATAATAAAAATTCAGAGAAATAGAAATCAGTAGAGAATTTTGTTCAATTCTAATGTTTGATAACAACAGAGACTTGACTCGATAAAAGAAAAAATAAAAATAAATAAATAAATAAATAACATTTTGTCATATGAGACTCACATGTATTTGTTTATTATTATTTTATTTTTTGTTTAATTTTCTAAATAACAATTCTGAAAAACTATTTAAAAAAAAATATATTTTTTAAGAAATAATTATTTTTCTTAAAAAAATTATTTAAATAAAATATTTTTAAAAAAATTAAAAAAACTTATTCTTTAAAAAATTTATTTAAAAAAACATATTTTTTAATTTATTTAAAAAATGTATTTAAAAAAATAAATAATTTTTTTTTTGAAAAGATATCAATTTTTTTTAAATTTAAAAAAATAAATAAATTATTATTTTTTTTTAAAAAAGTTATTTTTTTTAAATTATTTTACAAAAATGTATTTTTTAAATAAAATTCTTATTTTTTTAAAAAATATTTTTTTAATAACATTTGTTTGATTTTTTAATGATAATATTACTAGATTATTGAAAAAAAAAAATCGTGAAAAAATATTTCTAAATACTAATTATTCTCATTTCTCTAATTTCCCAATAAAAATGGATGGAAATAAAACTCTAAAATTTACACTATCAATTCTTTACTAATTCTCCACAATTCTTTGCCTTTTAATTTCTCTAAGCTACCAAAGAATGAAATTTGATTCATTTCTATTTCTCTTATACCATTTCTCTCTACCAAACACTTTGAATGGGTGTGTTTGGTAGAGAGAAATGGTATAAGAGAAATGGAAATAAATCAAATTCCATTGTTTGATAGGTTAGAGAAATTACACTTGACACAACCCCTTTCAAGGTATATCACAATGACTCTCTTGGAATTTCTAAATATGCAAAAAAGACGTAAAGAAAGAAAATGAATGAGAAAGCCCTTAATTTAGAAGTTGGACGAACCAACGATGCAATAGGTTAACAACGTGAGGTGATCAAGGCTTTTTAGGAAATTAGACATGGTGCATGTAGAGGTCAACATGACTTTAATTGTATATAAGTGAAAAGAAAGACAGAAAAGATTTATCAAAAAAGTAAAGCATATAACATATTTGTATTATCGGATATCGCAAATGTATTGTCGTTGTTGTTTACGTGACACATAGTGTCACATCAATCAGTCACCAAAATTTGTAAATGTTTGCATGTATCGACTTCTATTGTTTGTTATATTGTTTGAATCATATTCATCGATTTATATCGTTAGTTTGAAATTATAGTTTCCAACGTAAAATGGTGAGTAATGAAGAGAAAAAAGGTAGTCTTGATATTTTTTATTTTGAAGCATGAAAATTTAAAAAATGAACACTTAAGAGTGTATATAATTGAGCACCTTTCATCAAATTTCTTTTTTAAATAATTTTATATAAACAAGAATATTGATTACGCTAATCAATCATGCAATCAAGTGTGTTAAAAACAATAGATCAAACTCTAAACAAAAAGACTTTTCAACGCGAAAATTGACTCAAAAGAATAACAAGACAATTTGTAAGACTCTGTATGGAAATTTCCTACTCCATTATTCTACGTACATTATTTTCTGCAACTAAGTTAAATTGGATTTATAGATTATTTTGATCACTATAAATAAGCTTACATCCCAAAGAAGAATGTATACTCAGAAGTTATGGCAATCAAATTTCTACTACTCAGCTTACTTATTAGTTTTTTTGCATTCACAGGTTTTTCTTTTTGTTTAATTTAACTTAACAAGTCATTGGAATGTATATTTCTAAATGTTTTTTTTAATTAGTGTTTCGTTCTAGGATAATACTATTTGTAGTTTTGTACCAAGTAAAAGTATACTTGAAGTATACTTTGAAGTTGTAGGCATATGGCAATGTACCTGTCACGTGTGACTATACTTAACAAGCCTTTTACATGGATTTTTTTTTTCAAGAAAAATACTTACTACTTCATCTTTCAAAATTATTGTCTACTCTTTTCTTTTGCGATGTCCTAAAATAATTATCCTTTTTCTCATTTGCGTTAATAAAAATAGAGTTTAGTGTGTAGATATATTATTTGATTGCTTGAAGAGCGTTCTGGTATCACTTTTTTAATTGCATGTTTTTTTTTCGGGACAATAATTTTGGGATGAAGGGAGTATGCATTTTATCAAATTTTATACTATTTTTAGCATAAAACTTGATTGTCCAATTTGACTAAATATATTTTAACTTGATGCAACAGGTGCACAATCTGTAGGCGTGTGCTAAAGGGCGAGTTGGTGATGATTTACCATCGGAAAAAGATGTTGTCACGCTCTACAGAAACAACGACATAACCAAGATGCGCATTTATGATCCACATCAGCCTACTCTTCAAGCACTCAAAGGAACAAATATTGAACTCATCCTCGATATTCCTAATGTTGATCTACAATCCCTCACCATTCAAGGAAACGCAAACACATGGGTTAGAAACAACATCCAAATATACCCTGATGTCAAATTCAAATATATCGCTGTTGGAAATGAAGTTGATCCAAATAACAAAGATAATAGAAGATACGTAAACTTTGTACTCCCAGCCATGCAAAATGTCCATAACGCCCTTAGAGCCGCAGGCCTCGATAGCAAAATCAAGGTGTCAACTGCAACTTACACTGGTCTTTTAGTCAATACCTATCCACCAAGCAATAGCGCATTTAATAGCAATGTGCGCGGATTTATTGAGCCTATAATCAGATTTCTAGCCCAAAACAACTTACCGATGCTTGCTAATATTTACCCCTATTTTGGCTACCTTGGTGACCCTAATTTGAATCTCCCATATGCATTGTTTACCGCACAAGGAACAGTTGTAAATGACCCTAATGGTCGCCAATATTCTAACCTTTTTAGTGCGATGTTGGATGCTCATTATGTGGCTCAAGCACGTCTTGGTGGAGAAAATGTGGAGATTGTTGTTTCGGAGAGTGGCTGGCCATCAGCAGGTGGCAGTGCAGCGACAGTAGAAAATGCTGGAACTTATTATAGGAATTTGATCGCGCATGTCAAAGGGACAAAGGGGACCCCACTGAAGCCTGGAAGATCTATAGAGACTTATTTGTTTGCAATGTTCGATGAAAATAAGAAACCGGAACCAGAAACGGAGAAACATTTTGGGTTGTTTTCGCCAAATCAACAACCAAAGTATCAGTTGAAATTCTGAAAACTATGAAGAATAAAAGATAAAAAATAAAGTGTTTCTTCACTTCTAAATAAATTGATAACTGAATCATAATGATTAGTTATGTAATACAAGAATCTATATATTTATTACTGAAATATGGATTAACTCCTATTGTAACTCGTTTCTAATGAATAATACTCTCATTTCCTTTATTCTAAAGCATCATGCATACTTACTTGTCTTGATACGGTGCGTGCAAACGAAAAGTATGCTGGCTATATATAATCTTGATTTTTTGTCATTAATTGAAATACTTAAACAGTTAGACTTGACTTGTTGCTCGCTAATCTATCAGTAATTATCTTAGAAACAGATTTTGTTGGTAAAACATTAGGGTTGTAAACTACAACCTGCACATGATTTGATTTGTTTTTATATCAGTTCGTAACTCCACCTACTTGCTGTCTCTACATTTAAAGTACAATAACTCTCCATAATATAGTACTCGTAATATAAAAAAAAAAAAAAAAAAAAAAAAAAAAAAAAAAAAAAAAAAAAAAAAAAACCGACCTTAAACCATTAGGGGATTAGTTGTTGTACGTAGGGATAATTTCATACATTAATTTCAAATATACCTAAAACCTAAAATACAACCATTAAATGCATTGTACAATGCTTTTAAAGCATCATTTAGGTAAATATGAAATTTTGATGATTTTGTTGAGTAGATATATGAAAATGCCCCGTTATTGTAAAACACTCTCTTAAACTAAAAATGTTCAAACACGAAAAAAACTTGCCACATGTACCAAGTACAAAAGGGTATAATAGAAAATCTAAGATTAAAAAAGTCTGGCTACAAGTCTCTTCTTCAATTCATTCCCATTTTCTTATATGCATGTTCATATTTCCTTTTAGAATTTTCTTTCAATATTATAGCATATAGTAATTACGTGTATGCATCGAAATGAGCATCGTAATTATCCACATCGTCATCGTCATTTTCAATTTTGCATCTTGTATTTACATCATCATCTATCACCAGTTTCATCATCACCGATCTTGCATCTTGGATTTTGCATCATCATCTATCGTCGGTATCATCATAATCCATCATGAACATCATCATTACTGAACAACAACAATATCATACTCATACTCATCATCATCATCAATCGTTTAATTTGCATCACAATCCATTGTTTCGCATCATCTTCATCATCCTATATCATCAATCGTTTAATTTGCATCACAATCCATTGTTTCGCATCATCTTCATCATCATCAGTCGTATAGGACTGGTTTTGGAAAGATTAAACCTTGACCAGGACTTAACTTGATATATTATAACTCTGTGTAAAGCATCTACTCATCTAGATGAATTGTATGTGGTGAATAGGAGAACTAACAATTAGGAGTTGAGCTGCAAAGGCTATGTCAGGTCTGCTAACGGTGAGATAGATCAGCTTGCCTACCAAAGTCCTGTATTGAGAAGGATAAGTTAGTGGTTCACCATCTTCATAATGTAATTTGACATTTGGATTAAGAGGAGTTTTGGCATGTTTGGATGTAGTAACTGAATACTGTTTATATAGACAATTAAAGTACAATAACAGGAAGAAATCAACAATGGAATTAAAACAAAATTGAGAAGCACCTGAACCTGCACTTTTACACAGAATCAATAAACAAGTAGGCCGAGTCTCGTGTTGAACACGATTCCCTTAAAACAGTTCCGTGTCAATTACCATGGTTGTTTCCCAGGGTACAACGGCCCGAAGCAGTGTCTGCCAGAATTGGCAATTTGCCCGAAACTTTCTTGGAATTGTTGTGAGTATGCTGGGATCAAAAGGAGTAAGCTGTGATGTTATTGGTGTATCTTGGAAACAAGAATGAGGCTGCCATTTATACTCCTCATAAGAACTCATGGAATGGATACTCTTTATAACTAGTTAAAATGCCATTTAAGAGTGATAACAACTACTTAATATATGTTGTTACAAATTGCATTTTAAACTAGCAATTGAAACTGAAAGTTTGAACTTTTAGTCATAAATGGGTCAAAACAAATTCTGGAGCAAAAACACTATATTTGTCCAGATACAAAATTCAAATTTGCACATATTGAGCCATGTTGGTTTACCAAGTTTTAGTAAAGACTTCATGATCTCAGATATGAACCCATTAACACTTTGCTCACCCACTAGTGTGGGACAAACTTCAGCACATTTCTTTCCTTAAGTTCCAGTCCAAGCATCCTACTTTGAGATTCGATATCTCATTCACAATATATAGCCCCATTTTGGACATATAAATATCAGTACAAAGCTCTTACTATGGACTACATATCCATATGATACTTTTGTTAGTTTTTGGATAAATTTAATATACGTATGACCGGATTCGAACACGAGCTTATGGGATTGCACGCGTTGCGTATGAGATTTAATTATATTAAGTCACAAAATATTTACATGGTCGAACAAGGAAAAAGGAGGGGGTTGAGTGTCGAGTTTTGGAACTTAGAGTGGAAGGTGCAGCTCTTCACATAGCCTCGCCACTCCTACGTGGCTCCTTCCTTGCCCTCGCTGCAGCATCCCCCCTCGCCATTGTTCGCCACTTTGGTGCTACTCGTCTGCACTACGAGCTTGTTGGTTATGACATTTCGTCCTTTTTTCCCTTTTCTTTTGTAATTCTTTTATTGTTTTGTATATTTGTAAATGTAAATGTTTTGTAAAGTTTTAAATATGTAAAGTTGTAAATGTAATTGTTTTTTAAAATACGAAATGAAAATACATTAAACACGGAATTGAAATACATAAAACACGGAAATGAAATACATTAAACAACATACGATTATTAGAAACGACGGTTAAAACGTTAAACAACGATACGGTAATTAAAATATTAAACTCCGACTAAAATAAACTATGAATTAAAAAAACGAATCATCTGAGACATAGCCCTCGTCACTCGAAGCCGAAGACTCTGATCGAATAGGGTCTAACCCCATGGCCCAGCTGTATTGTGCTTCTTTGTTTAACTGCTCCGTACGAGCTTCTTGCCAAGCCTTACGAGCAGGTGCGTCACGTTCCTCGGCTTCTACAACCTCTCTCAAGACTTGCAAATCTTGCTCTAGGAGTTCTTCATCAGTCAACCCAAACCTTGCCAGTGGATTGTTTGCCGTTTGATCAGGTTGTTGTTGGACAACCGGTGGATTGTTTGCTGGTTCATTTTTCGGAGTGAACACTGGAAAGATGTCTTCTGGTGGAGTGTTCACCAGTTCATTTGGAATCATGTTGGAGAAGTCGTGTTCTCTAGGGAATTGCTGGGATAAGTCGTGTTCACTTGAGAATTGTTGAGAGAAGTCACGGTGACTTGAGAATTGTTGGGAGAAGTCACGGTGACTTGGGAATTGCTGGGAGAAGTCTTTGCGAGACGTTGTTGTGGAGAGAATTTAAATTTTATGTGTGTTTGTGTATGTTTTGTGTGTATAAACAATCCAATGTATGAGGCTATATATAGGTAAAAGTTTGAAATTTGAATTTCAATTTGAATTTGAATTTTAAATATATCCCGCTCTTCCAATTTGAATTTAAATTTTAAGTTTATCATGCCCTTCTAATTTGAATTTGAATTTTAAGTTTATCCCGCCCTGTCAATTTGAATTTGAATTTTACATATATCCCGCTCATTTTTTCAAATTTGAATTTCTAAACACCCCTATATAAAGCATAGCATAACATACTCTTTTAAGAAATGATGAAACAGATTTGCAATACCACGTCGTCTTGAAAATGGTCAGGGAACAAGTGTTGCAAGTTTGGGAGGAAAAGTCTGAACTCATCGATAATTACAAGTCTATATAAATTCTTGATGGCATTTCATATCGTTTTTTAACCGTTACGTTATTTTACGTTTCGTATGTTTTTATTGTGTTGTATTGCATTTTTATTTTTAATGAAATGAATTTAGTTTATTTAATGAAATGAATAAAAAATAAATAAAGTTGTAAGTGGTGGGCCCCAATGAGTAAGTTGAGATTAGTTGTTAGTGAGGAGAGGGTTAGTTGTGAAAATGTGTTAAGGTGATGTGTCACCCGTGAGCCCCAAATGAGTAATTCATTCTACTCACTACACCTTCCACTCTTAGAGCATGGGAAGTAATTAAGCCTCCCCAGCGTTATTCATATGTGGCACGAAAATAACTTGGTAACTTGAGTTATCACCATTTCACACTATCTCACGTTGGTCTTGCGTTTCAACTTGAGTTGGTGGAGCAACTCAAGTTATAACTTGGCAACTTGAGTTACAACCATTTCCCACCCGGTGGTATTTTGTGTTAGGTTGGTTTGCGTTTTTTTTTTTTTTTTTTTTTTTTTTTTTTTTTTTTTTTTTTAGTGGTCCCAAAAAGTGATTATATGATTTTCTGGTGTTTTTTGGTGTTATGTTATTTGGTGTTGATATGATGTGACGCTGACGTGGCGCTGAGTTATGTCATAACTCAAGTTATGACTCCCCATGCTCTTAAGGAGGTGCTAACAATGACTTGTTGGACAAGATTAAATGCTATATAAACACACCTTTGGTCTCATTCTTGTGAGACTTGGACTAGCTCAATGCGACACAAAACCCTTTATTTACATATTTGTATATATCGTAAATTACATTGAGATATCTATTAGAGTATATTATACACTAGATATAATTCCCGTGCACGCGCGGGGTTTTTTCTAATCTTTTAAATAATTTTTTTTTTAAATTTCGTGTTGTAATTATTTTTTTTTTGATGTCGTAGTTAGTGGTTTTATTTACTGGAATCGTATGTGTTTATTGCTCAAGTAGAATGACCACCTAGTATCACATTACCTTTCTGCTTATGTGGTTCAGCAAGTTCATTGTACTTCCCACCCATCACCTCTTTTGCAGCCTATAAACTCTTCCTTGTCATATACAAAAACCTGTTTTGACCCACTTTAAAGAATATTTGTTTGGAGCAGTTATTATCAGCCCGACCCATACAAATACTCAACAATGGTAGAAACTAAACACAACAATGAAGTTGAATATGTTAATAGTAGGGTTATTAATTTATTTGTTTGTTGAGTAGGTCATAACTTACTGATATGCCAATTGCCATACAAATACACAACAATGAAGTAATGTTTTTCTTAAAGATACAATCAGTTCCAGCCTTCAAGAATTAGAATAAAGTTGATCACTCACTTTAGGTTTTTCAACTTCCAAATTAGCATAAATTAAAGACATCAAGTCAAAAACTATTTTCACAAACTAATAGCATATACGAAACACCTCATAAAGCCAAAAATTGGTTAAATCTTAGTGACAATATCAATATATATTTACAAATCAAATTATCAAAATTTGACTTTTACTAATGGGATGTTAGAAACTGATGCTAACAATTTGGTTGATATAGTTGCCAAAGGTTACTTCAAATATGTATAATGTCTATAAGCAAATTTTGTTCAAGTGTGTTTTGTATTGTGTTAGGAACAGTCAATTTAACACAACCCGATAACAACCCGATTCAAACCGATCCGTTTTGACCCGAAACCTGATAACCTGATAGCTTATAGGGTCGGGTTAGGGTCAATATTTGGGACACCAAAACCTGAATCAACCCGACCCGACCAACCCGATAACCCGACAACCCAACCCGATAATACCCCTACTTATAAGCATGCAGGACATACATCAGTTTGTGATAACCTGCTCATTCAAGCAACCAATGAACAATCCAATCTGTCTCAGTAAGGCCTCTTTTAATAACATGTACCCTACGTCCATCCAACAGTCCTAAGCATTACAATATAAGTCTGTTTCAGTAGAATAGTCCTACATCTGTGGGCTTGTTCTAACATGTGCACATCAATGAACACTTTCTGTAAGCTAATCCTGATTAGTCCATTTATGAGAAGCAATTTCAATAAGCGATCCGAAACAGTCCCTTCCTACAATTTGGTTAAAAGAATTCTTATAACTACCCATTTTTACTGGTAGACATTACCCCAGCTTCCAATACGTTTGTTTTTCCAGCTCTTAAATATGTATTACAGGTGTCACAACCAGATCAAGAAAAGACCTCAACAGAATTCACATTTTGGCGCAACCACAACCACCATTCCTGTTTTTTGGCATTTTATTTTTACACTAATAATTATATGTGTTATATTTATGCATCCAATATCTACCTGATTACTTTTTGTTATATTAAATTGTACCTTACAATGTATGTGGGAACACAGGATAAGTGATCCATTGATACCAGTATACAACCAACAAATACATGACACTTTAAACAAAAAACGCACAACATACATTCAATTCATTGCAAATGAGTACATTCACAACCAGATCAAGGAAAGACCTCAACAGAATCCACATTTTGGCGCAACCACAATCACCATTCTAGTTTTTTGGTTCACAACCAGATGAAGGAAAGACATCAACATAATTCACATTTTGCCGCAACCATAACCACCATCCTAAACACAAAAACTACTAAATTTTGCAGTGAAGAACACCTCCATGTGGCCTGCTGCATTTTGATCTAAGGAAACACAACCTGTGTTGAACCGTTTCTTAACTCAGCAGACTTTTTATGATAAAAAGCAAATGACTTGAACAATAATAGCATAACACAACAGATACACATGCATAATATTATAAATAATTGCATCCGCCATCAGCACAGCTCCAAAGCAAACCTATTTGCTATTGGCATTAAAAAAATAAATCTTCTATTAACAACTTTATAATCAGCTAATCTAACCCAAAACGCAATTCCGAACAGCCTGTTAATTATGAACTCTACTATTAAATATTAATTTAGTCACATAGATCAAAGAATATGTTACTTGAATAAACCAAACACAGGGAGCCGCAACCATAAAATAAAAAATTCATATTTCTATTCAATTTTTTTTTTTAAATAAATTCACCACATGATACTCATAAACAAACCATAAAAAATAAAATAGCTCTAAAATTAAAAAATAAAGAATTCAACAAAGAACCTTCTAAATGACAATGCCAAACACCCCTTTATAACAGTTAATTGATGTAAACTCTTTGTAAAAATTCCTTGTAGACGACGTTAGTCGTCATGTTTGTTGGTTTTCCTTCTTCATCGCAAATTAGTACCTTCAATCCCTTTTTGGTGGCTACTCTTGATATTGCAACATATAACTGGCCATGTGTAAATACTGGCTTAATTTGATTTTGTAGCTAAATCTTTGGACTCAGTCATATCACAAACTTATACGATGGACTATGTTAAGGGCATACGTTGTATCTAACTTACTTACCCTCTTTCATCTTGATAAATGGACATGGCAAAAATTTCCCCTTCTTAGTGGCCTCCTGCTTTCAAATTCACTAAGTGTCCACCTCTTTTTCAGCCTTTGAACCTTAGAAGAAACCTGTAAACTGCATCAGAAAGAAAGAAAAAAAACAAATAGGTAAGTAAATTACGCAAATTTCACACTTTCACCTAATGAAAGCAATATAATATCCTAAAAAAAAAAGAAGCAAAATTTCACCTAAAGAAGTCATGAAATTTGCTTATATGAGTATTAGTCGTGAGTACAACGGGTCCATTACAACATAATAAGCACAACATTCCCAAAATTCTTACTCCACCTAATCACACAATGACGTTTAGCACGAATAAATTTTTAGGGGATCTTTGAGACCATAAAAACTGTTACGCAAGTAGTATGTTTTATGTAACTTGTTCAATTTATTGAACGTGTTTATGACAATCTTTCATTCAAGAAAACCTTCTTATTGTTGTTTGGACGTGTCTTAAATTTGATATCTAAACTTATTGAATGTGTTTTTTTTTTAATGTAACTGTTAACAGACCATAACAATAATCTATACAGCTATACATTTTAAGCATTAGGCTTACAATTATAAAATGTGTGAACCCTTCTGTTTTGAATTTAGATAGATTAGCTTGCAGAACTGTATAGAACTACCGTAGCAATAAGAATTTCGAGGATATACATGTAGATATAGAAAGGCATGTTAATACAGTGGTTAGTACTTTTAACATGTTTAAAGAAACCATAAACATGGGAACTACATTACACTTCCATTTCATTATTCACATTTATTTAAATGTCTAATTAAGGATACAAACATGCAAGTGAAGAGGAAGAATGAGAGCCCGAACCTGGATAAATTCGTCATCCTAGTAAAATATTTGGAGAGACAAAGTGATTCCAAAAATGGGTTTACCGTTGTTATTTTCCAGCCTTCATACCCATAGCTTTGATTGGAGCAGTGACGGGCTTTAGACAGATAGACGACCATACGGCCTGACAAGAACCAAATAAAAAATATCGAATGCATAGTTCAAAATTATCATACAATATCTATAAAAATTAGAATTATGTATCACCTTAGTCTAGCAATGTTAAGGTTTATATGAAAATCAGGTTGAATTAACCCGCCAACATTTTTTCGTAACTTTTTATGTTAATAATTCATTTAATATATATCGCTACAAAAATATTCATACTCAAATAATGATTCAATATTTTGTATAAAACTATTGAGGATGTTATAAGCATGTTAAGCAAGTTTTCCGTGTTGTACCCATTTAACCTTCTTCGTTACATCCGATTTTTTAGAAAGTCTTCCACCCAATTAAAAGTAGGCCTCCTCAGAGTGACCATGGAAACAACATCTTGTAAAGACTACCCATGGTAGTCAGTATGAGATTCTGAATTTATTTTCTTTGGAATCAATGCTATCAATGCAGCATTAGTTTCTCTTTGGAACATTCCTGCGTTGTAAAATTCCTCGATAAATTACGCTTACATCCCATAAATCATTAAAAGAAAATTTACCGCATAAGAGCCTTCTCATCGCAACAATCCCACATAGCCTCTCTAACTTCTTCTCGTAGAAACGACATCTCCAATGTTATCCGCAATTTCTTGTAATTGCTGGAAATTCCCTCGCTGGTGTACAAATTGCATTGACTAATATTTTTTGTAAATGCAATAAAATTGCCAAGCTTTTTACTTGATAGAGAAGGAGTCCACTTTGGAGTTTATTCCAATCCAAAACTTCTTTCATACGTTCTACCAGTTGAACCCATTCAGCCCATTGAATGTAACAATGAATGGCCACCATTTTCTAGCTTGTGTCTCTAAAATAAGACTCAAACATGTATTAAAATTAACGGGACAGGGCAAAGCAAAATGTAACTAATGGATGGAATAGAATAGTAGTAACCTTATTGCTTTTATCAATCTCATTATCTTTAAGTAATACTACTTGGTATGTAACAATAAGTTTATGACCACATATTTGCTTTTTATTTTTTTTCTTATTACTTGGGGTTCGGTCCAAAGTAGCTATATGTTTATGACCACGGTCAATACCGGTTGACCATTTTGCTATTTTTTACATGATTATTACACTATGTCCTACCGAGTTGAAGTTATACAACGCTATTGCTGGATCGCGTGTCTTGCAATGACCTGCACACGTATATGAGTGGAGTGTGATCTGAGCTACTGGTAAATTGGATCTACAAAAGGTTTAGTTGTTATATTAAATAATGATTGGCGGGTCCATGTGGTTTAGCATTTGTTCAATTGTGTTAAGTGTTAGAAACATAGGGAAAAATAGATAATACAATCATACTCTGCAGTACTTTCTTACTATTTTCCGGATGAATACACTAAAGAGGGATTTAACTCTATAGTACTTTCTTACTATTTTCCATATGAATACACTAAAGAGGGATTTACCTAGCACATAATAATATATGTTAATAGATGAACATTATATATTGCTTGTGTTCAAAATAGTTAACCATGTATTTGTGGCTATGAACATAAAGGTTGAAAAAAAAAGGTGGGTTTGACCAGGTCACCTCATGGGTAAATTATGATTTCAACCTATAATAGATTACTGTCAAAGGTGACGACTTTGAAACTGGGTCAAATAATTTTGAAAGGGTAGTTGCTCTGCGCCTCTGCCTGCATGTACAAACCAACGCACATATGAGGTGTAGAAACTTTGCTTTTGTTAAAGATTATGAATTAATAACTTAGAAGCTTTAGTCTAAAGATTTTCATCATAAACCTACGTACTAATAAGTTAACAAATACTGTAATATATAACTTATCTACACTCTAAGAAAAAGCAAAAAATACCATATATTTATTAGTGCGGCAAACATTATGCAAGGCAAAGAAGAACCATAAAAAGAATAAAACAACCATGTTGAATGAATATTTGCAGATTAAGCTGATCATCGATAAATCAACAAACCAAAACGGTGATCACCCACATGGCCATATTAAAAATTAGTGGTGGTTTTTGCTAATGCAACCATCAAACCACATTCTATTCAGCCAAAATTCAAAAGCTTTCATTCTAATTGTTGCTTGTTTGCATTTTTCATTCAACCAACAAACTAACTTTCTCGGTGTTGAATAAGTAACCCATTGCTCAATATTAACACAAAACTGGCTTAAACCCAAAACATCAACAATTAGATAAACTTATAATAAAAATTAACCTTGAACTCTTCCTTCTCAAGTTCTGGCGCAAAATTGAACTCTTCCTCTTCATCGGATTGTTGTTCTTGTATTTTTACCATTGGATTTGTTAAAGTTGTAGCGTGTTGTTATTAGGTTTTAGGTCCATTGTTGTTAAACCTGTAGAATCGGATCTGCAACATCGGATCTGTAGCATCAGATTGTTGTTGTTGTTGTTGTTAGCATCTAATTGTTGTTGTGATTGTTGTAGCATACGATTGCTTGCTGTTCTTATGGATTGTTCTTGATGTTCTTATGGGTGGTTCTTGTTTAGTGTGTTTTTCTTATCTGTGGGAAATGGGAAATCTAATGGATACTAATGGGGATACTCCGGTTTTAATAAAATATTTACACTTTAGGCATGCAATATTCAAAAACAACAATAAAGTCTTTGTGTATTTTTGCCCAATTTTAATGTTTAGGTATAAAAACGAATTTTAATCAATTATTACACAAATATAGAAAGATTATAGGTTTTTTAAATATTAAAAACCTTTTTAAAATTTAAAATTGAAAAAAAAGTTACCAAAATAAGTATGATTTAATTTTTTTGAAATGAAAAAGTCCCCACTAGGGGTTTTATTTTATTAGGTAAAAGATGCCATGCATGCATATCCAATACGCATGATATGTGCATATATCATATATGCATGATATCTTACTTTTCTTCCACCATTGTTTTTGATGAGTCGACAGACGCTAAACATATATGGGGTTCGATCATATTTATTTTATTAATGATAAATATCGTTTGTTGTATGCTTAACTTGTGACTTAAACTAGCATTCTAATTGAATCGTTAACAATACGCGCGTACAAGATCGTAGAGATATCCTACTTTGGATTTTTAGTGGTTGCCTATTCAACTTGTTATAAGGTGGATTTGCATAAACCGGGTTTATAAATTGATCTTTAATTTGGGAGTTTTATAAACCCTAATTGCATGGATTGCTAAATGGTAAGCACTTTCTTTATGTTTCAGTTAATTAATTTACTAGTATTTGATTCTATGTTTCCGCTGCATGCTTTGATGTTTACTTGTTTAACATATACATGTTATGATATTAAAATTCCAACAACTTTGACCATAATAACTATATTTACCAATACTAGTTTGTGTCCAAAGTTAGTGAAAATCCATTTTTACACTAAAATTTTCTAATGGCATTCATTAATCCAGCATGTTCAGTGAGATCTAAGCATACTTCCTTTGTGTCATCACAATTCCCTTTTGACCTATAATGAATTCAATTCCCAAATAATAGTGTAGTTTCCCTAGATCTTTGATACTGAACTGAAAATCACTTGTATAGTTGGGTCGTATATCTATAACATTTGAATTAATATCGGCATTTTATTAGACTACAATAATTAAAGAATGTTAATTGCATCTTCTAGCTTTCCTCTACTTGGTCATTATTATAAACTAGCTAGGAACAAAGTAGCTACTTGCTATTAAACTTTAGCTAAACCGAATCAAACGGGGCTGACGCGACTTAGTCAATGGGTTTGATTATTTTGCAGGTTTGAAAGTTCAAATAGGTAGAGATATTTGTTTAGTTTGCAAATAAATATTGAAACTTATTTGTTTGTATCGTAAATATTAATAGTGACTTTTTTAAGGCATGATCCAAACAAGTATTTTGTCATTGTGTCATCTACTATGAAAGTTCTCATTTGTCTTTATTCTTTTAACAAAGAATGTTCAAAGGAATTATTAAGCCCACTAGATGTTATTTACTTTTTTTTCTTCTATTCCACTACGTGTAGTTCGGTTTCACTTCTGGTTGTGTGTGTGAACTTGACATTTTCTTTGAAAAACAACTATCTCATAATATTTACATAACAAATCAATCTCACAATGTCTCACAAATATTTTGCAAACATTCTTACATATGGAATACCATTGAGAGACAAGTCATTTGATGTGTGAACTTGACATCTATTGTAAGATACTAAATGAAGACTAAGTTAGCTTGCGGGAAAAAAATTAACAATAAATAAATAATAAAAAAATCATAGTTTACACGACTAGATACAGTATTATTAATGATAAATTCAAATTACAAATTAACAATTACATAGTATCACATATATAGATGAATTACGTTGAATCCTACTGCGATACCACCTATTAAGTTCCATAATAACTTAACCACCAAGTCTTAAGTTTGAGTCTAGAATACGTAGAAACAAGCCAGAAATACAAAGTACTACGTAGTACTATTTTTTGTATTAGGAGAGCTGCCCTAGACCCGGGCTAGCCTGCTCAGTAAAAAGTGAGCTAGGGCCAACCAAGGCACTCGGAGTGCCCTCCGACTTCCTCTTTGTAGCGACAATTATTTTTGCTTAATATCTTACATTCTTTAGATGCATTTCAGATAATTACTAAGATATACAACGACTCATTTTATGCCACTTCATCACTAGTTTGTATTTTCGATAATTTTTAGGATTCAATCTATTAGATTATGGACATTATTTTAGTAGTCGTATGTTAGGATCGAACTTGAGATCGTGGGATTGCACACTTTACGTATGAAGAGTAAAAGAATAATTATTTATAAATGTTATATATAATTATTAATAAACATAAAACTAGTAATGACCGTTAGTATTTAACGGAGAATGGCTAACGACTGTTAGACGAAGATTAGGAAAGTAATACTTGTGAATAATTGGAAGGTCAAGAATGTTCTAGAAGGAGTTCCACCTCCTTTGTGCCTTGGACTCCAAGTTATCTCAAGTATATAAACACCTCATGGGTTATTGTTTTCTCATAATTTGTACACACATAATAGGTGTTTTTCTCTCCTTCTCTTGTCCCATAATCAATCCAACCTCAAACCCTTTAAGGGATTCGATTATCAAAGCTAAAACAAGTTTTGTGTTTAATTTACTTGCATAAACTTTTACTTGAATTAGTACGTGTGTACAAGAACACGATTCAAACACACTATTGTTTGATTCTTGAATTGAATTACAAAAGAGGTAAGGGGTAATTCTTATAATCCACATAAACCCTAATTAGGGTTCTTTATTTGAAGATTGCAATTGATTCTTGTTCGGGCTAGAATCACAAAGGTATATTTACTATTTATTATTGATTAATTAATTACATGTTATATGATCTTGTTATATCGCTTCCGCATATGCTCTCTTGATGTGTTTGGTTATTTTATATGATTGTCATGATATTATAATTCCAACAGTGGCATCTAGAGCCGTTATAATGTGTAATTGATTATCGAAACGCATACAAATTGAATCTTGATTCGTTTAATTACATGTTTTCAGGGTTTTTTGATTCCTAACCCTAATGTTTTTGATTTGGGTCGTTTGACCTTATTATATATTTAGGGTTTTGGTTTTGATTTTAATATGATTAGAAACCCTAGGATGTCATGTAATTGGTTATGCGTTCTAGTAAACGATCTTGGTGCAATATGTTAATTGTTAAGCATAATCCATGAAAAGGGCATGTTTGCATGGATTTTATTTTGTGAAAATTTAAATGGTTTAAATTGGATATATGAATTAAATGTTAAGTTATATCGAAACATGTAAATTTATTAATAGATGTCAAATTGGGGAAGACTCCAATATTAAGTAATCTATTACGTGCTATGTGGTGTTTGTTTAGTTTTGGCTTACGCAATCGATTTATCGATGTATGTGGCTCTTTTTCCTTTGAAGAAGAAAGCCTTAATTGAATAAATGCATTATACACCTAGACTTGATTATTAATAAGACTATTGAATAAAATTTGCATGTGGCTACATGTTTATACATATTTAATTGTTATGTTATGTATATGTTTATTTGTTTGTTTATTTTTTATTATGTATTACTTGTTTTTGTTTATTATTATGTGAGACACGTTTATAAACGAAAAAGGGTAATTTTTGAATAGAAAAATAATATGGACTAAATAAATGTAGAAATTGTTTTGGTTTTGAGAGTTTAAATTTCAAAGAATTGGTTGATTGATGTTTTTGTACGTAATGGTTAACTAGGCCCGACCGAAGTTTACACACTACAAGATGGGCATAAGGTTGGTTTCGCACTAAATTGTGGCCTTAGATAGACAACATTCTGTCTTAACGCTCGTTTGTGTGTAAATTAGACTTACCGAACAACCATTACATGTACACTGTCATCTTAAGGGTGAATTGACCACAATTCCATAATGATTATCCGAAACACTAAGCCTTAGGGCTTATGCAAAAGTACGATATAGTGGACAATAATTGTTGGTAATTCTTTAATTGGTGAACTCGATACCTCAATCAAAACTTTGCTATTTTACTCTTAGTGAATTGGTAATAAAATAGTTTTATAAAACCAATGATATGAAGTTGTATGCATGCTTCTTCATACATTATTTTGATCACACGTCAAAATTAATACCCTTATAAAATTAAGTCAAATGCCATCTAATTAAAAACACTTGAAGTTGTAGTTTACGTCATGTGAGAGCTTGGCTAGATTGCAATGGAGAGGTAAATTTCATAATTTCATTGCTAGCAGATCAACTGATGTAATGGATTTATGAGTTTGCAGTTTTTAAGTTAGACGACTTAAATTGAGTAGGAAGTGAGATCTTGGACTCAAGGCATTAAGATGGGGATCAAACATGCTTACAATACAAAAGTTTTGTGATTGTAAATCTCATAAATCTAGGAATTGCAATATGATATTGGCAATTATTGTTCGACAATTACCTTGTTGAATACTATCATTACTAGCAGATCAACTGATTTAATGGTACTATGTCAATTAGGATCCTAGCTTTAAGAAAATACTACGGTTTATATGAATATTTACCAATGGGTATTTTATTTTCTTAAAGACCTAATTATCGAAAATACTGAAATTGAATTTGGTAATTCGTTTTAATGTATTAATGCAACGTTCAAACCGTAGATGCACTTTGGGCTTTGGTAAATTGATCCCGTTCTATTTTCAAATAAGTGTTTGATTAAGAATAATTTACTTAAAAGAGAAAAGAAGTCTCCTTTCTATGAAAGAAGAGTGAGACACAATCCTATTCCTTTTCATGAATGAGAAAGGATAATAGGAACATTAGATGTGTCTAAATTCTAATATAACTCATAGCAAATTTTTTAATAGTTAAGAAAATTGCGAATATTTTCCATAGAGATTTTATCATCCACATTCGGTGATTAAATTCTTAGTAACAAATATGATATTTGGTTAACAGAAAATTATGTATGACATTTTATGAGTTATTATATTTAGAAGCTAGACTAATTACCGCAAAATGGTAAACTAGTGTATTCATCTAGTTGTTTTGACTATTTAAAAGGTGCTACATACATTGTGAGATGGTAGACCTGTTAAGGAAGAAATTGCATGCCCAATTTTCAAGTTAATAGCATTTGGTGGATAGTCCATCATTTACGTAGTAGAATACACTTTTAGTGCATAAGTAATTGTTACGTATGGACATTCAAAGGTGTAGGAAAGTTAAAAGCACACTATTTTCTTTCACTAGATATGAAACATTTTAAATGTTGTCAAATTCAGTGGGAGTATTGTGTACTTATTACTGAATAAGAAATTATTGTAATAATCTTTAATTCAGTGGGAGTTACAAGCATTGACATCTTGGTAGCTAAAGATAATTACTTTCCAAGTGTAGACACTCATACTTTTAAAGATAGTCTTGTACGTTTCCTTACTAGACATTGTTGTTCTACGTCTACTTGTTATGCTAAAATCTATGACACAATCATATTGATCACATAAACAAATGCATGGTGTGTTGTTTATCAACTATATGAGGTTGTTCCATGCACAAGTGGGAGAAATGTTATCTTTAATGTGTGCAAGAAACAACTCATAAAGATATGATTTAATGGATTATCTTGACTGCAGGGTAAGAGAATAACGTTCTAATATGAATTATACTAATCTAATTCAAGAAACACTCGGTGTTACAATTTATGTTATGTGAGAGCTTAGCTAGATTACAACAACAAGGTGAATTTCATATTTTCATTACTAGCAGATCAACTGATGTAATTAAACTATGAGAATTTGCAGTTTCTAAATTAGATACTTATTAGAACATGTGTCAATATGATATCAAAACTACTTTAATTAGTATATTTATGAATTCATGGAATGACATAAATTAATTAAGTAATCTAATTCTGCTTCAATCTGACTATTTATGTGTTTTTGGAATGACATAAATAAATGAAGAAATAATGTTATTACATTATTGTGAAGTAATAAATTAACTTGAAATTACTATTGAAACCAAAAGATGGTGTTCATAATTACTTTAGTTAAACATGTTTATGTTTTATTGTAAAGATATAAACATAAAGTCTTTTAATTGTTATAAGACTTATAATAAAGTAAGACATTATCATGTTATGTTTTTTAATTAAGACATATACATGAAGTTATTAAATTGTTAAATAACTTATAACGTATAGTGGAATTATAACAGTTTATGTTTTCTTGTAGAGACATGGACATAAAGTGACTTTGTAAAAAGTACTTGTGTTATAAAGCATGTAATCGGCTTGAAAATACTATTATACCATTATAATGAATTAGTTGGTAAATAGACAAGTCAAAAGAAATATGGTTATCTTAAATATTGTTAGATTGTCTTACAATATTAATACTAATGAAATACCAAATGTTTATAGTATATTCAGTTAGGAAAATCAAACTCTTGTTATATTGTTTGATTAAAGATAACTATGACTTCTTTTCTTCCAAAAGTTATCAAGGTTAAAATATTGAGTATGGCTTGGACATATTTAATAAAACTCCGACCTAGAAGATTAATAAGACATTATCATATGATGGAATGTGATGAATGTGATGAATCACATTAAGTCTTAAATTGAAGTTCTAAATTTGTTTAACTGCTTATGAAGAGGTTATTAACAAAGTAAAGTCAGGAACTATCAATAAGTATTTGTAATATCCCAAAAGAGAACATTGTATTGTTGCTTTATTTGCTAAGTATTTAAAGATAGTTTTTAAATTGCTAAAAGCAAGTGGGAGTTTTGATCTTTAAAAGATAAAATTACAAGATACATAATCTTCTAAAATACACTAGTAAATATCATGATGAAGTTTGACATTTGAATGTTAAATCTCAACATGATAATAAAGTTTGACATTTAAATGTTAAATCTCAAGATGATGGAATTATCATTCATGGAATAGCAATATATCTCAGATATTTGATTAATATGTTGAGGGCTATGATTTACAGGATTATTGTAAACCTGATAATCATTATGATACATTATCAAATATGTAATTGGGTAAAGTATACATGATATGAATGATTAAGATGCTGTCCATAAAGATAATTAATTTAAAAAATGTGGTTTATCTTAATAGTTAGACTAGAAAATAAAGATGAGTTTCTTCAAAGATTAGGTAACCCTTGTGGTTTAAATCTTTGTATAGAAATTCTATGGACAATATTGTGCACGTATTTAATGCATGTTTTATGACAAGATTATTAATCACACTTAAGCAATTAACTGTGATTGAATATTCTTTTCTAAATACGTTAAATATATAAAGATTATGATTGTCATATTTATGAAATTGACAATGGAATATCAAAACTATTTCTTGAGTGATTACTTGAGCGATGACGATAAGTAATCAAAAAGAGTTTATGAATTCAAATAAATATTTGGAAGTGTACAAAGTGCAATAATTCATGGATGGATAAATGCATGCATCTAGAAGATTACTCTTATGTTTAATTATTAAATTCATGTTTTGATTTATAATTGAAATAAGATAATTTCTAAGTATTCCTAAAAGCTAGTGGGAGTATTATGTTTAATTTCTTAAATCATATATGTTGTAAAACATATAAAAAGTAACATTTCATATAAGTTAAGTCTTAGTTTGGAATGAAACTTTACTTGTAAGATTTAGGAAATAAGACGTACAACCTTGGAATGAATGTTTATTGTTGAAACATGTGCGGTAAATGAATCTAATATTATTACATGATATATTATTTAGAAATTCTAAATGGATATGTATGACATGAATAAAATCTAAGTATGACTCAAAGATTTTTCATGCACATCATGTTTTGTTGTATCATGCTTGATTACAAGATGATTTAGCAATATTAATATCTAATTAAAAGGTTATTATATAACTTGTGTAATATTGTAAATGAATATGTTTGATTATAGAATCACATCCTAAATCTGGAACAGCTTCCAAATTCTATAGATGAACAATTTTTCAATTGTTGTGAAAATTGTCATAGCCAACAAACTTGAAAGTTTGAAGGGCATCAAACATTACACAATAGATATTAATGTTTACGGAAAATGTTTAAGAGCATGTTGTTGTTTGCATACAATGATGCTAATGAAATTGAGACGACACTCAATACTAGTCATGGTAAGGATTTCATCCTTGGCTATTACTAGTTATGCTTACTATAAGTATGGTTGCATTATACATTAAGAGAATAAGAATACTTTAAACTTTAAAATGTTTGGAAGTTTGATTATCATAAATTGGTGGTTAAGGATGTCACACATTTTATGAAATATTATATTGCATTATCAAAATAGTTGAGTATGCATATACAAGAACGTCAATAGTTGAATTCTTGAAATAAGTATTCTTAAAATTCTAATAGATCAAAGTTGGATAATTTATGTCTTGTCAACAAGTATGAATGTCATTACTTGAGACACAATTCATCAACAAGAGTTATCATGCATTGATCTATTTAGTATTTGAATAAGGGATGTTAAACAATTATTATAATAAATTTAAATACATGGTATGTTTAATTTATAATATATTGTATCCTATATTTGTATGTTTAATCTATGAATAAATGTTATTCTTAAAATTGTCCGTTTTCAGTTAATAATATGGGAATATTATTAAATCAAGACAAATATGAAGGTTGGTATAATATACTTGAAGTATGTTGATGCGTAGTCATGCCATTTCAGATGATATTCAATGATACCGAATATAGGACTTATCCCAACTACATGATGTTACTTTATGGATCTTGTCATTAAGTAAATCATGAGAAGTTATCCTCAGACTTGAGATGCAAGATAAGTGTCATGAATGTAGTACATTTTTGTGGAACAACTTAACGCTATACGTAACTGGTAGTCATAAGGGTTGTTTTCGAAAGTGTTACAAAGTTTGTGGGTTTTGCTTGTAGTCAAGATAGAATTTGTTCATTCAAATTTATTTTTGGAGTTTAATACTGCTGGGCCCCTCGTAGGGTTGGTAAGATGCATGTGCGGCCGCACCCAAGATCTCCCCTGAATATGTTCAAAAGATTTGGTAATCTTGATCAATCATAAACAACGAGAAACAAAATGGTTAATTAAGGAATGACTTTAATCCATATCCTTATTAAAGTGGTATTAGAAACAAAAGGATAATAATAATGAGAAATCATTAAAAGTTTTGTCCAGGAGCCTTACTCGAGATCGTCTAGAGGCATCGGCGTGTTGCAAGACGCTAACCGATGTGATTACACTATTAAAATATGTCCAAGTGGGAGCTGTTAGATTATGGACATTATTTTAGTAGTCGTATGTTAGGATCGAACTCGAGATCGTGGGATTGCACACTTTACGTATGAAGAGTAAAAGAATAATTATTTATAAATGTTATATATAATTATTAATAAACACAAAACTAGTAACGACCGTTAGTATTTAACGGAGAATGGCTAACGACCGTTAGACGAAGATTAGGAAAGTAATACTTGTGAATAATTGGAAGGTTAAGAATGTTCTAGAAGGAGTTCCACCTCCTTTGTGCCTTGGACTCCAAGATATTTCAAGTATATAAACACCTCATGGGTTATTGTTTCCTCATAACTTGTACACACATAATAGGTGTTTTTCTCTCCTTCGCTTGTCCCATAATCGATCCAACCTCAAACCCTTTAAGGGATTCGATTATCAAAGCTAAAACAAGTTTTGTGTTTAATTTACTTGCATAAACTTTTACTTGAATTAGTACGTGTGTACAAGAACACGATTCAAACACACTATTGTTTGATTCTTGGATTGAATTACAAAAGAGGTAATGGGTAATTCTTATAATCCACATAAACCCTAATTAGGGTTCTTGATTTGAAGATTGCAATTGATTCTTGTTCGGGCTAGAATCACAAATGTATGTTTACTATTTATTATTGATTAATTAATTACATGTTATATGATCTTGTTATATCGCTTCCGCATATGCTCTCTTGATGTGTTTAGTTATTTTATATGATTGTCATGAGATTATAATTCCAACACAATCTTTCAAGTGGATGTTCATACTTCTTACATACATTTTTGAGAAATTATTTTTTGAGTTCAATTATTTGTTTAATGCATTTATAATGTCAAATAGGTATCATTTGGATTTATATAGTTTACTGGTTGAAAACAGTAATTTGGATTGGTAATTAGACCAATTAGTGGGTTCGGGTTCACTTTCCGTAACGAGAGTAGTTGTTCGTTTTTGCTGATCTTAGTCCACGAATTAGGAGAGTCACCATGATATCAGATGGAGGATCACTGTGTATCAGGAAAATAGAATGTTGCGCAGTGAAGGTATTTTCTTTTTGGTAAATATAGGATCATATTCGTGTTAGTCAAACATGTAATCTTATATATGTGCTAATTGTGCATAAAAAATATTTCAAAGAGACAATTAAAGTTGGAGAAATAACTAATCCATTATGTATAACTGTTGCATTGCATGTTGAATGGGCACTCTACAGGAATTAGTAATTGGAAACTTTTGTAAAAAAGTCTAACAATGTAACATCAATACTGTATTTTCTTTTAAAAAAAAAGTTAAAAGTACATTTAATTTTACAATTCACTCAAAATTATTTGGGTCTTCTTTAATTTGTAATATCGTATAGACCATGAACAAAAATTCGTAATGGTAGCATCACTCAAAACTTACCTATTTCTAGATGTAAATTAATGAGGGGCAAGATATTATGGAAGGAAGGCCCATGGAAGCTATCGTGATATTATCAACGATGAGCATGGTCCAAAACTGTTCTCCAGATCTACCCGGCTAGGAACGAATATCTAAAAAAAACAAAACAAAACAAAAAACCTCATGCACTAATGAATTAGGTTAATAAAAAGCAAAAAATCTTTTACTATTTTTTAAGTGTTTGCAACCATATTATGTTTAAACCAATAACGCTTAACAATTAAAGCATAGAATCAAATAAACAATTATTTATAGTTTCACATTTTTCAAATGTTTAACAAAACAATGACACATAACAATTCGAAAAACAAAATAAAATATCTTCAAACTTTGTCTAACCAAATAACCAAAATTGTGTATGGCTCCACCATTTGTTTTCCTTCATTTTTTCTCTAATTGTTTTTCATTTCTTTCACAATCACATCTTAAATAAGGAAGAGCAAAAGAACAAGAGAACCGGATCGAAACTGAGTTACGGTTTTGTTAGATCCAACCAAGAAGTGTCATTGACTTGCTCATGGTTTTAGAAACAAATGTATTCCATAAAATGTTTTGAGTTTGAGAAGTAAAGAAAATCACATGTTTTAAGAATTATTAGATATTCGGTTTCGGAACCGAAAACTTAACCGGTGGACCCGAATTCAACCAACTAAATAACCAAAGAATCTACAACTCAAGAACCAGAACCATCAGGTCTGGATCTAATTCAGTTCTTTTTGGTTCCGGTCCGGTTCTATGATTCTTTTGCTCATCCCTAGTTCTATTGTAAAATCTTGATAACCGGTAATGGTGACCAGTATACATTTGTCGTTGTAAGAATAGTATGCGAAAGGTAATGCTCAAGCTGACTCAGCGGTTAAGAGAGAGTTAGCCCATTTTAAGAAACATGCATGATGCATAACCATTTTCTTGCAAAGTCTTTTACCCGGATCCAACTAATTAGCTAGGCACTTGAAAACTAGACAAACCCATAGTTGTTAACTGTAGAGTTTAGGGTTTGAACTTGAGTCTACACTGAAAAATCTCAATTCTCTACTACTAAACTGCATCTTTTGAGTTAACGATACAAGAAATTTTAATCTAAGTATTACATAAACAAGAATGTTCAATACGTTAATCAGTCATACCGTCATATGCGCTTAATAAAAAGACCTTTCAATGAGAAAATTGACTCAAAGAATAATGCGCCAACTTGAAACTCGTAGTGTGTGGAAATTTCCCATTATTTGTTGACGGCTAATTCTACATATGAAACCCTTATTTTCCACATCTAAGCAAATGTTATTATTATAAGATATAAATAAATTGGAATTATTGGTTTTCTTCCCACTATATATATGCTTGCATTTCAAAGAGCATTTCAGAAATTCATAGTTATGGCAACCAAATTTCTACTAGTCACCTTATTTATTATTAGTAGTATTCTAGCAATCACAGGTTTTTCTTTTCTTTAATTTAACTTACTAGTCATTGGCCTGTATATTTATAAATGTTTGTATTAGCGTTTTCGTTTTATGATATACTTTTCATATATATGATTCAATACAGTGTCGGATTTAGGTCTTTACACTCGGATGCAGCACCAGAAAAAAACGCGAAATCTTGTGCACCTTAGCTTGATTTTCAAATTTGTTCTTCTATTCTTTAACATGAAATCTACTCAATTATTGGATTTTCCCATGTATAGATATAAAATGACACTTCCAAACACACTCTTGACACAAAACTAGCAGCATAAGAGAATTTGCTAGTAGCACCATGAAAAAAGTCATTATGTTTATATATAACGTGGGCTATTAATGGGCATAGCCCGTGTACACCCGCCACCTTGCTAGATCCGCAACTGATTTGAATACACCAATGTGTGTATCATATGTACCTATACGTGCTAAGACACAAATTATAACCCTTTTAAATGGACTTTTTTCCAAGAAACAAAGAGTTCATCTAATCATTTTCTTTTATCTTGTACACGAAACTTGTATTGCATTCTAACTCAATCTAGCTATTTTTAATGATGTAAAACAGATGCACAGTCCGTAGGTGTGTGCTACGGGAAAGTTGGCAGTGGTTTACCATCCGACAGAGACGTGGTCACCCTCTACAGAAACAATGGCATAACCAAGATGCGTATCTATGGACCAGATCAAGCTGCCCTTCAAGCACTTAAAGGAACCAACATTGAACTCATACTTGATGTTCCTAATGATAATCTTCAATCCCTCAATGATCAAGGAAGGGCAAACACATGGGTTAGAGACAACATCCAAAGATACCCTGATGTCAAATTCAAATACATCGCTGTTGGAAATGAAGTTAATCCAAATAATGATAATCGAAGATTCGTAAATTTTGTACTCCCAGCGATGCGAAATATCCAAAACGCCCTTAGAGCCGCTGGCCTAAATAACAGAATCAAGGTGTCAACTGCAACCTACACCGGTCTCCTATCCAAAACCTTCCCACCAAATGACGGCGCATTTGATAACAATGTGCGCGGGTTTATTGAGCCTATAATCAGATTTCTAGCCCAAAACAACTTACCAATGCTTGCTAATATTTACCCCTATTTTGGCTACCTTAATGACCCTAATTCGAATCTCCCATATGCATTATTTACCGCACCAGGAACAGTAGTAAATGACAACGGTCGCCAATATTCTAACCTTTTTAGCGCGATGTTGGATGCTCATTATGCGGCTCAAGCACGTCTTGGTGGAGAAAATGTGGAGATTGTTGTTTCGGAGAGTGGATGGCCATCAGCAGGTGGCAGTGCAGCGACAATAGGAAATGCTGGAACTTATTATAGGAATTTGATAGCGCATGTCAAAGGGACAAAGGGTACACCACGGAAGCCCGGAAGATCTATTGAGACTTATTTGTTTGCAATGTTCGATGAAAATAACAAACAGGGAGCAGAAACGGAGAAACATTTTGGGTTGTTTTCGCCAAATCAACAACCAAAGTATCAGTTGAAATTCTGAAAACTATGAATTGAAGATAAAAATAAAGTGTTTCTTCACTACTAAATAAATTGATATCTATTACTGAAATATGGATCAACTCCTATTGTAAATCGTATCTAATGAATAAAACTCTCACTTCTTTTATTTTGAAGTCTCATGCATACTTACTTGTGTTGATACGGTGCGTGCAAACGAAAAGTATGTTGGCTATATATAATCTTGACTTTTGTCATTAATTGAAATACTTAACATTTAGACTTGACTTGTTGCTCGCTAATCTATCGGTAATTATCTTAGAAACAGATTTTGTTGGTCAAACATTAGGATTGTAAACTGTGGAAATCGTAGGGGTGAATACGTTTTCTTTTTAAAATCTTAAAACGCTTTGGATCAAATTATCGATTAATTTAAACCGGAGAGTGTGAATAATGCATCTTAATCCATTAGACCATATCATATAACTAAACACACAATCATAATATTAACTTCTATCAACATCAAAACAATATAAGCATTAACTAACACACATTTGCAAGAATAAATATAAAGCGATAAATGCGATAATAAATGAAAAGAGATAATAGAAAGGAAATGCTAACCAGACACGATTATTTATAGTGGTTCAGTCACGAAGCTCATCTTCACCCTACTCCACACCCCGAGTACCCAACTCGAGAATTCACAATACTACTCAACAAGCTCCCTTTAGGCGGAGAAAACTGTACACACCTTTACTTACACCAATTTATGACAATAACCAAAATATCGAGTCCTAATGCTAGCTAGAACCAAACTCACGACATGACTTTGATCACTACACAACTTCTATCACGACACAACTAATGCACACCGCGACACTACATCCCGCCTTCACGCCTTCTTGATCACACCACACCAATTACAACTTAGCACGACTTCACGACCTCAACACCTTCAAGACTATAAATACCACAACTAATCTTCACGACTTCACACCACTTTTTACACACCTCTTCTTACATACCTTTTGACTCATTACTAAGTAAGATCTTCTTGATCTACTTATTACATATACTTACATAACTTACTTCTACAAATATACACAACTTCATATCGATACTAACTAGACTCTAACACTTTTTTAGCTTGATGATAAGAAGTATTCTTCTCTTACACTTGAGGAATTAAACTTGAATCACTTGGAAATAAAACTTTGTGATTAAATGATCAAAGGATTTAGAAGGATTTATGGGATGGATTTAAACAGAAAGTTTGGAGTGCAAAAGGTTAGAAAAAATGCTAGAAAACAGTCCAGTATTTATAGGTAAGCTGAGGATCTGAGGAGCGGGACCGGTCCCCTTAGAGGGTGGTTGGGCCCTTTAAACTTTAAGGGGGCAGCCCTATATTAAAGGGGGCCGCCCTTCCATAACGGTCCTCAATTTTGTCTTTTACTGGGGTATATTTTTCTGGAACCTTTTGCCATTTTTGATTGAAAATTTGAATTCAAATATTATTAATTAAACATTTTCCTTTATTTACCAAAAATGTTTTATAAAAGATATAAAATGTTTGTAACATTTTATAAAAAATCTAATGATTAAATAAAAGTTCCTTTGATCATTCAACAAAATAAAGTTTGTTTGTTCATACCTTTAGTGATTAATGTTGGATGCAAAATTATTTGTTGTTGAAGCATACTTGAGACGTTGAAAGATGTTCTCGTATGAATGTATAGATAATTTGTGATCACGAGTAACTTAAGCACTTTACGTTATGTGTTGTAACTTACATATTTGTCATCATCAAAACATGAAGAGGATGTTTAGATTAAATATCGTAATATTTATGCCAACGATCTCCCCCTTTTTTATGATGACAAAATATGTAAACTATAACTCATAGTAAAATGTATAAGTTACTTATTTACATTTCTTCTCCCCCTTTTGTAGAAGCAAAAAGGTAGACTCTTAGACGAAACTTCTACTTTCAACCCTTGAAATAAAGATGCGAGCTTGCATCATCGTAAGTGAAGCCTTGATCCTATCAACCTCTAAAACATTGACATCCCTTGAAACTTGACTCTAGTGGATCCATGGATCAAATAAATTGCAAACTCTTAACCTACATCAAGAGTTAGGTGTTGTTTGTTTATTAAGAGGCCCTGAATCTCAATCTGATTTGCACATCTGAATCTGAATCTGAGGCGTAAATGTCTGAATCTGAATGAAATAATATTGGTTGTTTTTTTGTAAAAAAAATATCTAAATGATATGAATATGATGCAATTTTATTCTTACGACACATAAACATTAAAAGACATTAAGAGACAACAAGACATCCCTACACATTTTGTTAGTTAAGAGATTTAAGCTTCTAATTGCCTCTGAATGAGAAGAAAAAACAAACGCACCTAATGACCCAAATGTCTGACCGCGTCTGAACGAGTCAGATTAAGAGGCTGTTAAGAGACACTTTTTAAAAAACAAACACCACCTTAGTTTCGTGCAACAAAAAGATTATAGATAGGAATGACATACACATATCAAGAAATGTGTAGATGTCATCAATGGTTAGAAACGTAATGACTTGGACATTTGTCAATGCTCCCCCTTGTTTTGGGGCGTAAAGAAATCAAGAAACGGAAGAGTGCTACAAGGAAAAGTTAGTAGAAGAGAAAATGTATGTATACATAATGATGATGATAGATATTTGTATGACACTTATCGGGGAACAAGACATGGATGTCTTAGGTATATGCAAAAAAAATAAATAAAAATAATAAAATAAAATTGACACATGCAATTATTGTTTTAAAAATAACAACCTAAATCCCAAAAAAATATAAATAAAATAAAATAAAAAATAATTTACCAGTACTTAAGATATGGCAATGATTAGGACCTAATGAAAAGATTCGACCGACATATTTTGGCGAAATATGCCAAAATATATACTCTAAAAGAGTTAAAAGAAAATGAAGATGAAAATGGTACATTCTTTTAAAAACGTAAAAAAAACGAAGAAAGATGAGTGTGAATTGAAATGGGAGGTGATGACAAAAGGTTAACAAATATGATTTAGAATAATATATCGTTTGACAAAGATGGATGATTGGTAATCATGGAATTTTTAGGTGTTTTGTTAGTTGACAACCGAAGGTGGATATGTAAAATGAGGTGGTAGTAATTTCATGTTTGCCTATTTTGGTGACTCGAAAACACTTGAAGCTTGAATATCTTCTTTGTGTTCTTCACTTCCTAGAAAGTGGAAATGGAAATAAAAGACACGTTATTGTGATAACTCAATAACACTTGAATTTTGAATGTCTTCATTGTGTTCTTCACTTAGTAGTAAGTGGATAAGATGCATTTCATAATGCAATTCACTTGACTTTTGACTACTGACTCCTCCCAAACTAACCAGTCAACCGTGTGCAGCTGATAGGCCCACCTGGGAGAAAGTGCAAGTTAATATTGACCGTGGAAGTACAGGGAAATCCCCGGGTCGTTAAATCCCAACGAGATTGAAATTGTATTTGTAAACGATTAGGAGAGTGAGTGGTACTGAGGACAGTAACAAAAATGATTTGAGGGTTGATTATACTACTGATTGCTTGATATTTGGATAATATGAAAATATATATACAATAACAGAGATACAAGTAAAAGCACAAATAAGAAAATCAGATAACAGACAGAGACAAGTGGTATTTAACAAGTTACAAACTACAGGGGGTAAAAGTGAAACTTTTGAAAACTTAAAATTAAAGAAAATGGAAAATGAAATTGAAATTATGAAAATGATTATTATAATATTTAAATATTATTTAATTAATAAAACTATTTAAAAATCTAATTTAAATCTAATTTTAAATTAACTAAAAATGACAAATATTACAAATTAATCTAAAAACTTACAAAAATAATTTCTAAACCTAAATTAGAACTTGAAGAAAGTATAAAAAATGAAAATAAATATTTTTGTCTTTTTATGAGTATTTTATTAATTAAAAAACCATTTAACTTAATTAATCTAATTAAACTATTTTAAATGACTATTAATACTAAATTACCTTAGAAAATTATGCTAAAATTTATAAAACTATTTAATCACTACAGGAATACTACAAAATTATAAAAAGTTACCAAAAATTATATTTAAGCTAATTGACTAATTAATTACTTATTAATTAATTTAAAGATAATTTAATTAATTTAAATAGGAAAATTAGAAAATGGACAGTGGAAATTATGAAAATATTTTTTAAAAATCTTAACTACTTTATAAAACTTAGGAAAAATAAAAAATTCTACTTTTGTTAATTAAAATTAAAGAAATCTATTTAATTACTAATATTACCTATTTAATTATTTAAACTAGTTTTAAATCTAATAAATAGTAAACTACTTAGGAAAAATCTAAGAAAATTATTTTAACTACTTAAAGGTACTAGGTAATTTATAAAATTATAAAATTGGAAAAGTGCTTATTAATAAGCTGAAATGAAAATTAAATAGATAATTTCTATTAAATAGAAGCTATCACTATAATTAAAGTTTGCTTTTTCTGGTTTTTCTTTTATAAAACTACTAAAATACTTAAAATAAGAAACTTTTACAAAAACAACTACTTTGGAACCTCAGAATAAGCACTGAGAGTGCTTATTAGCTTATACAGTTGACTAATGTTGACCACACAAAGAAATAAGCTAAATTGAGGCTATGTGGGGTCCACACTGGTTAAGCCAGGTTCACCTAAGTTACTTGAACTTATTTAAACTAGATTTGGTGAGATAAGCTCATAGGATAAGCCGGAAAGCTAAAACAAGCAATTGCTTATTTGGTTTCTGACTCAGAAATGGGACAGAGTTTGGGGACAAGTACAGGTGGGGTCCACTTGTTTCTAGGTCAACCAAAGGGTCAAACCTTGTACCCTGGTAGGAGGGGGGTTGTCTAAACCAAGAATGAACCACTAAGGCCCACTGAGTTGGCCACAATCAACCACCAAAGTGGTGATGGTGGAATGGTGGTCTGTGTAGCAGTGGAGCTTCTTCCCCTGCAAGTGTTTTTGGATGAGCTTATCTTGCACAATAAAAATCTTAAAAATGAAACAGATATGGGAAACTAAAGTTAAGCTGATAGGCTTCAATCCCAAAAAGTTTCAAAGGCTGAATCTAAACCCTAAATTCTATAAAATTCCTTGAATTTTTGGTTTTTTCTGTCAAAGCACAATTTGACTTTTTAAGATTTTAAACTGAGTTGACTAAAATGAACTTCTAACTTGATTTTCTGAATGATTATGTTATAATAAGCTATACTAAGACTAAAATAAACTAAATCACTAACTTATGAGTGGACTTGATGAGTCTTGGACTCAAATTCCACCACAGTTAACTGTGGTGATGGTGTAACACCCCAACCCAATAAGGGTAGAAGTACTACATTATGGTGACATATCAAAGCAAACACAAGCATACATCTTAAGTAATACAAAGGAATATCAAAGGTTACAAGGAAACTGAAGTATAAAGTTTGCAAGTGAGAAATACAACAATTACTAAGTATGAGAAAGAAATCACTTCTAGTCATCTCTAGTTCAGAAATCACTATCAAGGTGTAGTCTTCTAAGTCCAAAGTACTCTCCACTCATAACCCATCTTCCTACTAAAACCTGCCGCAGGAAAAGAAATGCGGCTGAGCTTAAAAAGCCCAGTGAACAGATATATATAATAATGAACAAAGATAAGAAACGAACATACAAAGTATGGTGCATTGGGCAAAGCATAAGGTATAAACAAATAGTTATCAAAAGTAAAGAAAGGTCAGTAATCTACCACGAGCCCGAACATATATCAAATCAAATATCATAATAACCATGGAGTGGTCAACTCCCGAACATGTGAAAGACTCGTATTGCACACAAGCACAGTCATCGAACAGATCATATCATATCATATTAAATCCACTCAAATACGAACCGAACCTAGGATTGCAATCCATACGCCCCCCGAATATATCATATTGTCCATAACAAATATAAAGTGCACACATCATAACAAAATGGGGACGGTGTGAGAAATCACTCACCCACACATGAGTCATGCCACTGGTGCATCAATGACACGGCCATGTTACCTTCATGGCTAGGAAACGAACTTGGCTCGGGTATCAAACTGAAGGGCTCAAATGTCATATCATATCAAAGTTCATATCAAGTGTATCATATCGAAAGGCTCATATCAAATGTGTCATATCAAAGCTTTATAAGTTCATAGCAAAGGTTCATATCAAAGCTCAAATGCCAAAGGGTGCATAGCAAAGGTTCAAATAGAGCATAAGTCAAAGAAAGCCATACTAAGTAGGCTTAGATCAAAGGTATCATAATCAAAGCTAATATCAACACGACGTGTACAAATCATGAGAAACCTTAAGAGATAAGGTCAGAATATCTGTACCTCAATCCGATGACAAAATAAGGAAAAGGGACCAAACGGAAATAGGAACCACTCCTTCTTCACTGAACCTAAATGAATTAGAATCCAAGTATTACTCAGCAGTCCATTATAATTAGGTTTCTCATTTTAGTATACTTTCAATTGTAGTAACTTTCTATTTTTGGTAAGTTTCCATAATTAGCAAGTTTACATATTTAGTAAGTTTCCCGAATTAGTAATTAATACATTAAGGTTATAATGGACATTGAATAATATTTAAGGTTAAAATGACCAATATAATAGTTTATGTTTTAAAACGTCAATATTATAAGTTTATGGTCTAAAATATAAATTATACAAATAAAAAGTCAAATAAATTATTTTAAAGTTTATTTTATTAAACTAATATTAAGATAATAATTTTAGACCCCGTAATTAAAATTTTATATAATTTATTAACATACCCACGATTTTAATATTTATGTCGCGACGACCCAAGATTTTTATAAAATCATGTAAGACTTGTTTATAATCCGACATCGGTTCACTTCATCCATATACACACGACACCCTTTGTATTTTGAAAGTAAAACATGTGGTGTTGACAGGTTGTAGATCAATAACATAAACAAAACTTGCAAAATCAACTTGTCACGCCTTTAATAATTCATGTGACACTAAAACAAACTCTATTTTTGCGACAGAAAACTAAACCGTGACAAACACCTATCATTTACCCCATTTGACTTGATAAGATGAATATAATAATCAGTATTATTGCATGAACGTGTGTCAAAGACAAAGCAAACCAGGTTCAAAGTAATCTGACTATAGAAAAACATATAAGAGGTTTCTTAGCATGATTTCATGTGATTAAAATATATACTTAAAGCATGTTTCTTCTTTTCTTTTAAGGTCACATGGATTAGTTTTTAAACAGGTTATGTAGTACAAAAATGTGTCGAGTCAGGTTCAAAACAACCTGTCATGTAGGTCATTATATTTGTTCCATGCAACCTTTCTTTGTTATTTTATGTAATCACAAGTATATGACATAGGTTCTAGTCTTTTATTCCATTCGATTCATAGTCACCTCCAGATCTCAGAACATGTATTCAAAACGTTATTTCATGTGAGTTTTATTATGAGTCGATGGCATGCATCTTTCTTTTTTTATCTTTTTTTTTTTCTTTTTTTATCTTTTTTTTTTTCTTTCTAGCGATTCACAGAATACCTTAACCATGAATATATAACATAATAATGATATAAAAGGAGAGAAAGAACAAGATGAACAATGGAATACCCTTGGTGAAAGCCTCGACAGAACAGGGAAAAAAAAAACACCATGCGAGATATCCAAACCACAAGAAAACCGAGCAAAACCAATCCCCACTCGAGCTTGCTTAACCCACGATCAACAAACACCTCTTTTGCCTCCTTTGTGTGTCGAACAGAAAATGAGAAGAGGACCAGAAAACTTTATGCCGCTCATTCTTTTTATCAGGGTTAGGGTTTTAGAAATTTTGTGAAGCGTATGAATGTGAAGGAATAAACAAAAACAACCGGATCCTCGTTAATCTTTGTGTTTGGATCGTGAATGGGCCAAGAGGCCAAAGAAAAGTCATGGGCCAAATTTGCTTGGGCCCTTGGTTGTTTTTTTTTTTTTTTTTATTGTTTACAAAAGAAAATTGTCCAAATAGTATTCGCGTCGCGTAAATATTTTTCTCGTATTTTACTTAAGTATTTTCGGACTCAAAATATGTTCAGAAATTTGAATAATGAGGTTTCGTTGTAATTATTTGGATATACGGTTTATTCATTTTGTTAATTACGGGTTTTATTTAGATTCGGAAATTTTAGGTCGTTATAGATGGATTGAGTGTGATTTTGACTTTCTACCAACTGAGACTTGAATATTTTTATTTTTCTGAGCTAATATTACACTATATGACTTAAAGCAAGCAACACCAATAACTCAAACTACTTTTAGCACAGATGAACAACCTGATCCAAACACACCTTTACCTAGACTGTTTTATGATTTAAGAAGCTAAGGGCTATAAGAACTTTTGAAACAGATCCACAATGACTTATTATGTTATGTTAAGTATATTTAAGCACTTAGAAACAGGAAATAACCACAGATACACACTAATACTAATTATGCTATGTTGACTGTTTGATTTTTGATTTATTAGTAACTATGAATTCCAACAAACAAGATACTAAGTTTATGTTATATTATTGCTATTTAAGACTGAATAAGCAATAAGCAACTGAAAAAGCTAAGTAATAAGCAAGGATATAGTATAAAGACAGAAATGAGATTTTTGATAACTTACAATAAGCTTTCCTGCTCAAACCATGAACCAAGAACAATCTTAAAGAATCTACACAGATTCACTAACCCAAGGCCTTCCAAAATCAACCCTGCTCCATTGCTTATCACCAAGATCTTTGACAGTTTGACTTTCGTTGACCAAATTGATATTTATGGAATTTTTTATCTTAGACTGATTATTAAGTTACTAAAAGCTTTATTGAGCTTATAGGGAGCTTATATGAGCTTATTGATCCTTATCATTCACTACAAACAACATTAGATATTATTGAGATTTTTGATTAAAATTTTGAACTTGCATAAACTGAAAAATCAAACCAAACTTAATTCTTATTATCTGAAAACCTTAAGAGTATACTGAAAATGATAACTTGAAAGTTGTAAAGCTTGAATTACACTGGAAATTGAGATTGAGTAAATACGAAATAAGAAAATTACAATTGAACTAGATAATATGTCTTCTGCCTTCTCTTCCTTTTATAAGCTTCAATTAGGGTTTCTTGTGTGACTTGGAGTTTTTCCCACTTCAATCTTGGCCCTTAATTTCTCTGAATCAATCTCATCCGTTTAAACCAATTTTGGCGCCAAAAGTCTTCCAAGTTTACTTGGGGCCAAAGGTGAACAATTAAGAATAATTGGAGTGTTGTGGAGGTTTCAGGGGACAAATGGGAAGATTTTTAGGCAAGTTGGGGTGACATGGAAGAAAACAGAGGGCAAGCATGGTTTGGAGAGAAATTTTGGTGGGAAATGCATTAAATGAGGTGTTGGATAGGTGTGTGAGGTGGAAAGGAGGTGAAGGGATGTAGGCTAGGTGAGCTGGGGGGTTAAGGTGGCACAAAACCACCTGGTTTTCAGGTTTGCAGGCGTGGGGGAGACGGGTGAACAGTAAGGGCGGTATTTGTGGGGTTTGACTTTGTTTGACCCGGTTTTAATATAAGGGTGTTGGGCTGAGGGTAGACTGGGCCTAGGGATGGTTAGGCTGTTTGTGTTTGGACTGGATTTGGTTTGTGGATTTTGGGTTTATTAAATAAAAAGGGTCTGTTTGGTTTTATTTCACACAAGGACCAAAAATGTAATTTGGGCAAAGTTAAGGGCTGAGTTTGCCGCTTTTCCAAAGTACTTCCAAGGGACCAAACCTGCAATATAACCATAACACAAGGGCAAAAGATGTATTTTTCCATTTTAAAAATCCCAGGGACCTTTTCTGTAATTTCTCAAACTCCAGGGACCATTTATGTAAATTTGGATTTTTAAGGGACTGTGTTGTAATTTCTCAAAATGTTATCATAAGGACCAATTTTGTCATTTAAGAATAGTTCCAGGTTTATTTTATTAATTTCCCATTTTTAAAACCTTAAGGACTATATTTGACATTTTTGAAACTTGAGGGACTAAAGTTGTCATTTTGTAAATTTTATCTTTAAGAGACTAAACTTGACAACTTATGAATCCCTAAGGACCTATGATGATATTTTTCATGTTTTGATTTACCAGGGACTAGATTTGACAACTTTTGAAACTTGAGGGACTGAAACTGCCAATTATGCAAACTTTGTACGTTTTTCATCTGTTTTTGCATATTTTGCATTTGAAACATATAAAACACACTTCTAAGATATTTTAAGTATTATGATGCATATTTGAGTATTTTTGTATGTTTTGGCAGTTCAGATTGGTATAAAATGATGAGTATTTAGACACTCATCAACTACATAGGCAAACATGTTTATGAGTGTATGGATATCACGGTTTCCCTTTGATTCAAAGAGCGACATAAGGATGAACATAGGTTTGTGTATCATGAAAGATGGTTTGACCTTCATGGGTTAAGTTGTAGTGGTGATGACACAATTATTAGAATGTAGGGATTAGTTACATGGTTGAATCTTCTTGTGAAAATGACTAGGTGGACGACTCGAGATTGGTAGTACAAAGGATGACTCGGTTTTTCATTTCACTTTGGTGGTTTGAGGATGTACAATAACTATTTATCACTGACAAGAGTGACGAATGGTTATGAGGTTTGAGTGTAAGGTAGAAGGATATATGTGAGTGAGTGTGTTTTCCCTTCCCATTTAATTCGTTCTCATCCAGATATAAAGTGTAACATAAATAAAGACAACTCAACACGAAAGCGATAAGCTTGACAATTACATGAAGAATGAAGGATAGCATACAATGAACTTCATCCATGAAGCTATGTAGCTCTTCTCGAGTATTGTGAATATTTTAAGAACAATCACAAAACGAGGTATGAGGTTTTCCTAAAGATGGTAGCGAAAGAGGTGGACAGAAGTTGTTTGACATCTATATAAAAATAGAGTCGTGATTTAACGTGGGATGCAAACTTATTTGTTGTTGAAACATACTTGAGACGTTGTGAGATGTTGTCGTATGAATGCATAGATAATTTGTGAACACGAGTAACTTAAGCACTTTACGTCATGTGTTGTCAATTATATATGTGTCATCATCAAAACATGAAGAGGATGTTTAGATTAAATATCGTAATATTTATGCCAACATAAACTACAACCTGTACATGATTTGATTTGTTTCAATTTACGTTTATTACAAAAGTTCGTAACTTCACGGCCTTCACCTAGTTGTCGTCTCTACATCTAAAGTACAATAACTCTCCATTTCATAGTACTCGTAAAGAAAACGAAAAACAATAGGACAATACGGATCAAGTGAGAAGAAAACATAAAATAAGAATGATGAAAAATAACTATAAGCACACATTTAAGATGCATCGACTTAAATTAAATGCATTTCGATTCATTTAGATGCATCCCAATTGGCGAAAGTGATTTTGACGTGGAAAAGATGTAAAGTAATACTAAATTTGACTAACAGAGGACGAAAAAATTAACCCGCAGAGGACGAAATGCATTTAATTTATGTATATGAATCACTTTTAGCTAGAAAATATATTATGGTGCATCTAAAAGATTAAGAATGCATCTAATTCAAGTTCACACATATCTAATGTGTAGTTATAGTTATTTTTCACTTTAAGTTTTCTTCTCATTTGATTCCAATTGTAAAATGATAGAAAGATGTAATCAGTGTGTTTATCACAACCTTTATATCTGGGTTTTTTTTACCATCCAATAAGGATTTTAAAATGTATTTTCAATACCAGAGGAGTTCTAAATTTATTATCTAAAACCAATTTGACTGTTTGTTTTGGAAAACATTAATTAACTAAATCAATTTAGGGTGCGTTTGGTATGGTGTCGTGAATGACAATGAATATGAGTTTGATAGTAGTGGTGAGTCCCTCAGCTATGAAAGATCCATACATAGCTCTCTTGATGTATATGGAGTATGGGTTATATCTATCATTCATTACCATAGTGTTGGACCCCATGATCTTAAACAAACACCTTTAATGACTTTCATAGTTATAGTCTCGTTCCAATAGTGGGATACCAAACGCACCTTTATTTAACCACACCTTTATTTTATAGATATTAGCAATTGTCTTCAATAACTTTACATCATGATGTATATGAACTAAATGGATAGTAAATTCATTTTTTACAGCGCCTTGTCACTATAAGCAATTGAGGATGTAATGTACAAGCTTTCTTGGATTGACAACTATGATGATTTCATGTAAAAAAATTTTAAACCTATGTATTTATCATATCCATCGTAACAAATAAATTAATGATCACGAAGCAAAGTAGCAATGGATTTTTCAGGAATGAGTAGCATAGCTAGAAATCGGCTATTCCATGGAAGTAAACAAAAGAATCCATTCAAAATGAAAACAAAAAGTCAATCAGGTGTCAGAATAAAAATAAACATAAAACCAACATAACAGCTCGATCCACTGACCTAAAAGAAAACCAAGACAACATAAGCATGTCATCTATCAGTCCAATCGCAATGCTCTTATCAATAGATACATGTTATTTTATTATAGACGCATAACTAAAAAGTATATGAATGGTAAAAGAAAATTCCAATTTGATATACCTTGATAATACACTAGTTGGGAAGTCGTTTAGGCTTGAGAAGGACATGCTTTCTTATTATGGCCACCATTCTTGCATATTCTACATAGGGCTTTTTTTTTTTTTTTTTTTTTTTTTTTTTTTTTTTTTTTTTTTTTCCTTCTTTGATGTCCATTTCATTTCGTAGCCTAGTTGAATGAGGACGGCCACTTGCCTTTTGTTGTAAGTTTGAATTGCACGAATTAAATATTATTGTTGTTGATTGAATCGATATTAAATCATGCAAATAGCAGAAATTAAATTAAATACCTATAGTGATTGATGATAGAACTAGAGGGTGAGTGATCATGTGAGTTATGATGGCTGAGACGTGGGTTTTGATATATTCATTTAGTGAAAGAAAAATAAACAGATTATAGAAAATGCTTTAGAGATTATTTTTAATAGTCTTCGGGTCAGGGAAATAGTTTCTTGAACTCTTCGGGTTTAGGTAAAAACTTGTAGTTAAACATTCTTAAAGGATTGTATATGGCTTAAGGGTAGGGTTCAACAAACATGAGATTAAATTGGGATACCATATAAAATTACTTAATTAAATGACTTGATTTTATTTATCAATCTATTTTTATTTTACACACATTCATTATTCAGTAATCAATCAATTATTAAACCTAATATAATATCAAAGCGAGTTTGATCCTGAGACGTAGTTGGTCGTCATGAGCCACTGTCTTTAGGCCACCCTTTAAATCTTCCAATCTATCACCTCTAAATCTCAGCTGCTATAAAAAAATATTAAAAAAAAAAAAAAAAAAGTTTCAGCCAAAACCCTAACTGCATAGTGTTTTTGTCATAATTTTCAAACTGATATGAGTTAATTTGATGCAGTTAGCGCCATTCCATCCATTTTACAACTTTGCACAAAACCCAACTAAAATCACCATTTACAAAAACCTAACGCGTCGCCATGTGCCGTCACAACCTGCTGCATAAATAAGCAAGCTTATCGGGCTTCCTTTTAAGCGATTTATGGCTTATGCCACTCGTGTTGGTTTTTAGCACAGTCGTTGTGACTCATCTTTATTTATTAACATACAAGGGACTCACACCGCTTAGTTGCTTTTGTAGGTTTATGATATTGTGTATACAGTTTCGTCTAAAGCTTTGTTACAACAACTTATTATCTCTCTTTCATCGAGAGTTTTGTTTGATAGATCTTGGGCCCTTGATTATTTTCTTGGTATTATGTAACTTGTAATCCTTCAAGGATCTTTCTTTAACAAAAGAAGCATCCTTCTGAGATTCTTGAGAGTGCTAATATGGTTAGGTGTAATCCATGCTGGACACCCATTGACATGGAGTCCAAGATAAGGGTGGAGGATGGTGATCTCATGTTAGATCTGACTTTATATCGCAATCTAGCGGGTTCCCTTCAGTATCACACTTTTGCACGACATGAAATTTTCTGTTGCAGTTCAACATATTTGTTTATGCATGCCCAATCCTCGTTGCCCTATTTCTCGGCTCTCAAGTGGATTTTATGTTATGTTAATTGCACTTTGGATTATGGTTTACCGTTGTACTTGTTTTTGCATCTTCTTTATTTGTTTACTCTGATGCGGATTAGGCGGTTGCCCTACCACTCACATGTTGACTTTTGGATATTGTTTGTTTCATGGAAATAACCTTATATCTTGTTTGTCCGAGTGTCAAATCAGGTCCATTGTGAATTCCAAATATCGAGGAATTGCTAAGGCTGTTCTTGAGATTTGTTGGTTACGAAATTAATTATGCGAGCTTCATACACTATTATTTTTTATCACTCATATGACTATTCCAGTGTGGTTTACCTATCGTATAATCATGTGCAACACCAACTCACGAAGCATATTGAGATTGATATACATTTTGTTCGAAATTTAGTTGTTGCTCGTCTAGTACGGATTCTGCATATGTTATCTTGTTATTAGTATGTTGACATCTTCACCAAAGGCTTGACTACTGCTTTATTTTATGAATTTCAGTCCAGATTTAGTGTTCGCTATACTCTCACTCCAATTGCGGAAGGTTGTTAATTGATTATTATTAATATGGGCCCATCTATTAGACTAGCATATTATACTATTATTTATATTGTACACATTCATTATTTAGTGAACAACTAGTTCTCAACCTATTCATTGGACGATTTTTTTAATAGCTGATTAAAATCCTAAGACTGTGTTTAAGATTCAATATACAATAATGATAACAGGAAAAACATATTGTGTGGCTGAAAGGAAAGCATAAAGCTCTTAAAAAGGCAATTTTATCTTAATTGGGTTTGAGTGATAGGTTTTGGGAGTAAGCCGCTTGCTATTTATTGAATAAGGTCTCTAATAAAAGGGAAAATAAGAACTGGCTTAACTTGACATTTTTGCGAGTTTGGAGGCATAAGGCCGTTGTTTAAACCTGCAGAGCCTAAACAAAACTTTGAGTGCAAAAGGTGTTCGGTATGTTTGACGACAAGCTTTTTAAATCATTTTTAAGAATTTAGCATTTAGCATTTAGCATTTGAATATTAAGGGTATGTTTGGCACTAGTAGGAGCTAGAGCGGATTGTTAGGGCAGGTTGCTGGAGCTGGTTGCTGAAGCATGGTGCTGGAGCTTTTTTTTACATGTTTCTTCAACTAGCATTCCTTTTATTAGCTTATTTTTTTTACATGCTCCTTCAAGCTATGTCAGCCAAACGAGACTTATTTTTAATGGTAGCTTATTTTTCTAAAAAAATAAGCTCATACTATGATAAGCTCTGATAAGTTCGTGCGCCAAACATTCCTTAAGGCTTGTTTGGCAAGAAGCATTTAACATTTTTATTTTGTTTAAATGATACTTTACTACATGCTCAATTTTCAAGCATTTATCATTTTCATTTTGTTTAAATGTTACTTTTATAATTATAACTGCATTACTAAACGCGTTTTAGTAAAACAAATTGTCATTGCTAACTGCTACTGTTAAATGACTAACACCGCTTGTTTCACCAAACATACCCGTTCGCATCTTTGTTGGTAATTGTTACGTGTGTGATATATTGTTTGGCAGTCTAGAGACTGAAAGTTCTAATTTAGGTCGACTTATTTGTTTGATTTGCATAAAGATAATGGTTACTCGTTTGTCGGTATTATGATAGGGATTTGTTCTAAGGGTGGGATGGATCCAAATAAGTATATTGTCATTGTGCCTAAAGATATGAAAAAATTGGTTCGAGGAAGTAGAGGGTGTATAAAGGAGGCATTTGCTATGAAAGCTCTCATTTGTCTATATTCTTGCACATGAAATTTTCAAAGTGTGTTTATATTAATCCTTACGGGTTTTACTATTATTACATGTGTTGATTTATAACTTTTTTCATGTCACCGATATTAGATACCAATTTCATACAACTTGACCATCATTTTTTTCCCCCTTTAATAATAGAAACTTGACCATCAATTTTAGCCACATTCATTTTGTAAAATTTTGAAGGTTTATAATTACCAATTAAAGTTGTTCATTATCATGTATCGACTTCTCATTAATTTCATTTTTTTTTTCATCAAATATGACCGGCCTTTGATAAATATATGTACGAATCTTCCACAAAAAATAATTTTAATGCTAAAACTGAAGTTGTAGAAATAACCAATCCATCTTGCCTTCACGTGGAAAATGTTGCATGACGTGTGTTAAGGGGTACTCTACAGGAATTAGCATATAAACCGCCAATGCGTACTAGTAAACGCATGAAAAAATAATAATAGTAATGAGGCTTTATCCAATCCGTGCGATGCACAGTCTATTGGTTGATTAATTATGTGTTTTTTCGTAATATTGGTGCAGACACTTGTATAAGCATATAACGCTTGATTTATTCTTCATTATTCAACAATACTTCATAAGTAGACATAAGTAACACACTGTGATATATAAGAAGAAAGCATGTTAACTTGTTATCGTGTATCATCCGTAGATATTGATCATCATTTTTCATTCAGGAAAAGATCATTTTAAATGTTTATATAATTACTATTGATATTGAAAGTGTTATTTATAATATTTCTCTATTAAACGTAACTTATGTATATTAATGAAAAGACTATTTTAAATGTTCATCTAATTATTTGATGGTAATGATAGTCTTTATTGAACAATTAAACTAAACCAACTTTCTAACTTCCATTATAAAAATATCTCTTATTTTAATGTGAACAATAATTGATTTTTTTTGCATAAATATATGTTTTATTTCTAATAAAGTAATTGAGATTCACATGAGGTCAATTACAACCTTTTAAGTTGTTTTCAATTTATTTTCTTTTATTTTTATGTTTTTGTATTGTTCGTTGCGTAATGCTTGTAACTATTTACCTAAACATACGCAACACGTGAGTCGGTTTTGTTCACTTGTTAAAAGAGATAATATCTCTCCATAGGTAAAATTGGGACTTCAAGTTAAGCCAACAACGCTGATTTGCTTGTTATATAAAAACTAACATACTAAATCCTTATAATCTACAAATGAGAGTAAGTATTTCTTAGTTTTGTTTGTAGTATTTAAAATTAATAGTCTCAATTCTAATTGTTCATTGCGTATTGTTTGTGTAAGTTGTTGAAGTGTAAGTAAGATCGTGCATATAATTAAGGCGTAATTTGGCTAAATAATCCATTGTAATAATTTACCAAAGTCTGATAAAGGCCTACTTGAAATGTAAATTCATACGTCTCAAATATATATTTTTCTTTATGCAAAAAAGGTCAGACTCATGCCATTTAATCGAAGATTGCATTGAAAGATATCTTATTTTGTAGAGACCACTTATGCCTACTTGAAATTTCAATTATAAGTTCCATTTCCATATAATATTATGTCAACAGAATTATATATCACTTATGCAAAACAACAACGATAGAGATTATTTCAGTAGTTGGAAGTATAAATCTTCTCAATCTATTTTCCTAAACTATAAACAAAATTTTATTTATCTAAAAAGTCTAAAACAAAACACCAATAAGAGTGAACTTTTAAGGCCCAAAAGACATATTTTTGTAATGTCTCTTGAACCATTTGGGCCGACTTTGATGAATCAAATAAACCATGGACTGATATATGGACTGAACCCTTTTTTTTTTTTTTTTTTTTTTTTGTTTTTTTTGTTTTTTTTTTTTAAAAAAAACAGACCAAACTGCTCTCACCAACCTTATCTTATTCATCTTCTCCAACGCTTCTCCATCGAAACCGAACACGCAACAAATCATTCTTGCAGTTTATGAAACCCAAAGCGCGAGAGCAAAGTTGTTCCTTTTGTTTGTCATCTCAAGAACGGCTTCAAGATCTCTTAAATAGGTCTCGGGTAGGTATATGTTTGCTTTTCGTGTGTTCTGTTGTTCTTGGGTTTTTATAACCGAAATAAATGATGGAATGAAAAAGCTTGTTTTGTTCCATTTTTGAAAGTTTCGGATATTACAAACGAAGCTTTGTTTCAAAAAGAGCAATGATGATTATCCTTTCGTGTGTTTGATCTTTAAAGACCTTGAAATATCTTGATAACACGAAAGAGATAGACTGAGATATATTGATTATTTCCTTTTATGTTTCGATCTTGAATGAGTGTTGCGGAGTGATGTGAGGGTATTTGGTTGTGTCTAGCTTGCGATGAGTTTTGATTTGGTTGTCATTTTTTTTTTTTTTTTTTTGCTTGTTTTTTGGGTTATTAGTTGGTCAAGTAGCGGAACCCGTTCATCCAAATTGCCTTCCACGACTAATTGGAGCAGATCTTGTATTAGTGTTGATGACAGTTATGTTGCTGCTGGTTCTGTTGATGGTTCAGTTCATGTTTGGTCAACATCTAAAGATGGTAACCTGGTTAGTACTCTTAATGAACACACAGCTTAAGTACTATGTTGTTCTTGGAGTGGTCTTGGAAAACCTTTAGCTACATCAGACAGGAATGGTAGGGGTGGTGGGGGCTGAATTTTTACCCATTTCCGGATGCAATGAGAATATCTTATGAGAAATACTAAAACCACGTAATGTTTACAAAAGAATTTTCACAAAATGAGGTGTAACAAAATGATTTGTCATGAAACAAAGAGTTAGTGGAGGAAAAAAATAATAATTGGTCCAAGTAACATGCCACATCATTGTGTGGATGTTTTTTTGTAATGGCTATATGAAAAGACTAATTTTAATGGCTATTCTTTTATGATGCTAATTCAAGTCTAAATTGAATTTGTAAATGTTTTACATTCTCTATCATTTGGTATTCCAAAGCCTCGAAATTAATTATCATAAATGAAATTTTTTGTAGTTATTTTGGTATGCAACTTCATGTTTGTACGGTACTTTTGGTTGTGCACAACCCTCCTTGCACATTAAATTAAGGGGATAAACTTTAAGTATAATAGATGCCTAAGACCAAAGATTCAAGATTACAAGTTCAATCTTCTTTGACACGAGCTGAGTTCAAATTCGACTTGAGCTTCAGCAAAATAAGCTTGAGGTGAACGACATTAGCGTTGCATTTAGCCAATCGAAAAGCCTCTCGACGTTTCTTAGTTTGAATTCGAGCATTACTTTCTCGCCATATAATGTACAATAGCTAGCACCCAACACAATTCGACTAACCATATACTCATAATGTCCTTAGGTTTGCAATACACTAGCTAGGAACATAAAAAACTATGATATCCTCCCATACATAGGCAACATTCTTCATGTTAATTCAATCTTTAAGTCAATCCATAGTCCATATTACATCGGAATACTCCCATACATAGGCAACATTCTTCATGTTAAGTCAATATTTAAGTCAATCCATAGTCCATATTACATCGGAATACAGGCGTACAAAGAAAAGATGGTTATGATCTTTTTGTTATCCCGAGCATAACAGTCAACTTTCAAAATATTGATGATCTTTTATTATGAGGAGTGCATAATAATATATATACTATATAAAGGTTCTACCCCTTAATTTAATGTGGAAGTGTATTGTGCAAAACAGGGTAGTACCGTACAATGTAGTTTAAGCAATATCTTAATTATATGAATCCCACAAATTTACATCCGCTTCCTTTAATACATGCTCGGTTATGGAACGTGAAAGGGTTGCAGTTTTGCAACCTCAAAGAATACAAAGGAACAAATCTATAAATGTGACTTTTTAGTTGGATTTTGAGGATTATAAATAACCACACATGAACACCTTCCTCATTCACAAATCAAAACTGTCAACTCTACCCCTTGGTGAGACCATGAGAACCCATGAGTACTGCTGAAAGCTTTACATAGGTCTTCCACGGGTTCACCATTTGCTTTGTGGTGAAACCTTGCAAGTAAATTAAAGCAATGTACACCCATCCTTGGATGAAGGTGAAATACCAGCCGTAGCTACATGAAACAAATTTTTCACAAAAAAAAAATCAAACATTTTGAAGCATGATTAAACTTAGTAAAGAAATCTTAAATTCAAGATTCAATGAAGATAACTGACATGAACTTCAGCCGATTATATACATATTCCTGAAAGAAACAGCATAACGGAAATTCGTTAGCATCAATCAACAAAAAATAATGCATTCCTACTGCCACACAAGTCCGGTTTTAAATTTCCACTTTTGACAGTCAAAGGATGTATTTCACTATTTTGTAACTTCAAAACTTACAGCAAATTCAATCCACATGCAGAAAACTAACAGCTACATTAAGCTGATTAGTTTATTATTATATTCATATAAACATATTTTCATTCTTTTTATGATGATATGAGATCTATGACAGATTGAAAGGTTTCCGGCGATAATTCCGGCAAGGCTGTAGATTGTGTTGCGTTGGTTTTTTTGTGGTGGTGACGTGAGGTAAACCCTATGCACGATCAAAACCCACGGCAGCCTCCTAGCAATTCATTTCTTTTTTTTTTTTGGTTCGATCAAAGAAACACAGCAGCAACAACAATCGAATGTTTGGTGGTTTCTGAAGGCAGCCACACACCCAAACCGGTTGACCTAATACTCACGACCCACAAAGCAGCAACCCTTCGAACATGAGTCGGAATCGTGACAGAATAATGACAGGAACAATGTGTTGGTTGTTTTAATTTCGTATGAAAGAAAGAGGGGAGGGTATAACCATATCATATGGAGGGGGAAAAAATAATTAAGGAGCGTGTGTTAGGGTTTTGTGGGTCGTATGAAGAGGAGAGGGAGAAGGAAACGTAATACAATAAACAGGAATAAGGGGAGCGTATAATGCAAATAAGGAAGGTCATAAAGTGAATTGATTAGGTTTTAATTTAGTCTTGATAATACAGGCGTGAACAAAGGGCTAAAAAGATGGAACTTTTCTTATCTCTTAAATGTGATTGTTTGATGATTAAGGAGAGCGGCATGCACAAAAGGTAATTTTTAAAGACTCAGGGGGGTGGCAACCTTGCGGCGAATTCACATCGGCAAGCCTTGCCGAGCGGCAAGCTCGGCTGCCGGTCTCACGGCAAGCCCCGATCGGCACCTCAAACGGCAACTTGTACCGAATCGGTATGGTGAAGCCCAAGAAAAAACTATCCGTTGGCATTTAATGGTTATAGCCGTTGAAGGCTTTTCTCTCTTCTTCCTTACCATTTGACTACGACCCGACTACTTCACCGGAAAACTTCACCGGAATCGCATGATGATTTGTAGGTCTTTGTGGTTTGTGATGAAGATGGGTGGTGACGGTGGCCGGAGGGTGGCCGATGGTGAAGCAGGTGGTGAAGCAGGTGGGTTGCCTTTTTGTGTTGAAGAAGGGTTTGTTTGTTTGGACAATAGGTCTTCAAAAACTGGGAAGAGAACTGTTTGTGCTTCATTGATGGCTTCTTCATTTTTTGATCTTGGTGGAATGTAGTGTAGAGATGGAGGGATGCATGTCCTTTGACTTTGATGTTGGTGATGTAAAGTAAGTTCTTCATTTCCCTGTAAAGTAAGTTTTATAGACTGTGATGATGTAAAGTAAGTTTTTCGGGTAATAAGTGTATGAAATACTGATGATAATGATGTTGGTGAGGTTAAGTTAAAAAAAATTGGGTACCAAGATTGCCACTAAAAAATGATATTGAGGTATGTTGAGGCATGAAATGTGTTGGCATAATATTATTGGTTGTTTTTGCAAAAGCTTGAGGCAAAGTGAGGCAAGGTTGCCACCCCCCTCATAATTGTGATTAATTGATCATTAAGAAGTCGGTTATGTTAGGGTCAAAATAATAGCTAAATTCATGGGACATTTAAGAACTACTTCAATGTTATTTGTTTGTTATAAACGTGTGATGGGTAATTTTAATTAGGAAGGTAAATATTTGATGTAGAATTTATTTATACTAGCTTATAGACCCGTGGAATCCATGGGATTTTAGAGGGTTTTTGATTAAAAAAAGTAAGTATGTGAATAAAGTAAGAAAATAACAACGAACGTAAACGCTATGAAATTTTCTTATAACGGAATAATAAGTTATAAGTGACTGATAGTATCAATTACAATGCTTGTAAATATATGTGTAATAAACGTTCATTGCCTCGTGATCTCCAATATGTTTGTCTTCAAAAGCAAATGTATGTAGTAACCATCTAACATGTCAACAAAATATCTATTACGTGAACACCTAAAGTAACAAACAACAACGAACGTAAATATGTTACATTATTTTTTTGAAGAGAATAATAAGTAATAAGTCAATCATATGATAATCAACGTCAAACACTACTTGAGTAGCAAATATATGCAGTCAATGTCAAATACTTAAGTAGTCCATGTTTATTCCGTAAATGTCTAAAAATAAAAAATAAACGTCAAACACTACTTGAGTAGCAAATATATGCAGTCAATGTCAAATACTTAAGTAGTCCATGTTTATTCCGTGAACGTCAAAAATAAAAAATAAAAATAAAAAATAAAAAATAAAAAGTCAAATTAAAAGAAAGTTGTTAACAAGAGCATAGTAAAGTTAAAAAATGATATAAAACATGAAATTTATGGGGTTTTTGCATATATATCCTTCCGAAAATGCATAATTGCATATATATCTAAAGCATGCATAAAAACCATTGTATTATGTGCATAAAAAACTTGTACAAAGGATATATATATATATATATATATATATATATATATATATATATATATATATATATATATATATATATATATATGTAATTATTCATTTTGGGAGGGATATATATGAAATTCTGACAAAATTTTATTAGTTGTACATACTTGTTGAACATTGATCATATATACTTTCAAGTACTTCTTTGTAGACAACATTTGTAGTACTTTTCGAGAATTAGACGTAGCAAATAGGATCCATCCTTTTGAAAGTGATTGATCCTGACTTTTGTTTATTGTCATAGCAAATAAAATGGACACATATAGGATGATTTTTGTAGTTTTTACAATGAAACTAACCACCATAGTAAAGCTTATAGACCGGTGGAATCACGAGTATCTTAAAAATAAGAACTTTCGAACATGTTATTTGTATACATAATTAAAGAAAAATACAAAGTAACGGGTAAAATTATTTTATGAAGGTAATCAAAAGTTATTAGGCAATGAAAATGTAAACAACTTGTCAGCATAACTGTTAAAAACGTGCATGTCTCGTATTGTTCGGGTGTTATTTGCTCTTAGAACGCAAAGTGATGTAGCCGACTTGTAGATAACTTAAAGAATCCATGAGATTGCCTCAACACTCTAATATATGAAATCAAAAGTTAAAATCTAATAAATTGTTGATAACATTATATACGTAGTAAATAAATTATATAAACATTTATGTCGATACTTGTAGATACGGTTTCAACATTTGATTGTAGACCTTGCAAGGCCTATTTCTTAACAACGTTTGTTGTTGATAACTTCATCACAAATCATAACCAAATATGGTAGTCTTTAATTACTTGGCGACAAATTCAAATACACTTAGTTTGGTACTTTTGTTTAAGTAGGACTTGCAGATGGAACCCTTTTATTGGTTGAAAGCAAATCCAGACATTTGTTGCAGGAATTATCTTGGCGCCCCGCCATAAGTAACTACATCCCCATAGTTCAGGGCCCGTGCCTATTACCACTTCCAGTGCCTACATACCTCCAAGTAAAACCTATAGTTGATTGAGAAAAAAATTACATTTATTTTTGTGGGAAGAAAGTAGTACATACACGTACACAAATATCTCGCAAATCAACATCATTGTCCAAGAAAAGACAATATAAGCATCAAACCTGGTGTGAATGGCATTGAAGGTGCCTTGAATATAATACCTCTCAGGATAAAAATCATATAAGTTTACCCAATCGTCTTGTTCTCACCTTAACCTCTCCATATTTCAGGTCTCCTATTTCAACGTCCTACCATTTAAGGACCTGTGAATGGGTCATTTTCCGCTATTGTCAATATATGCCTGGCAAGTCAAACATTTCCAAAAAAAATTGAAGTCAAGGGTGACCATTTTATTAGAGTTTAAAAGCAGCCTCTCGAGAGCAGACTCGATAAACATGGATTTAGAAAAGTCAAATACTGGGCGACTTTGACTAATTTATTAGAGTTGAAAAGCAGCCTCTCGAGAGCAGACAAAACTTCAAATTTCACCCGTAATGATACATTTACAGCATTGTTTTAATAGCAAACAAAATAGGAAGCAGGCGGGAAAAGATGTGCTTACTGCATCCATCAAGTCATTCATTTCGGACTCCATGAGTTTAGAACTCACTCGTCTCATACCCTCTTTCAGTTCCTCAAAAGTAATTGTTCCACTGTTTTAGGTGTCAATCAATTTGAACAACTCCTTTAGTCCGCCAATTTCTTCTTCCGAAAGCGTTTCTGCCAGCACCTACACATAACATAGAGTCAGCAATAGTTCATCTTGTTTGTCTTATAAATGTGTGAATTAGGTTATGTTTTATCTTTAACAGGTCAAAATAGGGAACTATTTAAATATACTATAAAGAACTGAACCAAGCGGACACAGATTGAACAAACATATATGAAAGGTGCATAAACCACCCCTTTTAGCACCTTCAAAAAATTATTACACACACCATAGTAAGAATAATTATGTAGGTAACAATAATTAATAGTTATGTAAAATATTATGTAGGTACCAACCTATAAGCCCAAGTGCCCAACACCCAATTGCATAAAATGGGTCAAAAACTTTGAAATAGTTACTTATCTGAAATGGGTATAACAATGATAGCAATAGGGACGAACATAACATAATCATGAACATAACATTATAACACTAATAGCAAATAAGAATTTCATAATTACACAAGATGGTTTTCATTGTTTTCATATGCTACAGATACATTCGTTATACTCATATTACAATTGGAATGGGAACCTCTTTCTCATGTTATTAAATCCATAAGGTTGCAAACCCGTTTGCAAAATAAATACCTGATTTAAGGACATGCAATTGGAATGTGTTACACTCATATTACATTAGTAAAGGGGCATTTTGGTAGGCTTCTATAAGAAAGTTTTATGCTCATTTCTAAAAATCCTAATCTAAGTGTTTGTGCTTCTTAGATTATTTACGCCCTAAAAAGGCACAAGCCTTTAAAATAAGCTAACAAATGCCTTCAAAGTACATAATGGCTTTTGCAAAAAACAATAAGATATTAAACATTGAAAAAATAAGCTTACCCAAACACCCTCTTAAATGATTATCAACCATTTGTCCCATTGGACACGCTTTTTTGTATAAAAGACACGCTACCTTATCCATCTGTCCGAGTCTGGGTGGGAGTATATCTGAGCTTCGTTCGTCATAGCATTGATAAGAATTTTGTAAAGACGTTTGGTATGCAGTTTCAGAAGCTGAAGCTTCTGGCCAAAATCTTGGGAACTCATGAGAAAGATCTGGATTATCATCAAAGAGTGAGGCAACCTGCGCATATCACAAACAGGAACCAAGAAATGCAAATCAAATCAATGATGTGAATCGAAATAACTATTGCTACACATAATTACTTTAAGGTTACTGAAATTTACCTCGATACACTTCATTAATACCCTTGTGTTCCTTCCTATACATGTTCAAGGTGTCAAAAAATGACTTGTAAACATGATCATCATTTTTAAAACGTTTCTGCATTGGAGGGATAAAATAATTACATTCCCAAGTTAATATATATGGTTGTTTAATTCACCAAATAAGAAAATAACACCTTTTTTACTGACAAATCTTATAGCCTATTCAAACTCTTATCCTAAGTGACATTTCTTCTTGTGATGCAGCAGATTCTTCACCATCAGTAGTGTTCTGCCGAGCAAATAGCAATAACTATGGATGTTTGTTACTCAAAAATAGAAACTAACCTGCTTATATAGTTTTTCTTTTACACTATAATAAGCAAATAATATATACTAATAGAGATAATAGAGATGGTATGTATAAAAAAAGTTATAAAAATATATACCAAAACCATAATATAACTAATAAATGAGCAATAATATTTACCAATGCTATCCATGCTGTTTGTAACTTATCGAAAGGCAATAACTATAGCGTACCTCGGCTAGTCAATGGAATGTTGTTTCCTGGTGGCCGGCCGCTTCCACTTTTAGTAAGCATTAAATGATTTGTATAGTTTCTTGAAGCTCATAGCTTGTTAATCGAACCCATTTAACACTGATAGTAGTTGTCCAACAGCAACGTTAGTAGGCTGCAGCTGCAATAGCTAAAGGCAGCAAGTCATGATTAAAAAACTATCCATTTAGACATGCATTAAAGATTTAAAGGTTACCCATTTTCAGTTTTGACAATATTTCCACTTCTAAAAGTACCTCTTTTGAAAGCTATTACCTGAGAACTTTATTCTCGCATGCTTTATTCCAAAAAAAAAAAAAAAAAAAAAAAAAAAAAAAAAAAAAAAAAAGTGATTGAATCAAGTATGGTCTTTTTATGTATTCATGTCCTCTAAACTTATTGCCAATACCAGACCATTCAATGGGTACCAATTGTCTAAAAGACAACGTAGAAGTGCATATTTCGAGTAGACCAAATATCATTATTTTTAACTTTTCTTTTATAATTTATAAATAAGAATCGCAAACCAGAAGGTGATGGGTTGAATGAGGCTTTCACTTTCCACTGACAAAAACATGTGAAAGATGATGGTTTCATACCAAAATTTGTTAGTCTTTAGCGCATTTTGCTCATACCAAACTCAGTTTATGCTTTAACCCTCTAAAATCGACCTGTTTTTAGGAAAATGGTTTAAAACACCATCAAATTTTGAAAGACTGATTCTGTCAAACCCAAATTCAATTAGTCTTTAGCGCATTTTACTCATATGAAATTCAATGTATGATTTAAGTTATCAAAATCGACCCATTTTTAGGAAAATGGTTGAACATAAAATGAATATGTATAATATACAAATACGGGTAAGAGATGAAAATACTCACTCCGCACACTCAGTTATTTTCCCTGAATTTTGGATTTCAACAATCTTCAGAACCAAAGATTTGTTCCCATCAAGCAAATGCATAAAAATAGCAAATAAAATTTAGTGCCAAAAAATGGTAGAACATATATTTTTAATAGTAAAAAAGGTGGCATTTTATTACCTATTTACTTAAAATGGGTCGATTTGGGGTATGTGTTATCTCTAGTGAGTCAACGCGTAAAATAAATCGACACAAAAGCAGGCCAACTACACCCACTGTAGTTGATTTTTGATCTGAAATACACAACTTTTATCATATGAAAATTTAATAGTAAAAAGAGGTGGCATCTTTTACCGATTTACTTACAAATGGGTCGATTTGGGGTATGCTTTATCGCTAATTGTGCAGTACCCAGAATTTATATTGAAAAGAAAGTGTCAAAACGATCCCAACGTGTATTTTTAATAACTGAAATCCTCGTGATCATTTTTACAATATTGAAGTAAGTAGACTTTGTAAAAGCACATATTACAATAACAAAAACAACTTCTAACACCTTAATGCATAAATAAATAATGAAAGTAAACACTTTCATGATGATGATGATCACTCTTACCAATAATCATCACTCTTGCTGACGATCATCACTCTTTCCCAAACATTCTGAAACTACCTCCTACACAATTTGTCTTTTTCAGTTTGTGTAAAAATTATACAACCTTTGATAATTTTAGTTTGTGTACAAAATAGTATTATACTATTAATTTTTGTCACTTGACCATCACATAAGCTAACTGAAAGACAATGAATTGCAAAAGTTATGTCTTAGCCAAACATATACATATTTAATATGATCATGCCCCAAAAGTAGGTCTATAGTTAATTTTTACGAAGTTTAGTCTTTTTATGAAATTTAAGGCTTAACCGTTATAAAATTGAAGGAAAGGCAAGAACTATCTGTGGTCTATAACACACCTAACCAATTTGAACTGCACCGGAACTTATGCATTGTGAAATATAAACTGATGTACCGGAATACACCATATAGAGAACTTGAAATATACATAAATAATGTACTAAAAAACCATAAATTACATATATGGTACTCCCAGTAACTATTTTGCTTAGAAAGGGTTTAAAAGATATCATACCATGTTACTAAAAATTTGTTTCAAACATTTCATCAAACACTTTGCCCTCTTTAAATGACTTACAGACATTTGATCTTCTACCTTCAAATTCCTGCACAAACATGTATTACAGAAAAATGACACCAATCTTTAGATCTACTACATCAAACGACACTCATATTCATAATCAATGAAAATTTTGGAAGTCCCAAATTAACACATAAAACACAACAAAGGAAGACAATTAAAACTTACATATGTTTAAATGCCGTGATTAAATTAAACCTGCATAATCAAAATAAAAATAAAATTATCATGCTAATATCAAGTATTCATTTTTTAAAACAAAATGAGCAATGATTAGATAAAAGAGTTGACTTCATTTGTGTGGTGTTTGAATGAGTGATAATGATGGTAATAGATTTAAAGCAACTTTTTACATGCGAACACTTCCATGGCAACTGCCAATCAAGTTTAAGTGATGATCAATTTCATTGAATAAGTAAATCAAAACATTTGACTTTTTTAAAAACCATAATCCGCAAATATATTCATATTGGTATGTAAACAAATTTAAAAAAAAAAAAAAAAACGTTGTTTTCCTAATCTAACTTTCCCCCAAAATCATTAGCCATACATAAAAATCATTAGCCTCAAATATATTCATATTGGTATATAAATAATTTACTAAAACAAAATGGAAAACAATCGATTCATTACAATTAGAATAACTATTCGTTAAATTAGCATAATCATGTAAACATAAGACAAAAAGCAATTTAATAAAAAGAAAAACTTACAATCGAAACATAAAATAGTTTTTTTGTTGTATCTTATAAGATCCCCAAAATAACTTCTCTGATTTGATTCTTTTGAATGCTTCGTTGCGTTTCTTTGTAGTGTTTTTGAATTGATCAATTAATTATTTGGTTACAAAAGGTTGAAGAATTAAGTAGTTACCACAAATATGATAAGTGATTTGATTCTTTTGAAGGAGTAATTAAATGACTTTTGTGTACCCGTTTTTGTGAAATATGTGAGAAAACAGATGCAGTAGCAACTTGTACGCATTAAATCACCGGCCAATCACAAGCGAGACACATCATCGCATTAATTGCATGACATGCTTTAAAGGCTTGTAAATTATTCTGGTTTATTACTGTATATTTTATAGATAGTCTAAGTTTAATCTTTTTGTTAGTAGATGCAAAATTAAAGGATTTGATGCAATCATCAAGGTAATGAAAATGATGTTACCTGCTTATGGCATTGAATATCATTAGCTAAACCAAAAATTTATCTTATAGGCGTATATCTAAACAAATAAAAAAATATGTTAGGGTTAGAATTTCATTAGCTACACAGGTTAATACTTTAACCACGACCGCCAAATAACGTGGTGGTAAGACACCTAACCACCCAACATGAGGACTAGGGTCAAACCTCATTTGGTACACATGACGGCAAAAACACCCTCTTATAATATTTAAATAATTAAAAAGAAGATATAAACATAATAAGCTGTAGTACCTGATATTACCATAAGTAGAAAACTTAGTGAAATGAAACTTGGTCAATTGAACAATGGAAATGTTGCGTCTGCACCAACAATTCAAAAAAAAAAAAAAAAAAAAAAAAAATACATAGTTATTCAACCAGCAGCCCATGCATCGCACGGGTTGTATCTTGGCTCGTTATCACTAGTTTTTGGTAACGGTATGAATACGTGGCTTTATAGACTTTTGTTTAAACAAGAAGGTTCATTACGCAAATCAATCATACATTCATACCGTTATATGTTGCTTGGAACCAACACGTACATTATACCACGACAAAAATACTTTTCAATGAAAAAATTGACTCAAAGAATAATGAGACAACGTACAAGACTCGTTGTATGGAAATTTCACATTATTTGTTTGACAGTTTATTTTCACAAATCTGTATATGACAAATGTTATATTTGACTTTTCAATTTTTTGCACTATATATATATGCTTACATCTCAAAGAAAGATTTCACAAATCAAAAATTATGGCAATCAAACTTCTACTACTCAGCTTACTTATAAATCTCGTATTCACAGGTTTTCCTTTTTATTCAGTTTGAATTAACCAGTCATTTAGAATATGATTTTATGAATGTCCTAATTTTCATTTACCGTTATTTTATCTTATATTATAAGTGGGAAATAAGTATTATTTCATGCATTAAAAATAATCAGACTTTTAAACTGATAATTTATTTTCATCGTTAAAAAGGTTCGACTATTAATATTTTGACATTGGAAACCTCTCTCACATCAAATCAAACAATGTATCTAACAAAATTTTGTATTTATTGACTAAAAGTTAATTGGAATTTAACTAACTTTTATTTTTACATGTTGCAAAATAGATGCGCAATCCGTTGGTGTATGCTACGGGCGTAATGGTGATGGATTACCTTCCCAACAAGATGTGGTCACCCTTTACAGAAACAACGACATAACCAAGATGCGTATCTACGATCCAGATCAACCGACTCTTCAAGCACTCAAAGGAACCAATATTGAACTCATGCTCGGCGTTCCTAATGATGCTCTACAATCCCTCAACGATCAAGAGACGGCAAACACATGGGTCAGAGACAACATCCAAAATTACCCTGATGTCAACTTCAAATACATTGCCGTGGGTAATGAAGTTAGTCCAAGAAATGAAAATAGTCAATACGTTAACTTTGTCCTCCCAGCGATGCAAAATGTCCTCAATGCACTTAGAGCCGCGGGCCTAGATAACCGAATTAAGGTGTCAACAGCAACCTACACCGGTCTCCTAGTCAATTCCTCCCCGCCAAGCGCTGGCGCATTTTATGACGATGTGCGCGGGTTTATTGAGCCTATAATCAGATTTCTAGCCCAAAACAACTTACCAATGCTTGCTAACATTTACCCTTATTTTGGTTACCTTGGTGACCCTAATTCGAATCTCCCATATGCATTATTTACCGCACCAGGAACAGTTGTAACCGATAATGGTCTCCAATATTCTAACCTTTTTAGCGCGATTTTAGATGCTCACTATGCGGCTCAAGCGCCTCTTGGTGGAGAAAATGTAGAGATTGTGGTGTCCGAGAGTGGATGGCCATCAGAAGGTGGTCGTGAAGCAACAATAGGAAATGCTGGAACTTATTATGCGAATTTGATAACATATGTCAAAGGAACATCCGGGACACCAAGGAAGCCTGGAAGATCTATTGAGACATATTTATTTGCAATGTTTGATGAAAATAGGAAATCCGGAGACGAAATTGAGAAACATTTTGGAGTGTTTTCGCCGAATCAACAACCAAAGTACCAGTTGGATTTCTGAAACTATGAACTATATATGAAGAATAAAAGATAAAAAAATAAAGTGTTCCTTGGCTCTTAATATACTAATAATGGAACCATAGATGATTTGTTATGTATTACTACGTATTACAAGAAGCTATACTGAAATATATAGATCAACTCCTTTAGTCCTATTGCAACTCCTACCTAATGAATTTTCTCATTTCTTTTATTTTGCATTCTCGTAAATACTTGCGTGTGTTGATATGATGCAAATGGTAGGTAAGCATATGCGTGCTCATTATTGTCAAACTTATCTTATACTGGTTGTATCTAACTTATGATATGTCAAACTAATAGAAAACTTGAATTTTAGGATGTCGATTCAATACTTTGAAAATTCTCAAAAGAAATTGGTACTGTCATATAGACTTAACCCGTATAAAAAATGCTTAAGATTGATCTAGACGTCTAGTTGACTAATTGGTAATTAACATCTTACTTCAGCATTCTATTTTTCCTTAGTTTTTGCCAAGATTTTCCTATTTAAGTTTTGCCTCCTAGTCCCATGTGGCCAACTAAGCTAATTTACTCTCAATGGGGTTTTTGCCAAGATTTTCCTATTTGTTTTGCCTCCTAGTCCCATGTGGCCAACTAAGCTAATTTACTCTCAATGTTTCGTTGAAATATGGGGCAATTTAAACTTGATTTTTCCTCATGAAATTAAAAGAGTAGTATTAAGCTTGATTTATTACTCATCAATATAACAATTTTCACATAAATAGAGTTGGTTGGTTGACATTATGGTTGTACACTTGTACATGATTTGATTTGTTTTTATAATTCAGGATATGAACTAATGTTGTTTAAAAATAAAAAATAAAAATAAAATAAAAATAAAAAATGATATGAACTAATGAATGGCTTTACCTCAAGCAGGGGCGGATTTAAGCATGTACGGGTGGTCGACAGCAAAAAAGATATAAAGACTAATTTAATTCGATTTCTAGTTTATAACTGATAAGGATGGGTTAAACAAGTATATAAAGTTTAAAGAATTAACACTTTTGACCCTTATTTTCACATAATATTATAACTAGGGTGTCAATCGGGTTATCGGGTTGTGTTTGGGGCTTATCGGGTTTTGAAAAAGAATTAAATCAAATTTACTTGTTAAGGAAAAAAAATAAGGCCTATAAGAAAAAGAATTAATGCTATCAAACAAGAATGTTAGAATAATGTTTTATAATGCTAGGACTGCTATCTGTTAATGGACAAACATATGACATAACTAAATCAAATTTAAATGTACATATATGATCTTATTGTGCTGTCATTAGGGGTGTCATATGGGTCGACCCGACTCGACACGAACCCGACCCGAACCCGATAAGGCCTTATAGGGTTGGGTTGATTCGGGTCCAATATACCTTATCGGGTTTATCGGTCAACCCGATAGACCTGATAACCTTATAGGGTCGGGTTAGGGTTTTAGCTAATTTGTTATCAGGTTAACCTGATAAACCTTATAAGACCCATTTTATCTTTAATATTGTATAAAATGTGTTAATACAAATATCGCCTAAAATGTTATTTATATTTTACGATCTTTGCTAAGTTTTGTTAACGACAAAGTGTAAACTTTAGTTTCTAGTAAAACATAATTTTAGTTTAAAGACTTGCATAATTAGACATTTGCTACATTTACATTTCATATAAAACACAACACTTTTTATATTTTTTAAAATAGAAAAATGTTAACATCACATCATACATTTATGGTAAGTTTGTATGTTTGACTTACCATAAGTTATTACGCATTTTTTGAAGCATTCTACTTTGATTCAATGTGTATTTGACTAGAAATAAGTTGATGTGACCTTGGTTGGTTTGGAAAGATTTATTGCAAAACCTTCTGTCAGCCTGGCGGAACCCTAGAGGTACACGGGCGGAACCCATCTGAAGGTTCCGCCGTATCCGCCAGACCTGCTGAAGGTTTTGCTATTAATACCAAGCCATTTGTTTGAATTTTGGTTTTATCACTTCTCATTACATTTCACACACATACATTCATATCATTCATCTAACCCCTTAACATTTCATTTTGATGTGAAGTTTCTTTTGTAGCAAAGAAGTTCACAAGTTCATATAAAGTTACAAGTATTCAACACAACGTTGCAAGACTTGTTAGCTTAGCATCGTGTAGACTTTGTTTAGTTTACACTTCATTTGATTGTGTGTTTTCAGTTGTGATCGGTTAGTATTTTAGGCCTTAAAATACATAGTGTGACGGGAGTTGTTGTACCCTTGTAAAAGAACTAACGGGAGTGGTTGTACCCTTGTAAAAGAACTCGACATCTAGCTTAGTGTCGGTAATCGTGTAAGCGACGTGTAAGGTTTTCTCCGCCGGTGAAAGGAGCTTGTTGACTAGTGAAAGAAACTCTCGAGTTGGATACTCGGGGCGTGGACGTAGGGCAAGGAAAAAGAGTCCTTGTAGCCGAACCACGATAAATACTCGTGTTGTAGTTTGATCATTTCTTTCTTTATACTTGCATGTTATATATTGTCTTTGTGTTCATATCTTTGATTAAACGAAAAGTTTCAAAAGATAATTAAATGAAAAACCGGTAAAACTATTCAACCCCCCTTCTAGTTTTCCACAATTGGCATCAAGAGCTACGTTACTCAAGCTTTTAAAATATATTGTATTTTAAAACTTGAAACGATCCATGGATTTTGAAAATTACAAAGAAGGGCAATCTATGCAAAGACCACCACTTTTTGAAGCAAATGGTTTTATATATTGGAAAATCCGATTTGAAACTTACGTGAAATCTAAAGATATAGATTTATGGTATATAATCATTGATGGTGATAATATAGTTACGAATAGTAAAGATGAAGATCAAAAGAAATTAATTGCTAAAAATAATGAAGCTAAAATGATGCTTTACAATGCTTTGCCTAAGAAAGAATATGAAAGAGTCTTTATGTGTAAAACCGCCAAAGAAATTTGGCAATCTTTAATAGTCACTTATCAAGGAAATTCACAAGTTAAGGATAACAAAATTGATCTTCTTGTTCAACAATATGAACAATTTGCTATTCCCGAAGATGAGACTATTGATAGTGCATTTGCTAGGTTTAACACTATTATTACTTCACTTAAAGCACTTGATGAATCTTTTTGTAGCAAGAATTTTGTCAGGAAATTCCTTAGAGCACTCCATCCGAAGTGGAGAGCAAAAGTGACGGCAATTGAAGAATCCAAGGATCTTTCAAGCATGTCACTTGACGAGCTAATTGGAAACCTCAAAGTTCATGAAATGGCAATGGAAAAAGATTCGGAAATAGTTAAAGGCAAGAAAGAAAAGGTTAAGTCCATTGCCTTGAAAGCTAGAGTCCAATCAAGTGATGATGAAGAATCTAGTTTGGATAGTGATGATGAAGAATATGCCATGGCCGTTAGAGACTTCAAGAAGTTCTTTCATATATGAGGGAAGTTTGTAAGGCAACCTAAAGATGACAAGAAAACCTTCCGAAAAGATCGTGATGATAGGAAAGGAAAGGTTGAAAGGAAATGCTTTAGGTATGGAGACACAAGTCATCTCATAGGAGAATGTCCAAAACCACCTAAAAGCAAGTCTCAACAAGCTTTTGTGGGTGGTGCTTGGAGTGACTATGAAGAAGATGACGATGAGCTGAAGAATGATGAAATTGCTCTCATGGCTCATGACTCAAATGAGGTACTCTCCGACTCATCTTACTCTTCTATTGATGATGACACCTTACAAAAAGAATATAACAAACTTTGTGAATTAAGCTTAAAAATCATAAACAAAAATAAATTTTTGAAAACTAAAAAGGAGTTTTTAGAAAATGAAGTTTATGAGTTAAAAGAAAAAGCTAAGAGATTAGAAAAGAGTAAAGGTATTGACACATCGTGCAAATCTTGTGAAGAGCTTAAACTCGAAATTGAGAAACTTAGAATTACTCAAGATGATCTAATAAAACAAACCACAAAGTTTAAGAAGTTTGATAAAAGTATTTCTTGTGCGGATGAAATTATGAAACTTCAAAAGTCACCATTTGATAAAATAGGACTAGGTTTCATGAAACTAGAAACTTCGAAGAGTCAAACGAAACAAGAAAAGAAAGCACAAGAAACTAACAAAAATGCTACAGCAGCCCGCGGAACAGACAGAACCCAAAATAGGGTTCCGCCCGTTGAACCTAAAGGTTCCGCCGGGTTTGCAGCAGCAGTGACAACTTCCACGTCAGATAGTTTAAAATTTGTTAAAGTCACATATAAAAATAAAACAAAACCTTCTATTAAAACTGGAGTAGGACTTATTAAAAACGAATTTAGAACTAGAACTACTCAACCGAGACCTAAGACTCCAATTCCCAAACGCCCCTTTCCAAAGAGTAACTACAACACACGACCAAACTACCAACATGTTTGGAACCAAAACACTCCTGGACATTACCAAACTCCAAATTACATGTCATGGAACCCTTATGTTCTATTTTCATACTTGGATCAAGTTAATGGTATGCTTAACCAAAATGGACCCATGAGAAATTGGGGACCAAATGTTTGAGTGTTTTTCGTAAAATAGGTGTGCCTCAAAGTATGTTTGGAACCGGATGAATAGATTAAAGATAGCGGTTGTTCAAGGCACATGACGGGTAACAAAAGCCTCTTCTCAACTTATCACAAATGTGATGGAGGTAACGTTATGTTTCGTAGTAAAGCTAAGAGCAAAATCATCGGAAAATGTACTACCTCTCATGACTCTCTTTTTATAGATGATGTAGATCATGTTGATAACTTAGGTTTTAATCTCCTTAGTATTAGTCAACTTTTCCGTAATAAGTATAACGTCCTTTTTAGTGAAAATGGAAGTAAAATAATTAAAGATGGTATAACCATAGCCAAAGGTGTTTTTAAAAACAACGTGTATGTCATGAAGATGGATCAAACATCTAGAGACAAACTTTGTCTTACTTCATTAGATGAATCTTCAACTTTATGGCATAGACGTTTAAGACACGCTAACATGAGACTTATACAAAACCTCTCCTCCAAAGACCTAGTTCGAAACCTACCTAAGTTGAAATATGACCAACACTTTTGTGAAGCTTGCAAAGTCGGTAAACAAGTCCATAGTAGCCATAAGGCTAAAAACTTAGTTTCTACATCTAGGAGTCTAGAACTTTTGCATATGGATTTGTTCGGTCCATCCGCTATACAAAGTTATGGAGGTAACTTCTATACTTTGGTCATAGTAGATGATTACTCAAGATATACTTGGACAAAATTTTTGAAAAGTAAAAATGAAGCTTTTGATAAATTTGAGATTCTAAATAAGAAAATTCAAAATCAAGTAGGGTCTAGTATTGTGTCTATTAGAACGGATCATGGTCGTGAATTTGATAATCAATTTCAATTTGGAAACTTTTGTGATAAAAATGGTATTACTAATGAGGCGAAAAATGATCCGTTTTTAGGGGGTCATTTAAGCCCGAATCCGAATTTATTTGATCAAATATTGCCCTAAATCGTTCCTTTTGTGATTTTAGGTGTTTGGAGAGTGAATTCTGGAAAAGAGGCTATTTTGGACGTTTTTGGAGCATAAAGTGAAGAAAACGACAAAGTACCAAAAATCCAAGCTGGAAATACAAGGTGACGGCGTCAAGGGTTTGCTCTTGACGGCGTCAGACATGAAGAATAATTTACCGTAGCTGGTGACGGCGTCAGATGGAGTTATGACGGCGTCAAAGTGACCAAGATTAATTTACCGTGGGTGGTGACGGCGTCACATAGGCCGTCACGATTGGATCTAGGGCGTCCGAGGAAGTGTATGGCGGCGAGTTGACGGCGTCAGATTTAACTCTTGACGCCGTCAGGACGATTTTCCTATATATAGTTTTCTAGTTTTTTCATTAAAAAGGAGAGAAGTTTTGGTGAAACCCTAACGACGATTTTGGTGCCTCTTTTACAGGTTTTTCAAGGGTTCCAAACCCTTGAGACCTTGCATTGTAATTGAGATAAGTATACTCTTAATTCAATCAATATGTCTATGTGTTGGTTGTTTATCTTTTGTTCTTATCTTAATTCTACAATGCTAGGCTAGATCTCTCTTGTGTTTGCTTAGATCTAATGAAACCTAGATGTTGATTATGTGTTGATTACTTGTCTATTCTTGTTTTGAATGAATGATTTTATATGTTAGGCTTAAGAAAACTGGCAGATCTCCAAATGGTAACATGCTTGAACGTCTTAAGAAACATGAACCGAGGCGTACTAGGTCTTTATTGGTTGTATTTAATGCATGAGCCACTGTTTACAATCCCTATAGTTGTGCTGGGTCATGGTGTAGGAGGAGATAAGAGCTCATAGAGTTGGGGAGTTATGTATGCCACTCCACGAATGGTATTAAGGAATACAACCCGTCATTCATACAAGTGTAACAAGTAATTGACATGTAAAGGATATCTAGGGAGTAATGAAGTCTAAGTAAACACAATTTCTCCAAATACTGCTCACAACCTTAGTTTAATATTAGTTTAATTTTATTTTCATTAGTTTAATTAGTTATATAGTAGTTTTTGGGTTAGTTGATTAACAACTAATTCCGCCCACTCTTCTAAAAACCGAGATTTTACTTGCTTTCATAAAATATAAAAACACAAAAATAATCATCTTTCATCTCTAGAACTATTAATTAGGTTTTCTAATCCTAGCGACACTATTCCTAAGCTGAACGATCAATCCTCCGGTACTTGTCACTATACTATACTACAACGATCAGGTACACTGCCTGGTGGGGGTTGTAAGCCTCGCGAGATCCCTCGAGAGGTAAAGCAAGGTGCGATTCCCACGCATCAAGTTTTTGGCGCCGCTGCCGGGGAATAGTTATTGTCTAGGTTAGGATTTCTTTTTATTAGGTCTACTTGCTAGATTCCTTTCTAGTAAGATTTCTATTTTTATTTTTAGGTTTTCTTTAGTCTATCTTTTTCTTTGTGTGTTTGTTCGTAATTTCCATTGACTCTTCCGTTCACCATTATGGAGTACGCGAATCCACCATACCACCAACCACAAAGGCCATTCTACCCTATTGACATCTTGAATTTCAAACAATATCGAGATGAACCCATATATGATGCATGGACTCGTTTTAAAATTTTACTTCGAAAATTCCCTCATCATAGTTTCTCTTTATCATCCCTAACCGAAACCTTTTACTATCGTGTCAGCCAATGTGACCAAATGCGCATCGATGATTTCGCCGATGGGGGCCCTAGGGAATTAAATGATGAAGAAGCATGGGATACCATAGAAAACTGTGCCCAATATTATTATGGAGTAGACAACCCAACAAACAACATCACAAATCAATCAAAAACAAGTTTGAAGGAGCAAACAGGAAGTTTGTCTGGGGATGAGTATACTCATGTTGAGATACCTAGTTGGATGTCACCTAAAGCCATAGTGCAAAGCAAACACATAGGTAATCTTGATAAAATGGAGGATGAGGTGGATAATCCAAGCCCACAAAGTACCCCACAAATCCTACCATCATTTGAGGCACACACACCGCCCGTGACTTACCCGGAAGAAGTAGAAGAGACTATAGGAACCCCAATAGAGGTAGAACCTTTGAACCAAACACAACTAGAGGATATAGGTTTGAATACTTATAATGATAACCTTACTCTTAGTTCTAGGGAAGTTCCAAGTTTTGATGAACCGGAGCCTCAACCAAAACCATTACCTAATCTTCCATCCTTGGATGAAGATTTAGGAATTGAAATAGGTCCCGATCCACCCATCAAACCATGTAGTCCGGGTAGTTTTACGTTGAAGGTAGTAGACCCCAAGCCTTGTAGAGAAGAAGCCAACATAGGAGTGGACCATGACCTTACATACTTACATCACCCATTTATGATTGATCATAAGAAATATTATGGGTTTAAACCGGGTTTATTAGGTCAAGATGGATCCCCAACTAGTAATCTCTTGAAATTGATTGAAAATGATCCCTTTCTAGGAGAAAATCTTAATTCACCTATTAACCCGATTGAATTAGGTAAGGTTATGATGATAGGAGCACAGCCCTTTGAGCATATAATTCATCCACCACTCTTTCCTCACGTGGCATACTTCCACCAAGATGGTGTGTATCGCTACTTTCACCCGCACTTAATCCTAAGTGTAGGGAAAACCTCACCTTTATCCGTGAAATAAGGGTAGAGTCAGGCTCGTGACTCGAACAAAAACAAGCGCTTATTGGGAGGCAACCCAAGCTTTATTTATTTATTTGTTTGTTTGTTTATGTGTTTGTTATTTGCTTCCGTATGCATGTTTAATTTTTATTGTTGGTTGATCATGTTTCGCAACTAAATTGTGGAAATACTTTATTATGTTGTTTGGCCTAGTCTTAACTTCAACCTAAAGGTATTTTTGCAAAAGATAAGTGTAAGGGGAAACCCCAAATATGTTTTTAAGAAACAAACCGATCATGATTATCCACAATATTTAATGAACATGTATATTCGTATTTGTTAAAGTCAAATGCTTGTATTGAGTCATAATGAAGTTTTGCAGGATTTTCCAGGAAGTAGGACAAGGTTTTTCCAGAAATTTTCCGGAAACTTAACATAAAGATTTCTGCAGGTCCATTATGACGGCGTCAGGCAATTGCTCTTGATGGCGTCAGGAGTCAAAAATCTGGAAATTTTACCGGTTTTGTTTTTCTAACGGAGTCTTATAGTTTTTGTGAATTATTAAGTTTTATAATCTCCAGGAAATCTGCAAACTTCATTCCACAAGCATTATATCTTATTTTGTTTTCTAGGATTTAGTAACTTATATAGGATGCCGCCGATTTTACGCGAGGTTGCCTTGTCTACTTTTGTCAGGATTTACAGGTTATTTGTGACAAGAAGATGATTTATATTCTGAAAGGGAAGCTTTGATTGTTCGTTTTCTTGGAAGAAGATTTAACCTGGCCAACTAAAATCCATACCGAGCGAATCAGGGGAGTATTTGATTTCATTCTCTTTACTTTTTTTACTTTTACATTCTTTACTTGAACATTGGGGACAATGTTCATCTTAAGTGTAAGGGGAGGGTAAAAAGATGATACCTTACATATGCACTTTCGCTTGAGTTTGTTTTGTTTGATAGTAGATGAGTAAAAAAACTATGAGAAATACTTGTTAGTGTAATTTTAGCGCCAAATTTAAAATTTTTTACAACATTTAGGAGTGAAATTTTAGCCATAGCAAGCGTCTCATGGATAGGAGGTTGTATGACTAGCACATAACCGTATATTCAGAAAAATTTTCCACCCAAATATGTGAGGTTCGCCTTTAGATTTGATAGGAAAAGCATTTACCATTAGTGCTTATGAGTGTACCGGTAGCATTTAGATTCTAGAACTTGCGTTAGTGATGCATCCCGAGACCGCTAGTGAGACTACATTCGTGTGGTAGGATTTACTACATGATAAGAGGCATTAGGATCACCCTTGTGTTAAACCCGTATTATAATTACTTGACCATTTAAGTCATATTACTTGGCTAGTTAAGTCAACTAATTTTTCCCACACCCTTTGCGTTGTACTCATTTTTAGTACACGATACCCCTAGTACACCCCTCCGAGCCTATCTTTTCGTTTCTAACTTTAAGCACTTTACTTAAAGGAAGAATTTGTTACACCCCACTTAAATTTACACCCAAATCGCCTTAGCCTTCCGTGTATGCGCTCATTTTTAGTGCATTATTGTTATTTGTTAAACCCTAAGTTAACTTTCTAATTGATTACATGGTTGCTAAGTCGAGTCATATCCTTGTACATATTGTTTTGGGACGATTGGGACTCATGGGTAAGTACTTATTTTATGGAGTAATGGGGAAGAACATCACTTATTACCCCCATATGTACGTTAATTTTAAAAGTGCTCCAAGTGTTTTGATTTTCTTAATTCGAGTCATTAGAATAGTTAAATGTAAAGTATGTAAAGATTCAAGTGTAAGGGGAATTCTCATCCCCTATGATGTATTATTTTGGATGGTAGGGTAAGAGTGTATGCAAAAAAAAAAAAAAAAAAAAAAAAAAAAAAAAAAAAAAAAAAATCGAAAAAAAAAAATAGAAAAAACAAGAAAAAGAAAAAAAATATATATAGAAAAGAAGAAGAGAAAAAACATACGGACTACCATCCCGTTTTTATTTTATGTTCATTTTATGTTTTTGTTATTTTTCATTTATTAGCTTAAGTCGAGTCTAGTCTTGGCTTAGCAACGCCATCTTGTACATGTAATTTACTAAGATTGTTAACTCGCCACCAGTAAAATTCCCTTTATCCAACAAAACCGTGTAATTCATATCCCTACACCTAACGTTATAACCCTTTTTAAAAGACCTCTTTGATAGTTTATCCTAGGTGCTTACGCCATGTGGTGGAGGTTTGATCATTTCCCAAGCCTATGGTAATCTATTTTGCTATGACAGGTAGTGAGAGATATCTTCCATTTCCATAATGTTATATTACTTTATTACACCCGAGAGATGTGAGTATCTAAACACTATTTGTGAGGTGCTTGTGTATGACCTCCGTGCTTGTCTATTGGTCTTTAGTGGAACGATTATTTGTTGTAATTACTTTTATATTAGTGTTAAATGACCCATAACTTGTCTTTTGAGTAGAATAAAAGCTCATTTGCTTGAGGACAAGCAAATCTCAAGTGTAAGGGTATATGATGAGGCGAAAAATGATCCATTTTTAGGGGGTCATTTAAGCCCGAATCCGAATTTATTTGATCAAATATTGCCCTAAATCGTTCCTTTTGTGATTTTAGGTGTTTGGAGAGTGAATTCTGGAAAAGAGGCTATTTTGGACGTTTTTGGAGCATAAAGTGAAGAAAACGACAAAGTACCAAAAATCCAAGCTGGAAATACAAGGTGACGGCGTCAAGGGTTTGCTCTTGACGGCGTCAGACATGAAGAATAATTTACCGTAGCTGGTGACGGCGTCAGATGGAGTTATGACGGCGTCAAAGTGACCAAGATTAATTTACCGTGGGTGGTGACGGCGTCACATAGGCCGTCACGATTGGATCTAGGGCGTCCGAGGAAGTGTATGGCGGCGAGTTGACGGCGTCAGATTTAACTCTTGACGCCGTCAGGACGATTTTCCTATATATAGTTTTCTAGTTTTTTCATTAAAAAGGAGAGAAGTTTTGGTGAAACCCTAAAGACGATTTTGGTGCCTCTTTTACAGGTTTTTCAAGGGTTCCAAACCCTTGAGACCTTGCATTGTAATTGAGATAAGTATACTCTTAATTCAATCAATATGTCTATGTGTTGGTTGTTTATCTTTTGTTCTTATCTTAATTCTACTATGCTAGGCTAGATCTCTCTTGTGTTTGCTTAGATCTAATGAAACCTAGATGTTGATTATGTGTTGATTACTTGTCTATTCTTGTTTTGAATGAATGATTTTATATGTTAGGCTTAAGAAAACTGGCAGATCTCCAAATGGTAACATGCTTGAACGTCTTAAGAAACATGAACCGAGGCGTACTAGGTCTTTATTGGTTGTATTTAATGCATGAGCCACTGTTTACAATCCCTATAGTTGTGCTGGGTCATGGTGTAGGAGGAGATAAGAGCTCATAGAGTGGGGGAGTTATGTATGCCACTCCACGAATGGTATTAAGGAATACAACCCGTCATTCATACAAGTGTAACAAGTAATTGACATGTAAAGGATATCTAGGGAGTAATGAAGTCTAAGTAAACACAATTTCTCCAAATACTGCTCACAACCTTAGTTTAATATTAGTTTAATTTTATTTTCATTAGTTTAATTAGTTATATAGTAGTTTTTGGGTTAGTTGATTAACAACTAATTCCGCCCACTCTTCTAAAAACCGAGATTTTACTTGCTTTCATAAAATATAAAAACACAAAAATAATCATCTTTCATCTCTAGAACTATTAATTAGGTTTTCTAATCCTAGCGACACTATTCCTAAGCTGAACGATCAATCCCCCGGTACTTGTCACTATACTATACTACAACGATCAGATACACTGCCTGGTGGGGGTTGTAAGCCTCGCGAGATCCCTCGAGAGGTAAAGCAAGGTGCGATTCCCACGCATCAATTACTCATAACTTTTTGGCTCCACGCACTCCTCAATCTTATGGTGTAGTAGAACGTAAAACCCGGACTTTGCAAGAGATGAGTAGAACAATGCTTAATGAACAAAACATTCCACAAAAGTTTTGGTGTAACGCCGTTGACACATCAACGTACATTTTAAATTGAGTCTTAATTAGACCATTTTTGAATAAAACTCCTTATGAACTTTATTCTTAACACCAAGGACTATCTCACCAAATTTGACCCAAAGTCTTATGAAGGTGTATTTCTTGGATATTCACAAAATAGTAAAGCTTACATTGTTTTAAATAAAGAAACCTTAAGAGTCGAGGAATCGTTGAACGTAACATTCGACGAGAGTCCACCTCCCTCTAAGACATCACCTTTGGTAGATGATGACTTAGTTGAAAGTCAAGCTATTGAAAACCAAGTAATCTTAGAAAATGACAAGGAAGATGAACCATTAAGCAAAGAAATTGTTAATGTTAAACAATCCAAAAGTCATCCATTAGATAATGTCATAGGAAAAATTAATGAGAGAACACTAAGATCTAAAGCCCAAAATGAAAGTAACGACTTTTGTTTCGTGTCAACCATTGAACCAAAAAACATTAACGAAGCCATAAATGATGAGTCTTGGGTAATAGCCATGCAAGAAGAGTTAAACCAATTTGTTATGAATGATGTATGGACATTAGTTCCTCAACCAAGGAGTCAAACAATAATTGGAACAAAATGGGTTTTTCATAAAAAAAAATGGATGAAAATGGAATTGTGTCAGTATCACAAGGATATAATCAACAAGAAGGCATTGACTACGATGAAACTTTTGCTCCGGTTGCTAGGCTCGAGTAAATTAGATTCTTAATTTCATATGCATGTGCACACAATTTTAAACTCTTTCAAAGGGACGTCAAAAGTGCATTCCTAAACGGGGTTATAAATGAAGAAGTGTATGTTGCTCAACCACTGGCTTCATCGATTTTGAAAAACCTAATCATGTTTACAAACTTAAAAAGGCTCTTTACAGACTTAAGCAAGCTCCAAAAGCATGGTATGATCGACTTAAAACCTTAGAAGTTGACCATAAGTATACCATGGGCTTAGTTGATAATACTCTCTTCGCTAAGAAAGATTCACATATTATCATAGTCCAAATCTATGTTGATGACATTATATTCGGATCAACTTGTCAAGAATTATGCGTAGATTTCTAAAAAATCATGCATGACGAGTTTGAAATGAGTATGATGGGATAACTCAACTTTTTCCTAGGACTCCAAATTAAATAAATAGAAGATGGTATATTCTTTAACCAATCTAAATATATTAAGGACATGCTTAAGAAATTTGGATTAGAAGATTCGAAAACAATCAAAACGTCCATGTCCACAGAAACAAAACTCACCAAGGATGAGGAAAGTGAATCCGTAGATAGCACTAAATATAGAGGTATGATTGGAAGTCTACTTTACCTAACGGCTAGTAGACCCGACATTATGTTTAGTGTTTGTCTATGTGCTCGTTTTCAAGAAGATCCTAAGACAACTCATCTCGAAGGCGTTAAAAGGATTTTTAGATATATTAAGGGTACTACACATTTAGGTTTATGGTATCCCAAAGGAACGGGAATAGACACCATAGTGTATGCCAACTCAGATCATGCCGGTGACTATGTTGATAGAAAAAGCACAAGTGGTATTTGTACTTTTGTTGGAAATTGTCTCACCACATGGTTCTCTAAGAAGCAAACGGCTCTCGCTATCTCAACAACGGAAGCCGAATACGTTTCGGCCGGAAAGGCATGTCAACAAGCTCTTTGGATGAAGCAAGCTCTTGTCGACTACGGAATTCAACTTAACGACATCACCATTCTTTGTGACAACAAAGGAGCCATTGATCTTAGCAAAAATCCAGTTCAACATGCTCGTACCAAACATATTGAAACCCGTCATCATTTCCTTCGTGAGAACATTCAAAAAGGAAACATCTCAATTGAGAAAGTTTCTTCCGAAGACAACATAGCCGACATTCTCACAAAACCTCTTAAACGAGAACCTTTTAACCTTCTTAGGCTAGGCTTAGGACTCATGGAACCCACATTGTAGTTCTAGACATTAGACAAAAATCACAAAAATCAAAACAAATCAATAAGTCTTTTTCTCAGCAGAGTCGGCGGAACCTTCTTTTTGGTTCCACCATATCCGCCGACCTGCAAAACCTTTTTCTTAGTTTATATTAAACCAAACACCTATTATCTCATACCACCACTTCCAAACTGCTACTATTCACTTCACCACTCATCCACAACTACGAATTTTTGATCCTTCCTTCATTCACATTGCTCATCAATCATCATTGTAAGTATTCTAAACATGATTACACTCCTGATCTGAGTCTAGGAATTCTATTTTTGCACAAAAACAAAAACTTGGGGTTATGCATTAACTTGAGAAACCCGTGCATGAAATTAGGTGTTTAACAAAACTAAGCATGTTTCCCATAGTTAGGAATTGCATTATTATAAGTTATTAACATGTTTACTAAAATACCCCATGTCAAATTCTTGCAAAAATTTCTCACAAATAGGACAAATATTTTTTCGTCTCACATTGTAAATACAAAATCAAAACATTATGTTCAAAAACATCACTTGCATAATGTCTCTTGAATGCTAAAGGGAATACATAACCAATATGTATTTTCGGGTACATTCAAACGAAGCTACATTGAACTAGGAGCGCTTGGGTTATCTTTTGTTGTATAACTAAACTTGCATTCTAAAACGTTTTGAGCATCAAAATGAGTCAAGATAACTGCACCTCCACATTGTTTTCATATAGACACACACTAGAACATCCACATTACAATAGCCGTTTACTTATAATAAATGTGAAATTTTGTTTTTCTAGGAATCATCATGCCTCCTCTAACCCATTACGACCACAAGGACACCATTAAGTACCTACCCAAACACCACAAAACCAAAGGTCTTACTCCAACTCAAATTGATGTTTTCAAAGCCCTAGAAAAGCGTTATGTCCATGGAGGTAGAACCATTGACCCATCTTTCATAGAAGGTACAAACCTACCTATGGAACTTGCAACCATCAACTTTGATTGTCTCCTAGAAATCAATGAGCCTATTTGTCCTAGGTTTATTTTAGAGTTCTATGCATTCGTCACTCTCTCCATGGATGAGTATGGTCGCATGTCTATTAACTTTAGGGCTAGTAGTCATGAATACTCCTTCACTCTCGAGGAATTTGCTCAAATCTTAGGTGTCCCAAACCGTGGTACTTGCATCTACTCCGACAAACATTCCCTCTCAACTCTTGACACACTCATTGACCGAATCCATCCCTATGATACCCCTCTTGTGTCCAAGGATGAAATTCGTGACCACCTCTTCATTAGGACCACCAACACTAGGAGAACCTGAACTGGAAATGAGGTCAACAAGGACCCATATGGTATGGAACTCAATGAACTCAAGCCCCAATTCAAGAAATGGGAGGAACTCCTTAGAGCCAATGTCATTAGCACCATAGGGAACCGGGATCATATCAATGTTTGCCTTTGCTACATGCTCTACTCTTTGTCCGTTAGGCAACCCTTCAACCTTGCCTACTACATGGCCAAGAGAATGGCCGACATTCCTCTGTGCAAGGCACAACGGCTATGCCGTACGGAATGCTCTTGACCCGTCTCTTTAGGTTCATCTCTCCCATTCCACCAACTCCTAGAGGTCTTCGCCTAGACTACTCTCTCATTCCACACACTTTTGTCCCATTAAGTGATAAGAGAGTCTACAAAGCCCAAGGAAACTGCCTCATCCTCCTATCTCCATTCATCATCCTCAATGAGTGAAGATGAGACTTCGCCCAACTCTAGGCTCCCACCTCTAGAATACCTTTCCCAACTTTCGGATATTCCAAATGAGTCGGCGGAGTTCAAGCAAACAAAGGGGATGTTCAAAAATCTCGGGAGATTCCTTGGAAAGCTGAAGAAGAAGATTGACCGTCAATGAGAGCGGGTGTGTAGGAGTGTTTGGCACAAGGTGCTATTTGAACAATTTGGTCGTTTAAACAATGTTTGTCATGAATTTGTGTGTTGGTAGAATATTTGGTACAATTTGGAACATGTATGAACTAACTATGATGCAGGATGACAACATTTGGCATGTTGTCAAATTTTCAAGTGTATGAAAATTTCACTAAGTATAGTGAAATTCGCTAGCCCCCGGTCAAAGTCCAATGGTATGCGTGTTTACATGTCCAATTTTTGCATTTCCTAACCAGATATGAATTATATTTTTGTTTTTAGGAGTTTTCAAAAAATTTGAAAATCGTCTCGCGGGTCTAAAACGTGGACTGCCTTGTTTTTTAGCACTGCGGAACTGGCGGCACCCTAAAATGGGTTCCGCCAGTGTATTTTTCTGGAATTTCAGAATTGGCCCAATGGATCAGACGGAACCCTCAAGAGGGTTCCGCCTGTGTAGTCTCAGGGTTCCGCCAGTAAACATGCAAAAAAAATTTCTTTTTCGACATTTCAAATTCCACTCAACACAAATCATCCTTTTAGATAGAAATCCATTCCCTACTAGTTGTTAAGCACATTATGGTCTTTCTCATCCTCTAGAACTCATAGAAAACCATTTCCCGCCAAATTTCAAACTTAACCATAACCACCTCAAGGAACCTTCACCCATAAAGGAAGGAACCCTTCCAAAGGTTCCTTGCAATCCGTGAAACATATACCTTCAACCAATTTGTCAAAACCACTAAGCATTTAGTGCAAATCTTTGTCTTCTTCTTTCACCATTTTTATTGGATTGACTTCCAATGATTTGACAACCCTCATTAATCTTCAAAATCATTAGCAACCTCCATTTTTGTATGGTTAAACATCAAATCCAAACACTCCTTCCCATACTTCTTTACCTCTATAAATTTAAACATCTTAGAACACCCTCAAATCACACCATCACCATCACAATCTCTAATCCTAAACCTCTAATCAACCATCTTTACAATGACAAAGTCAACAATAACCTCTCAACCATCTCGACCCGTTTGGAGAACCGCACGCATAAGTGTCAAACCACTTTGGTCCAACCACACAATCAACTTGAGTTCCTCATCCTCGGATGAATTCTCCTCACCCATAAAAAATGAACATTTTCTAAACCTTGCATCTCCATATCCATCACCCAAGAACCCAGTGAGCTCACTACTCCACCACCAACAAAATCACCCATTGACCCAACTCCACCAAGTGCACCAATCCAAACATCCAAAATTCCATCACCATCAACACTACCTAAACTTGAACCAATGGAGTTATTTGGGTCTCCTCCAACATCACCACATCCTTTTGTCCAAGATCTCAATGATCTTCCACCAAGATCAACAAATCCACCACCTTTGACTGATAAGGCGAAAAATGAACCGTTTTTAGGGGGTCATTTAAGCCTGAATTCGAATTTATTTGATCAAATATTGCCCTAAATCGTTCCTTTTGTCATTTTAGGTACTTTTGGAGTGAATTCTAGAAAAGGAAGCATTTTGGAGCATAAAAGTGAAGAAAACGGCAAAGTCTTAATTTTCCTTGCTGGGAACAGTACCTGACTGCGTCAAGAGTAATACAAGAGGTGGAAGTGGATGATACACGTGACGATCCAGAAGAGATTTACACTATGGACATGACGGCGTCACCATAGGCCATCATGGTCCAAATACAAGTGAGGGCCCAGAGTAGAAGTGCACATGATGGCGTCAAAACTGGATCTAGGCAATCCGATTTCATTATGGGCGGCGAGTTGATGGCGTCAGATATTCCTTCTTGACGTCGTCACCCTGTAAAATCTATATATAGTTTTGCAATTTTTATTCATAAGAGAGGAACAAGTAGGGTGTAACTTTGGAGAAACCCTAGCACGAATATTACTACTTTTTCAAGGGTTTTTACCCTTTGAAACCTTTCATGTTCAATTGAGATAAGTACTCTTTCAATTCATTCAATATGTCTATGTGTTGTTTGAAATATCTTACGCTTGTCTTGAATTTAACATGCTAGGCTAGATCTCTTGTGTGTTTGCTTAGATGTAGTGAAACCTAAATGTTAATTATGGGTTGATTGCTTGTTTATAGTTGTTACGGATGATTGTATTCAATGTTAGGCTTAAGAAAACTGGCAGACTTCCATTGGTGACATGCTTGAACGTCTTAAGAAACATGATCAGAGGTGTACTATGATTTTTGGTTGTATTTAATGCGTAGGAGAATTCTAATGATCCCATGTTAGGAGCTTCTAACGGCTCGACATAGGAGTGAAGTAAGATCCTATAGAGTTAGGGAATATTGTACACGGCCCTACGACTGGTATTAAGGAATACGACCCATCATCCATGCTATTGTAACAAACTATCAACCTGTAAAATATATCTAGGGAATAATGAAACCTAAGTAAACACAACTTTCCCTATTATTGTTCACACCACTTGTTTAATTAGATTTATTTTCATTTCTGTTATTTTATTTTGATTGCATCTTAGTTATTGGGTTAGTTGATTAGCAACTAATTCCGCCCATTCCTCCAAAAACTGAGATTTTTAATTGCTTTTATAAAAACATAAAAATACAAAAAGAATCATCTCTCACCTCTAGACCTAGTTTTTAGGCTTTCTAATCCTAGCGACACTATTCCTGAGTTGAACGATCAATCCCGCGGTACTTGTCACTATACTAGACTACAACGATTAGGTACACTGCCTGGTGGGGGTTGTAAGCTTCTCGAGATCCCTCGAGAGGTAAATCCTGGTGCGATTCCCACGTATCAAGTTTTTGGCACCGTTGCCGGGGAATAGTTATTTTCTAGGTTAGGATTTCATTTTATTAGGTCTACTTGCTAGATTCCTTTCTAGTAAGATTTTATTTTTATTTTTAGGTTTTCTTTAGTTTATCTCATTTCTTCGTGTCTTTGTTCGTAACTTTTACCATCCAACATCATGGAAGGTGGTAACATCTTTGAACCCATCAACCCACCACAATAAAACCACCCACAAAACCCACCATTAGCAAACCAACCTCTTAGGCCCCGAACCCTAGGAGAGTATTCCCGTCCTAGCCACCAAGGCTATCGAAACACCATTGAGCTCACTCAAGGAGCTAATGTGTGCCCCTTGCGATCCGACAACATCCGGTTGGTGCAAAGCGGATGTGCATTCCATGGACTTCGTTCCAAAGATCCTAATCAACATCTCAAGGATTTCCTTAAAATCGTAGAATCTATAGACCTTGATGTTACAACTAGAGAGTCGACCCGATTACGCCTATTCCAATTCTCTCTACGAGATCAAGCTAGTCAATGGCTTGAAAGTTTACCCACGGGATCCATCACCTCATGGGATGATCTCACCACTCGTTTCCTTGCTCAATGTTTCCCACCGGGGAGAACTACCAAGCTTAGAAATGATATCTTGATGTTCCAACAACGTCAAGGTGAAACTCTATATGAAGCATAGACTCGTTTCAAGGACTTACTCCAAAAAGTCCCTCATCATGGCATAGATCTTTGGCTCCAAGTCCAAATCTTCTATGACCATATCGATCTCTCCACAAGGCAAACCATTGACCAATCGGCCGGTGGTAAGCTACGTGATCTAAGTGTGGAAGAATCATGGGAACTCATAGAAGATCTTGCTCTCTATGACAATGAAAATTGGAACGATCCCCGTGATTTGAACAAAACGGCCAAGGCAATATCTTTGTTTTCTAACTATTCTAGCACTCCCGACCGTAGGATCATGGAACTTGAGGACCAAGTCAAGTTTCTCATGAAATCTTATGAAGCTCCTAAGCCTTCAAGCCAAGTGAACAAAATCATTTCTTCATGCGAATTGTGTAGTGGTCCCCATGACACTCGTGATTGCGTGAAACTCCCCAGAACAGCTTTTGCGGACTACGCATCCTCGCGTACCAACGAAGCGGGAGATAAGTGGTACACTTTCAAACCCGAGCCAAACCCTTACGGTGATTCCTACAACCCTTCTTGGAAAAATCACCCGAACCTTAGGTGGAAACAAAACCAAAACAATTCTTCCAATCCACCTAATCATTACCAACCAAACGGTCCACCCTCCAACCGTAATTTCAACAACAATCCTTCTAATAACTATGGTAGTACCAATAATCTTGAAGGATTGATGTCCAAGTTTATGGCATCTCAAGAAGCTCGCATATCTAAGTTTGAAACCGAATTCAATCAACAACAAACGGAGATGAACAATAAGATTGACAACTTGTTGAAAGCCCTCAACAACCAAGCGCTAACTACACCTAGAAAGGACACTAGGGATGCAAATAGCGGAATCCAAATTAAGGACCCCTCGTCATCCAAACACGTCCACTTTGTCAATGTTGTCACTATTAAGCCAAAAGATAAGGACATAGAAGAGAGTGACAAGGATGAAGTTGGAATAGAAACCGAGACTAGGGATGAAACTAAGGAAGTTGAGGTTGATAAGGGAGAAAAGTTAGAGGAAGTAGAAAACGTAGAAGAGTACTTTGATAAGTTGCCCACCAAGGAAGAAAGGGAATATCACAAGGATTTATTTGATGATCCCGAGACACCATATATTCTTGGTTCACCCCTTATTAAAGTAGGTGACCCCTCTAACATCAACATACCATGCAACATTGGGCATTTGCATGTATGGAAAGCTTATATCGATCCTAGGTCTCCTATAAACATCATGACTAGGACTTATTATAATTGGGTAATGAAGAAGCAACTTGGTTATAAGATGATGCCCAGTAAGAATTTGATAAGTAATTTTGTTGGAAGAGTGAAAGGATTGCATGTATTTGTAGGAAACTTCACTTATGTTACCAACTTTGTGATAGTGGAGGATACTCGTCCGGTAATAGATGATTGCCTAAGTCAAGTAGTGTTCGGAAAACCATTTGTTGAGGCCTCTAAGATGAGTTATGATCCGACCCTAGGAATAGTTAGATTCAAGGAAGAGAATGATGAGATTGCTTACCAAATGCCCTATAAGATTGAACAATACCGCCTCCTATCAAACATAGAAAAGGAACACAAGCAAGCGGTTTACTATATGAATGATGAGGATAGATGTAGAGAAGTAGAATATGTTATGGATAAAATACTTGGTTTCTACAAGGAATGCTTACAACTAGGTCTGGAATACAAAACTAATATTGGAGATGACCTAGAAAATGAGACCAACGATGAGGTTACGTAATCACCCGTGACCTTGAGTCTAGCTACAAGACTCGTAAAATAAAAAAAAAAAAAAAAGTGCTTCTTGGGAGGCAACCCATGTTTTGTGTGATTTTTATTTTGTTTGATTGTTATTTGCTTCCGTATGCATGCTTTACTTTTATTGTTGGTAGATCATATTTCAAAATAAAATTGTGAAAATGCTTTATTTTGTTGTTTAACTTCGTCTTAACTTCATATAAAGGTATTTTGCAAAAAGATAAGTGTAAGGGGAAACCCAAATTTGTTTTTAAGAACAATTGATCATGATTCTCCACAATAATAAATGAACATGTGTATTAGTATTTGTTAGAGTCAAATGCTTGTATCGAGTCATAATGATGTTTTGCAGGATTTTCCAGGAAGTAGGACATAAGTTTTTCCAGAAATTTTTTGGAAACTTAACATAAAGATTTCTGCAGGTCACTTCTGACGGCGTCAGGAGTTAACTCCTGACGGCGTCATGTGTAAAATTATGGAAATTTTGCTAGTTTTGTTTTTCTAACGGAGTCTTGTAGTTTTTGTTAATTCTTTAGTTTTATAAACTTCAGGAAATCTGCAAACATTCATTCCACAAGCAATTATATCTTAGTTTGTTTTCTAGGACTTATTAGTATATATAGATTGCCGCCGATTTTAGGCGAGGTTGCCTTGTTTGTTTTCTCAGGTTTAACAGGTTACATATGACAAGAAGGTGATTTATATTTCTGGAAGGGAAGCTTTGAATGTTCATTTTTCTTGGAGGAAGATCTAACCTTGTTACCACACTATCCACACCGAACGAATCAGGGGAGTGTTTGATTTCATTCTTTTACCTGTTTCACTTTTACATTCTTTAATTGAACATTGGAGACAATGTTCATCCTAAGTGTAAGGGGAGGGTAAATGATGATACCTTATAGGATACTATTGCACTTGAGTTTGTTTGTTTGATGGTAGGTGTGTAATAAAACTAAGAGAAATACTTGTTAGTGTAATTTTAGCGCCAAATTTAAAATTTTTTACAACATTTAGGAGTGAAACTTTAGCTTTAGCAAGCATCTCATGGATAGGAGTCGTATGACTAGCACAAAACCGTACCATTCAGAAAAATTTTCCACCCAAATATGTGAGGTTCGCCTTTAGATTTGATAGGAAAAGCATTTGCTATTAGTGCTTATGAGTGTACCGGTAGCATTTAGATTCTAGAACTTGCGTTAGTGATGCATCCCGAGACCGCTAGTGAGACTACATTCGTGTAGTAGGATTTACTACATGATAAGAGGCATTAGGATTACCCTTGTGTTAAACCCGTATCATAATTACTTGACCATTTAAGTCATATTACTTGGCTAGTAAAGTCAATTAATTTTTCCCACACCTTAGCGTTGTACTCATTTTTAGTATACAAAACCCCTAGTACAACCCTCCGAGCCTATCTTTTCGTTTCTAACTTTAAGCATCTTACTTAAAGGAAGAATTTGTTACAACCCACTTAAATGTACACCCAAATCGCCTTAGCCTTCCGTGTATGCACTCATCTTTAGTGCATTATTGTTACATGTTTAAACCCTTAGTTAATTATCTAATTGATTACATGGTTGCTAAGTCGAGTCATATCTTGTACATATTGTTTTGGGACGATTGGGACTCATGGGTAAAGTACTTGTGTTATGGAGTAATGGGGAAGAACATCATTTATTACCCTCATATGTGCGTTAATCTTAAAAGTACTCCAAATGTTCTGATTATCTTGATTCGAGTCATTAGATTAATTTATTGTAAAGTATGTAAAAATTCAAGTGTAAGGGGAATGTACATTCCCTTTGATGTATTATTTTGGATGGTAGGGTAAGAGTGTATGCAAAAAAAAAAAAAAAAATCAAAAAAATTAAGAAAAAAGAAAAAAAATAGAAAAAAAAAGAAAAGAGAAAAAAAAAACATACGGACTACCATCCCGTTTCATTTTATGTTTGTTTTAAGTTTTTGTTATCTTTCATTTATTAGCTTAAGTCGAGTCTAGTCTTGGCTTAGCAACGCCATATTGTACATGTAATCAACTAAGATTATCAACTCGCCACCAGTAAACATTGCCTATATCCAACAAAACCGTGTATTCCATATCCCTACACCTAACGTTATAACCCTTTAAAAGACCTCTTTGATAGTTTATCCTAGGTGCTTACGCCAAGTGGTGGAGGTTTGATCCTTTCCCAAGCCTATGGTAATCTATTTTGCTATGACAGGTAGTGAGAGAGGTTTTCCATTTTTATATTGTGATATATACTTTATTACACCCGAGAGATGTGAGTATCTAAACACTATTTGTGAGGTGCTAGTGTATGACCTCCGTGCTTGTCTTTGGTCTTTAGTGGAACGATTATTTGTTGTAATTACTTTTATATTAGTGTTAAATGACCCCTAACTTGTATTTTGATTAGAATAAAAGCGCATTTGCTTGAGGACAAGCAAATCTCAAGTGTAAGGGTATATGATAAGGTGAAAAATGAATCGTTTTTAGGGGGTCATTTAAGCCCAAATTCAAATTTGTTTGATCAAAGATTGCCCTAAATCGTTCCTTTTGTCATTTTAGGTACTTTTGGAGTGAATTCTTGAAAAGAAAGCATTTTGGACGTTTTTAGAGCATAAAAGTGAAGAAAAAGGCAAAGTCTTAATTTTCTTTGTTGGACCTTTTGTCATATTCTCGTAAGTTAAACTATTTTAATGATAATCCGAGAGTTTGACACTCGTCAGATCATTTCTGCAAAAATTACAAAACCGTGTCCGAGATTTACTTTTAGGTTTAAACGTCATTCCAGCATCCCGATATGTCCATAAAACATTATAAATAATAGAAATGTGATTTTCTCTCATTTTACGACAATTTCAAAAGCTTTGGAATTTTACGTTTTCCAGTTCAGCGTTTTACGCGAATTACGCGTTTTAGACCTGCGTTTCCAGTTTTAGCAGCGTTTAAGCAACCCGATAGAACTTGCCACTCATTAAATGTGCTAAGATAGGTTATATTGATAAGTTTTAACATATTTATAAATTTCATATTTTTAGGATACCCGATTTTAAGTTTCATGACTTAACGACTTACCGTTAGCGATTACCGGGACAAAACTCACTCCATAAAAGCAAGATATTATCAAAACACATATCTAGTCATCCAAGATAGGCATTGAACGAAATTTTAGACCACATGGGGTGTTTGTATATGTGTCATCAAGATAAGACTAGGAAACTTACATAGGAAGACTTATACATGTTTAAGTAAACTTAACAACTAAGTTAACTTCCATTTGATAACTACAACTCATTCTCTTCCTTTCTCTCTCAAAACCCACGACCAAAAAAGCCCTTATACACCATTTTGATGATGGTTCTTGCTAGTTTAATCCATCATAAGTTATACTCTTGTATTCCTTGTTGATTACTAGTTCCATTCCATCCATAAAACACTAAAATTCACCACAAAAACTCATCAAATTTCCAAGTGTTCTTAGTGAATATTTTTACTAAAGGTTGTTTTTATGTTAGATTAGTGTTTATAAAGGGATTATAAGATAGGGTTTTTGATATGGAAGCATGGCTATGGTTGGAAAATTTTTGGAAGATTTAGTAGTGATTTTTGGTTTTGATCTTGGTTCTAGTTAGTTTCATCACAAGGATTGTAAGCAAACTCCTATGTTTACCTTTGATTCATGTTAATATTATTATTTCATATATGTAATATGTTCTATATGCTTATTATACTTTATTGTGCTTGGATAATTGGGCTAAAACACTAGAAACCGTCGAAAGGACTTATATTGCAAAACAGAAACTGGATAGGGGCTGTAAATGGAATTACTGGGAAAAATTCATGTACTGAGAATCTTAGGTGAAACTATAGGATTGTAGAGCTATGTCTTGTGGTCATTTTTCCGCATGGCTCACCCTGTAACTCATCCGTATGAATAAACTAGAGTCAAAACGGCAAAACGTGTCAAAATCTGACTAACAGATTTCATTGGACACAAAGGGACAGTTCTGATCATTTCTGGAACTTGCCGTAGTTTTATGAAATCTAGCTAAGGCATAAACTTAAACGTAGGAAAAAGCCGCGCATCCTAAAGTTTTGTAGAACTCAAAATACGGCCTTTGCAGCGGGACTGCTGAGTGTTGTCTAAATTTTTGTATTAAAACGCAAGTGTAAATTAGTAATTTGACACTAGTTAAATAATTTCTGGGGTAGTGGGACCCACTAATCTGTTTACAACATTCAATTACCTTTCCGAGAACGTAAAAACCGGGTCGTTATCATTTACGGTTTAGAAATGAAGTATAAATTAAGTCGGAAAACTAAAATAACTAGAAACCCGTAACGTGACAAATATTAATACTTGACCACTTATACTTACAAACATTAAACATCCAATCATAATGAATGTAATAAATATATAAGGCATGTTTATATATTCACTTTGTTGTTTTAGAACCTAAGACACGACATCATATTCTAGGTTGCGCGTAGAGACTTCCTGGCTTAATCCATCTATTCCGTTATACGTTTTGATATCATTAGTTCAAGGTGAGTCATAGCCCCTACTCTTTTTATACTTGTTTTAACTCTTTGGGGGAGATACATGCTCAACTACTTGCTTACTTGTACAAATACTCAAAACATTTATACTTGACTGTCTTATACTTGATTGCATTATACTTGATTTCATACATACATGATTGTGTTATACTTAACTGCGTTATACTTAATAGTGAGACTTCGAGTGGCTCCAAATTAAGTTGTTGGATGACCATTGAGGCTATCTAGTGGCTCCAAATTAAGTTATTGGATGACCATTAGCTTTGATACATCCTAACATTTGCGAATGTTGGATACATCATAAACGTGATGTCTTCGGAGATGAAGTGTAGACTCACGACTAATTGCTTAACTGTTGTGATGAACTTATACATATCTTTATCATACTATATTTTAGCAGTGGGTTGTGAACACACAGGTTGCAAGTGTTGTTATGGGCGGGACCTGCAACTGAGTGGATTCACAATGCCTTTGCTGTGTGAACATTCTTTAAGGCTTTTCAACTGTTTTAGGACAAACTCTATGAACTCACCAACCATTGTGTTGACACTTTAGCATGTTTATCTCAGGTTAGTAAAGCGATAGCTAGTGCGTGGAACTTAGAGTCAAGCTGCATATTTTGAAAACTTACGCTTTTTATCATATACCATTCAAAACATTTTGTATACATTTATGTATAATACTTTGGAATCTCATGTTTGTAACTTTGAATTCATTAATCGAATGGTAACTTTTCAAAACGTCTCATTTAGAGGTCGTTTTCTATAACTTGTACTTTGTATTATGAAGTAGCACCCCAGTGACACAGTCTTCCGCTGCGGTATTTTGGGGGTGTTACAGATTGGTATCAGAGAATTGGTTATAGAGAACTAGGTTGCATTTAGTGCCTAGACTATAAATACTATATACGTTAAGACCCTCCTCTTTATTTTCCTTACACACACTACATACGCATATGCTTTTTGTTAGTTATTGGTTTAGTTCCACGTTGTTAGATGATGTGACTTTAGTATTATAAGGAACCTCAGAGATTAGTCGAGTCAGTAAAAATATGGAGCTCAGTAATAACTAATTATTTAACTTGATCTTATGACAGTTCTTGTTTGATGAGACATAAGGTTTGAGTTAAATAATATTATTACTTAGCTTTAGGGATTTGATGACTTGGTTATCTTGCTATCTGTCTCAGAAAGCGATTTTTGTGTCGGAAATTCTTAAGTAGGATGATTTAGAATCTCCTTATTTAAATGGATTGGGACGCCTCTTTATTTAAATAAAGAAACTGTAAATCACTAAACCATGAGTTTATGATCCCTTACTTACATAAATTTGGACGCTTCTTTATGTAAGTAATGAGTTATAAATAAGTGGGCTTATTTGTATCCGATACGACTCCTTAACCACAATCTTTGATGAATCAGAGTGAACACCACTATATTAAAGACCCCGAATTTCCTTAGACACACCGTAAATAGTTAACATCAACTGAACTTCGGGACGAAGTTCCCTTAAGGGGTAGAGACTATAACAACTCGCATTTTTGGTTTACTATTCACTATTACTATTCACTTCCACTATTCACTCCCGAAATTTTTATTTTATATTCTCGTAAGTTAAACTATTTTAATGATAATCCGAGAGTTTGACGCTCGTCGGATCATTTCTGCAAAAATCACAAAATCGTGTCCGAGATTTACTTTTAGGTTTAAACGTCATTCCAGCATCCCGATATGTCCATAAAACATTATAAATAATAGAAATGTGATTTTCTCTCATTTTACGACAATTCCAAAAGTTTTGGAATTTTACGTTTTCCAGTTCAGCGTTTTACGCGAATTACGCATTTTAGACCCGCGTTTCCAGTTTTAGCAGCGTTTAAGCAACCCGATAGAACTTGCCACTCATTAAATGTGCTAAGATAGGTTATATTAATAAGTTTTAACATATTTATAAATTTCATATTTTTAGGATACCCGATTTTAAGTTTCATGACTTAACGACTTACCGTTAGCGATTACCGAGACAAAACTCACTCCATAAAAGCAAGATATTATCAAAACACATATCTAGTCATCCAAGATAGGTATTGAACGAAATTTTAGACCACATGAGGTGTTTGTATATGTGTCATCAAGATAAGACTAGGAAACTTACATAGGAAGACTTATACAACAACTAAGTTAACTTCCATTTGATAACTACAACTCATTCTCTTCCTTTCTCTCTCAAAACCCACGACCAAAACAGCCCTTATACACCATTTTGATGATGGTTCTTGCTAGTTTAATCCATCACAAGTTATACTCTTGTATTCCTTGTTGATTACTAGTTCCATTCCATCCATAAAACACTAAAATTCACCACAAAAACTCATCAAATTTCCAAGTGTTCTTAGTGAATATTTTTACTAAAGGTTGTTTTTATGTTATATTAGTGTTTATAAAGGGATTATAAGATAGGGTTTTTGATATGGAAGCATGGCTATGGTTGGAAAATTTTTGGAAGATTTAGTAGTGATTCTTGGTTTTGATCTTGGTTCTAGTTAGTTTCATCACAAGGATTGTAAGCAAACTCCTATGTTTACCTTTGATTCATGTTAATATTATTATTTCATATATGTAATATGTTCTATATGCTTATTATACTTTATTGTGCTTGGATAATTGGGCTAAAACACTAGAAACCGTCGAAAGGACTTATATTGCAAAACAGAAACTGGATAGGGGCTGTAAATGGAATTACTGGGAAAAATTCATGTACTGAGAATCTTAGGTGAAACTATAGGATTGTAGAGCTATTTCTTGTGGTCATTTTTCCGCTTGGCTCACCCCGTAACTCATCCGTATGAATAAACTAGAGTCAAAACGGCAAAACATGTCAAAATCTGACTAACAGATTTCATTGGACAAAAAGGGACAGTTCTGGTCATTTCTGGAACTTGTCATAGTTTTATGAAATGTAGCTAAGACATAAATTTAAACGTAGGAAAAAGCCTTGAATCCTAAAGTTTTGTTGAACTCAAAATACGGCCTTTGCCGCGGGACTGCTGAGTGCTGTCTAAATTTTTGTATTAAAACGCAAGTGTAAATTAGTAATTTGACACTAGTTAAATAATTTCTGGGATAGTGGGACCCACTAATCTGTTTACAACATTCAAGTACCTTTCCGAGAACGTAAAAACCGGGTCGTTATCATTTACGGTTTAGAAATGACGTATAAATTAAGTCTGTAAACTAAAATAACTAGAAACCCGTAACGTGACGAATATTAATACTTGACCACTTATACTTACAAACGTTAAACATCCAAGCATAATGAATGTAATAAATATATAAGGCATGTTTATATATTCACTTTGTTGTTTTAGAACCTAAGACACGACATCATATTCTAGGTTGCGCGTAGAGACTTCCTGGCTTAATCCATCTATTCCGTTATACGTTTTGATATCATTAGTTCAAGGTGAGTCATAGCCCCTACTCTTTTTATACTTGTTTTTACTCTTTGGGGGAGATACATGCTCAACTACTTGCTTACTTGTACAAATACTCAAAACATTTATACTTGACTGTCTTATACTTGATTGCATTATACTTGATTTCATACATACATGATTGTGTTATACTTAACTGCGTTATACTTAATAGTGAGACTTCGAGTGGCTCCAAATTAAGTTGTTGGATGACCATTGAGGCTATCTAGTGGCTCCAAATTAAGTTATTGGATGACCATTAGCTTTGATACATCCTAACATTTGCGAATGTTGGATACATCATAAACGTGATGTCTTCGGATGACCATTCAAAACATTTTGTATACATTTATGTATAATACTTTGGAATCTCATGTTTGTAACTTTGAATTCATTAATCAAATGGTAACTTTTCAAAACGTTTCATTTAGAGGTCGTTTTCTATAACTTGTACTTTGTATTATGAAGTAGCACCCCAATGACACAGTCTTCCGCTGCGGTATTTTTGGGGTGTTACAAGCAGGATAACAGTCTTTCTGACTTGAGTGACATATTAGGGGAACTCAAAGAAATGGCCGTTGACATGGGTTCAGAATTAGAGACGGATGCCTATCCTAAAGGCATGAGTGTGCTACACAAGGTATGTCGACTTAGCCACTGTTATTACTATCTAAGATTATAGTACGCGCGGCTTAAAAATCGGAGCACGGGCGTGCTAAGTAATGGGTTAAAATGGGTTGTTTGTGTTTGGATGTTCATGATTTTTTTTATAGAGATTAAAGAAGTTGTATTACCTTGCAATATAAACTGATTTAGTCCATCGCAAACACGTGTCATGTGTGCGCACAAGTTTTGACACATCAGTTTTTTGGAATAAATGTTTTAGGAAGGTGCAATTGAAGGCTACCCAACTGAAGCACTATAGAAGTTTCAAATGGTGAAAAGATCCGGTTTTCGGGGAACTTAAAGCTTTCACCAAGGCAATCAAGGTAAATTTGGTTTCTTATATCTTTAGAGTGTTTGGATAGTATATTTTTCACCGTTGTATCAAAAAAATAGTGTTTGGATAAAAGTATAAAACTGTTTATTTGCTCATTTTACTGTAAAGCAAGCACTTACAAGCTAATTTTAAGCAGATAGGCACTTTTAAAAGGCAATCCCAAACACTCCCTTAGGTGTTTTTTCTTTTCTGATTTTGTGCTGAAATTTTGCTTGCTTTTCTGTACAGATGTGAATTGTATGTTTCGGGTAATGGGAACATTAAGAAGATTGCATCAGGTTTAGTGAAGCCGTTTATAACTCATTTGAAAGTTGTAAAGGAACAATTTCCATTGTCTACTAACTGCTAAGCCTATTAAGCTTCAAGTGGATAAACGTAAAAATATGGATCCATGGTTCACAAAGAGGACACTTGAAATGTACTGTATTCATATAAAAAAGCATGACCTATTTAATGGGATATGTTGATACTTTGGTCATTTGCATTATAATGATTTAAGATGTTTTTAATGGCCGTCAAGTCATCAAATACCAAATACTATTGACTGTGATTTACTTCATATATTATCAATGACATGTTCAGCTGCAACAAACGTCGCAAAATAAATAGGTGAGCCAGCAACGCTGCGTTCGTCGCCAGTCTCGTACTAGACAAAAGTAGTATTGTATGTCTATAAAAAGAACACATAAGCATTGCCCAGCAATAAACTATTAAAAAACAATTTGTTATTGTCCTTTTGTTCAAAAATCATAGATTTGTTAATATGTCATTGTATCTTATCGGGTTGACCCAATAACCCGATAAGAAACTAATTAGGACCCTAACTCGGCCCTATTAGCCTATCGGGTTGACCCGATAAGCTAAGTTGGACCCAAATCAACCCGAACCTATAAGGCTTAATGATGCAAGATTTGTAAGACCTCGAAACGAAGCTTTACAATACTCTAGGCAGTGTACCTAACCGTTGTAGTGTAGTATAGGCAAGTCCGGGGGATTGATCGTTCTCTAAAGGAATAGTCTCGCAATAGTTGTGGAAAGGTTAGGATGTATGACGAATTAGGTATAGAGATGAGGGATGATTATTTTTGTATTTTTATATATATTTTTTAAAGCAAGTAAAAATATCGGTTTTGAAAAAGTGGGCGGAATTAGCTGCCAGTCAACTAAACCAAGTCTACTTAATTAACTTAAAACAAAACTACTTTAAAAAAAAAGTAAATTGGTGAACTTCTTATGATGGGGAAAACGTGTTCACTCAGATAAAATTACTCCCTAGTTATCTCCTATTGATTCGTTGAATTGTCACGTCCTTGTTTTAGTCGAAGCATTGTATTCCTTAATATCGGTCGTGGGGAGGTGCCAACGTCCCCAACTCTATGAATCTTAATCTCCCCTAAAACCCTTAAAGTCTATTAAATTTTCTAGGATCAACAAGCTGCAGTTCATGCAATAAATACAACGAGGACAACCAATAGTGCACTCTACGGTTGCTTTCTAAGACGTTCAAGCTAGTTACATATGGTCAACAAGTTTTCTTAGCCTAACGTGAAGCAATCAACTAAACAATAGACAACAAATCAATATCCAACAATTACGTTTCATCAAATCTAAGCAAACACTAATTAACTTAAGATAGCATGTTAAAGCAAAGAAAAATAATAATTTATCTTTAACAAACATGTGTTTTGGGTGTTGTAGAACCCTTATAAAAGCTGAATAAATCGTTCTTAAAACCCTACCCAAAGATATCACACATTACAATGAAAAACATACATAAATATATATAGTTTTACATCTCTGACGGCGTTAGCTTATGGATCCTGATGCCGTCAACTCGCAATGATTAGGGTTTCGTCTTGTGTAAGGCGTTGCTCTGACGGTGTCACTCAGTAAACCCTGACGCCGCCACCTTCTTCTTGACGCCATCCCTTAGTAGTAGATCTGGGCCGTCTCTTGTTGACTTAAAACGTGACTCCCTACTCCAAAATACACCTGACGCCGTCAGGTGTTAATTTATGAATTATCTTTGAAACGACGTGTGTAAATCATTATCTAGATCCAACATCAATTGACGGCGTCACCTTGTAGCTTGTGACGCCGTCAGCCTTCCTTTTCTGACGGGTTTTCGCAACTTTGTCATTTTCATCACTTTTTCGTCCAAATACGTCCAAAAAGTGCCAATTTCCAGATTTCTAGTCCCAAGTACCTAAAATGCAAAAAGAAACGATTTGAGGCAATATTTGATCATATAAATACGATTTTGGGCTTAAATAACCCCTTAAAAAGGTATCAAATAAATCCTTATCACTTAATCGGGTTTAGGTCGGGTCAACCCATTTGAGACCCCTACATGTAACTTGTTAATTAGGAGTGATCATGAGACGGTTTAGGGCGGTTTTTAGCTATAACCACATCCCGAACCGAAAATTCAATTTTAAGTTTTTAAAACCGAACCCTGCACCAAAAGTCTGGCTTTTTTTTGGTTTTTTGTCGTTCGGTTTTCATTTTTATCGGTTTCCGGATATCCAAAATTTAAGTTGATAGTTCTATGTTAGACCCATTATTTAAGCTATATTATTTAATTTCGGATAATAGTTTTATATATCTAAATATCCAAATATCTATAATTTTCATATAACATTGTTGGATCTTCCCAATACACACCCCCATCAATCCGTCATAGACAACCTCTTCTAATCTATAATCTATAGCTGTAGAAGTGAATGTTGCATGATGAAGGATAGGGGTGAGCGCGGTTACGGAACCGCATGGAACCGAACCGAAACCGCGAGAACCGAAAATCATATTTTTGGAGCCGAGAACCGGACCGAAGAGCATGTTTCGGTCCTAGTTCGGTTCTTGGGTCCGATCCGGGTATTTTGGTTCTACCTGATTAGAACCGAAATTTTCTAAAAAGCACCCAAAAGTTCAAATTTTCTCATATGTTTACATTAATTTATGTCTAAACTATAAAGATATTGAATGATTAATGTACATAGAAGAATATTGAACAAGAACAATTAAACTTCAATGAACTTGCGGTGTCGTTTGTGTGGTGTCTCCATTATTGATTATTGTACAACAAATACCAAGCGATTATTTTCAGTATCCCAAATAGATGCTTCAACTAAACATTATACTTTTAAAAAGAAAGACACTAAACTTTGCAAAAACAACCAGTTGTGAACAAAAAAAAAAGTGTCATGCTTATTTAGCATGTGCACTTAGAGGTGCACATTCTACTTTAATCCACAAGTTGTCTGCAAATAAAATTTTTGTTGCGTGTGAAGTAGAAGTATTTAGTCATAATTGTTAATTTTATACAATAATTATTCATGCAATTAGTAATAGAAAGACATATCAACCTAATCTATTTTACATGTTTAGTCATAATTGTTCAGTTTGTTCTGAAGATCGGCAGGAAAACATTTCTGTGATTGCTTTTAATATTTTAGTTACTTGGCCAATCTTTCTGAAATATGCTTACATTTCAGTATGTATACTAGACTATCAATTAACTTAAATTTTTTAATAATTACGTGGATTATGTTAATCTGTTATATTTCATTCTTGCAATTTTTATTATTTTTTTCAACTTATTTACAAAAATCAAACGTTAATTCATTTTGGTGGGGAGAAAATTTCTCATGTCCCATTGCTAAACTTGAGATCTTTGGTTACTTTTTACAGTGTTCTAAAAGGCGCACTGATGAGTGTCTAAATACTCATCATTTTGTACCAATCTGAACTGCCAAAACATACAAAAACACTCAAAAATGCATCATTATACTTAAAATATCTTAGAAGAGTGTTTTATATGTTTCAAATACAAAATATGCAAAAACAAATTAAAAACGTACAAAGTTTGCATAATTGGCAGTTTCAGTCCCTCAAGTTTCAAATATTGACAAAACTAGTCCCTGAAGGTTTTAAATAAATAAAAAGTCAACTTAAGTCCTTGGGAACTCAAAAATGTTCACAAAACATCCCTGGATAAAAGTTTACACAAACTGGCAATTTTTACCCCTCAAGTTACAAAATTGGCAAAATGGTCCCTGGGTATTCAAAAATGGAAAATTTACAAATAATACCCTTGTACTATGCATGAATGACAAAATGGAACAATTTTGATAACATTTTGAGAAATTACAAGTTTAATCCCTTAAAAATCCAAATTTGCAATAAAGGTCCCTGGAGTTTGAAAAATTGCAGAAAAGGTCCCTGGGTGTTTTTTTAAATGGAAAAATAAATAAATAAGTCCTTGGTTTATTAAATTTGGCAAGTTAAGTCCTTAAAAATACTTTAGGAAAATAACATGTTCAGCCCCTCAACTTTGCCAAATTTACAATTTTGGTCCTTGTCACTAAAAAACCAAACCGGACCCTATTTATTTTAATAAACCAAAACCAAATCCAACCCACACCATTTACCCAGCCCACCTATCCCCTAAGCCCAACCATAAGCCCAGTCCAAACCCACCCTTTTAGTTTAAACCAGCGCTGACCCGCGTTGACCAACCAAAACCGCCAAACACCCCAGCTCCACTGTTCATCCCCCACCTTCACCCCTGCAAACCAAAACCAGGTGGTTTCACCACCACCACCTCACCTTTCCAGCTCACCCTCATCACCTTTCCACCTCACACATCAAACCAGATGGGCATTTAATGCCTTTTCCATAATTTTTCACTCCCAAACCACATCCACACCTCTGTTTTCTTACCTAAATCCCCAACTTGCCTAAAAACTATCTCTTTTGTCTCCTGACACATCCATGTACTCCCAAAGTTCTTTAATTGCAACCCTTTGCCTCCACGTTAACGTGGAGGACTTTGGCGCCAAAAGTAAGTTTGAACGATCATGATCAATTGGACTAAATGGATGGCTCAGATGAAGTGGGAAAGGATCAGAAGAGGTTTCTAAACCTAATTGAAGCCTATAAAGACCAAGAGAAGCAGAGAAGAAGAATACCTAGTTTATTTTTAATAATTGTATGTCGTATTAATATTTTCAAAAGTTCAAGTGTAATTTTAAGCTTTCAAGTTTAAGTTTAAGTGTTCTCAGTGTATTAGTGATCTCTTAAGTTAATAAAATTCAAGTTTGTGTTATTATCTTAAGTTGTGCCATTTTCAATTTCATATCAATAATCTCAATAAGCTGTGTGTTGTTACTGTATGGATTCATGGATTGAGTAAGCTCATATAAGCTCCCATAAGCTACATAAAGCTTCTAGTAACTTATAATTCAGTATAGCTTAAAAAATTCCAAAAATACAAAATTGGTCAATGAAAGTCAACTGTGGCATTTGTCCTTGATATCTGGGATTCAAAAGTGATTTAGAAGCATAAGTAAGCTTGGAGTATTGGTTTAGATCCTCAGGGGAGGAAATAAGTGGTTCTTGGTTCTTGGTTTCAAGCAGGAAAGCAATTTGTAAGTTTCTTAAAAATCTCATAATTATCTTTGTATTGCATATGTATTGATCTTGATTATCATGGCCATTATCTGTGTTTCTTAAGTTTTATTAGTGTATTTAAGTTTATTTATGGTGTGAGATTGCTAGGCTGTTAAGAAAACTACTTGTTACTCATTTTCTAAAAATCTCACAGTGAAGTATCATTTGAGTCATATCATGGTTTAAACACTGAGGATATTGTTGATTAATGTTTATTTGATCTCTGTTAATGTTAGTCTAAGGTTTAGAAATAGATTTGTAGATCAAATAATAGTTTTGCTTTGAAAATCACAAAAACAGTTAGTTAAAGGTGTGTTTGGATCAGTGTGACCCTAGGCTTTCTAGTTCATAATTGTTGTTGTTCTTTGTTGTTACAAGTAACTTAGGATCAATATAGCTCAGAACAAACATCACAACTAGGTATTACTAGTAAAAAAGTCAAATTACCAACTTAAGTACCCTCACAGTTAAACTGTGAGGAATTTGAGGTCCATACATTTTAGCTTAAAAGTTGTAGCTTTAGCTTAATTTAGGTTAGTAATAGCTTATTATAACTAGTTAAGTCAGTTAAGCTCATTAGAATCTCATAAAAGTCAAAATACCAAGTTTCATAAAAAAGTCAATATTGCATACTCTCAGATTTTAATCAAAATGGTAGTAATTTTTATGAATTTTGTATTGTGATTTGGAACTTGAAATTTGTTGTGAGTATAACCTACTAGTTTAACTTTAGTTTCCAATATTTAGTTCATTTTTAAGATTTTTATTAAGCTAGAAAAGCTCAACCAAAGTACCTTGCAGGGCAAAAACATTGCCCTGTGCACAGGTTTTTAGTTAAAATACCAAGACCCCTAGTGTGCAACTCAGTGGACCCCACACCCCAACCATTAGCTTAATTTATAGCTTATTAGTCCAGCTTTTCACATCTAGGTTTAATTTAGCCATTAGCTTATTGTAGTATAGCTAATTTGACCTAGCTTGTGACCTGTGTTCAAAAACCCTACACTGACCACTCAGTGTGTGATCCCTTTTACCAAGACCCACCCAGAGTTCCCTAATAAGCCATAAGCCCTGCTTATTGGCTTATTTGAAAGCTTGACAGGTGTACTTGAAAGTTCAGGGTTCATTTTGAACCTCCCCTCACCCTTGTGGACCCCACAGAGGTCCAAAATACCACCCTCAGGCCTGTTTGGTTGTCAGGATTGTGATAAGTGCTTATTTGGATTCCCTGGCTTATCCAGAGTGCTTATTTGTACTTTTAGTCTTATTTCAAGTTAGTATTCATGTGTAAGAGCTTATTTGATCATTTAAACAACTTTTCACAAAGTCATAAGTCCTAATAAGTTGCCCTGCACATCAGCACACCACCACCACACCACCAACTTAAGTGGTGGCTGCAGCCCACACCAGTAGGTCCCACACCTCAAACCTAGCTTATTACAACCCCCCCTCCTACCCAGGTTCAAGAGTTGACCCTTTGTTTGACCTATAATCCAGTGGACCCCACCTTAAATTGCCACCAATCTCTGTCCCATTTCTGAGTCAGAAGAAGAATAAGCAAGTGCTTATTTGGGATTTCCAGCTTATCCTAGGAGCTTATCTCATCATATTTAGCTTAATTAGGTGTAATTAACTTAGGTAAACTAGATTTCACCATAGTGGACCCAACATAACCTCAGTTTAGCTTATTTCTTCATTTGGTCAACCTTAGTCAACTGTTTAAGCTAATAAGCACTCTCAGTGCTTATTCTTGATTTCCAGAGTAGTTATCTTTATTAAAGTTTCATTATTTAGGTATTTAAATAGTTTTATAAAATAAAAACCAGAAAAAGCAAACATAAAAATAGTGATAGCTTCTATTTAATAGAAATTATCTAATTAATTTTCATTTTAGCTTATTAATAAGCACTTGTCCAACTTTATAATTTTATAAATTATTTAGTACCTTAAAGTAGTTAAAATAATTTTCTTAGAATTTTCCTAAGCAGTTTACTATTAATTAGATTTAAAACTAGTTTAATTAATTAAATAGGTAATATTAATAATTAAATAGATTTCTTTAATTTTAATTAACTAAAGAAGAATTTTATATTTTTCCTAAGTTTTATAATATAGTTAAGACTTTTAAAAAATAGTTTCATAATTTCTACTGTTCATTTTATAATTTTCTTATTTAAATTAATTAAATTAGCTTAAAATTAATTAATAAGTAATTAATTAGTCAATTAGCTTAAATATAATTTTTAGCAAGTTTTTATAATTTTTTTAATATTACTGTAGTGTTTAAATAGTTTTATAAATTTTATCATAATTTTCTAAGGTATTTTAGTATTAATAGTAATTTAAAATAGTTAAAATAGTTTAATTAAATTAAATAGTTATTAATTAATAAAATACTTATAAAAAGACAAAAATATTTATTTTAATTTTTTATACTTTCTTCAAGTTCTTATTTAGGTTTAGAAATTATTTATTTAAGTTTTTAGGTTTATTTGTAATAGTTGTAATTTTTAGTTAATTTAAATTAAGTTTTAAATTAGATTTTAATTAGTTTTATTAATTAAATAGTAATTAAATATTATAATAATCATTTTCATAATTTCAAATTCATTTTCTATTTTCTTTAATATTAAGTTTTCAAAAGTTTCACTTTTAGTCCCTGTAGTTTGTAACTTGTTAAATACCACTTTTCTCTGTCTGTTATCTGATTATCTGATTTTGTGTTTATTTCTGTATTTCTGTTATAATTTCATATTTTCCAAATATCAAGCAATCAATAGTGTAATCAACTCTCAAATCATATTTGTTACTGTCCTCAGTACCACTCACTTTCTTATCCGTTTACAAATACAATTTCAATCTCGTTGGGATTTAACGATCCGGGGATTTCCCTAAATTTCCACGGTCAATATTAACTTGCACTTTCTCCCAGGTGGGCCTAACAGCTTCACAAGGCTGACTGGTTGGTTTGGGAGGAGTCAAAATTTGGCGCCGCTGCCGGGGAGGTTGTTGCGTATTTCAAAACGGTAAAAGTCTAGTGGTTTTCAAAAACCCTCCTGTACAAATATCACCACTTTGTAAATTTTCAAGAAAAGCAAAATCATATCTGAAAACGTTCATTAACATTTCTCCTGAAGTGTTAACAACACCAAACAAATCATAAACAACAAAACAAACTGTGAAGTTAAATTACTTCGTATCTTTACGATTACAACCTGAAACAGCTGGTATAAGGTAAGTTCTGACATTAAATTGCGAACTGAAGAGGAATACATTTATTTCCTCCCGCTAGCCTGCGAGTAATCTTAAAGGAACGATTTCGGTTAACGAATCAGTTTCAAAAATATTGTCCAAGTTTTTTTCACCCATACACGAAAAGCCAAAAACATTTTACTGTGAATATAATTACATAAAAGTTTACCACCGCAAACCAAGGCAGAACACCTACCAACTGGGGGTGTGAACATAATAAGTTCCCAAACCTAAGATTCAAAACTTACCATTGTATCCTTGTGGATAGTGTACCTTTTTTAAAGGAGCTATTCATTTGTGATTATTGGGTTTAAGTTCACTGTAGTTTTGCCTCGATCTTGTGTTGAAAACTAATTTTCGTGCATGCGCACTCGTTCACAATCAAAGAATAAAAAGAAGAAAAACGTACCCGAGTTACGTATTGTTGAAGAAGAACACACACTAAAAATGAACGACGAGCCCCCATTCCTTCCCAAGGATGAGCCAGTTCCTGACACCCGAACTATGGAGGAACTGTGTCAACCTACCATGCAAGGGAGGGGTGGACCAATTGCACCACTCACTATTGGAGCCACGGATTTTGGATTAAAACACCACATGATACAACAGATCCAGAATACGTGCCAGTTCCACGGATTGCCGGGTGACGATGCCAACAGGCATCTCGACAAATTTTTAACTGTCACCCAAAGCATGAAACAACATGGCGTCGCCGAAGACAGCCTACGTCTATACCTGTTTCCATATTCACTCACTCATCATGCAACTTCATGGTTCGATCGACTTCCAAAGAATTCGATCCACACTTTTGATGAGATGATCACTAAATTCCTGGCCAAATACTTTCCACCATCTATGGTCACAAAGCTGAGGAATGATATCAGCAACTTCAGACAGCTTCCCGAAGAGTCCTTATTTGAGGCATGGGAACGCTACAAACTTGCCATTGATCGGTGTCCTAATCATAACATGCTTCTTGTCACCATTATTGATACCTTTTATAATGGTTTGACACTCCGTCATCGTGACACCATCAATGCTGCTGCTGGGGGCACCTTTATGAAAAGGACCCCTGAAGAGTGCTATGACTTAATCGAAAACATGACTGCCCATCATAATTTTTGGGACTCCTCTGCTGAGAGGAACGACTCATTTAAGTCAGACACTCCGGCAAGCAATGAAATATCAATCCTAGCTAAAAGGCTGGATGATTTGTCTACAGCAGTTTTGCGTATCCATCAGAATAATCCTAATCAGGTCAAAACTGTTAACCCAAGTTGTGAAACTTGTGGTGGTCCACATACGTACACAGATTGCCCAGCTTCCGGTGGCTTTTCTCGTGAAAACGTGTCTGCAGCTCAAGGTTCCTATAACACGGGAGGTAATTCTTACCAACCGCAAGGGGACCGAAACCTTTTGAGCTACCGTTCTAATAACTATATTGGACCACCAGGGTTTAATCAACCTCAGAATAGGAACCAGAACTTTAACCAGAATCAGAACCAGAATCGAATGAATCAAGGTCATAACAACCAAGGGAATTTCATCTCTAGTCAAAATCAGTTTAACCAAAATCAGAACCAAGGGAACTATAATCGTAATCAAGGTCAGAACAATTACCCATAGGGTAATTTTCAACAACAAAACCACTTCCAGGGTAATAACAACCAGCAACATGGGAATTTCCAGAACAATCGGGCTCAAAATTTTCCAAACCAAAATCAAGCCATTGTTCAAACTGGACCATCACATGATGAGTTATTAAAACAGTTTATGAAATCCCAAGAAGAACTAAACAGAATGCTGGTTAGTCAAATGTCTAATTTCCAGAAGTCTTTAAATGATCGACCCTCGGGCTCAGGTACAACTTTACCTAGCAACACGATCGCTAATCCGAGGGGCGATGTAAAGGCGATCACCACAAGAAGTGGAGTTTCTTACCAAGGACCTACAGCTCCCTCTATCTCATCTCCTATCCCTGTAGAGGAATCTGAAACTGAGGATACTACGGATACAGTACTTCCTAAAAACAACGGAGGTACTAATGACATCCCTCCTCCAGTTATCCCGGTCCCAACTCCTTTTAAAAAAGTTAGGTTTGAAACTACCGAAGGTCCTGTTGAAAATCCAAAATCCAACCCAAAAACAACAATTCCATATCCCTCACGATTGCAAGACCAAAAGCTCCGTGAAAAAGCTAATCATCAGATGGAAAAATTCTTTCAGATTTTCCAAGAACTACACTTCGATATTAGCTTCGCGGACGCTCTTCTTTTAATGCCCAAATTCGCATCGACAATCAAAAACCTGTTGAGCAATAAAGAAAAAATGTTTGAAATGGCACGAACTCCACTTAATGAGAACTGCTCTGCGGTTCTGTTAAAACAGCTTCCCGAAAAGCTAGGAGACCCCAGGAGATTTCTAATACCATGTACTTTCCCGGGTATGGTTGAATGCTTTGCCTTGGCCGATCTTGGTGCAAGCATCAACTTAATGCCTCATTCAGTTTGGAAAAAGCTCTCTCTTCAAGCACTTAGTCCCACATGCATGACTCTCGAGCTTGCAGACCGTTCAATTTCACGTCCCCTCGGTATTGCCGAGGACGTATTTGCGAGAGTGGGAAAGTTCCACTTTCCGGCGGATTTTGTTGTTGTTGATTTCGATGCTGATTCAAGAGTTCCTCTCATTCTTGGGAGGGGATTCTTGAGAACGGGGCGTGCATTAATCGATGTTTTCGATGAGGAAATCACGTTACGAGTTGGAAATGAAGCTATAACGTTCAACCTTGATCAAACCTCGAGATACTCCTCGAATTATGATGCTGAATCGGTCAACCGAATTGATGTCATTGACATTGCATCCGAGGAGTATGCTCAGGAAATCTTTGGATTCGCTGATAATTTTTCGAGTGGCAATCCCACTACTTCTTCTAATCCCATAATCGCTAATTCTTCTCCTTCCCTCACTCCGTTTGGGGGAAGTGATTTCGTCCTTGAGGAATTAGAGGCCTTTCTCAAAAGTGATTCAGTTCCCGAAGGAATTGATTACCAAGAGATTGACCCGGAGGGGGATATACTTCTCCTTGAGGAGTTATTGAACAAAGATCCTTCTCCCATTCCTGTTCTACCTCCACAACTTCATAAGGTGGAAGTCAAATATGTTGAAAAAAATGATGACTTCCCCGAGGTTGAACTTAAGGACCTGCCTCCTCATCTAGAATATGCATTCTTGGAAGGTAACGATAAGTTACCGGTCATTATTGCAAAAGACTTAAAGGATGAGGAGAAAACCGCGCTGCTCAAGGTTTTAAAGTCCCACAAACAAGCAATTGCTTGGAAGCTCTCAGACATAAAGGGTATTAACCCGGATTTTTGTACACACAAAATCCTAATGGAAGAGGACTTTAAACCTACTGTGCAGCATCAAAGAAGGGTAAATCCAAAAATCCACGAAGTTATAAAAGCAGAAGTTATCAAACTTCTTGATGCAGGATTGATTTACCCTATATCAGATAGTCCTTGGGTTAGCCCAATTCATTGTGTTCCAAAGAAGGGTGGCATTACGGTTATCACAAATGAGGACAACGAGTTAATACCAACTCGTTTGGTTACAGGGTGGCGAGTATGTATTGATTACAGAAAGCTTAACGAAGCCACCCGCAAAGACCATTTTCCTCTGCCCTTTATGGACCAAATGCTCGAAAGACTAGCGGGAAACGAGTACTATTGTTTCCTTGACGGCTTCTCGGGTTACTTCCAAATTCCCATTGATCCACAGGATCAAGATAAAACTACCTTCACATGCCCTTACGGGACATTTGCCTATCGTCGCATGCCTTTTGGGTTATGCAATGCTCCAGGCACTTTCCAAAGGTGCATGATGGCTATTTTCCATGACATGATTGGAAAAACCATGGAGGTATTTATGGATGACTTCTCAGTCATCGGGAATTCTTTCGACTCGTGCCTCTCCCACTTAGAAAAAATGCTTCAACGTTGTGAAAACACTAATCTTTGTCTAAACTGGGAGAAGAGCCATTTTATGGTTAAAGAGGGCATTGTCCTCGGCCATAAAATTTCAAAAAATGGGATTGAGGTCGATAAGGCCAAAATTGATGTTATTGCTAAACTGCCTCATCCCACAACTGTTAAAGGAATAAGGAGTTTCCTCGGCCATGCCGGGTTCTATCGGAGATTCATTCAAGATTTCTCCAAAATAGCCCGGCCTATGACTCATCTTCTTGAAAAGGATGCTCCTTTCATCTTTTCGCCTGAGTGCATCGACGCTTTTTCTATTTTAAAGAAAAGGCTTACTGAGGCACCAATCCTTGTTGCCCCCGACTGGGACTTACCCTTTGAACTTATGTGTGATGCTAGCGATTATGCTATTGGTGCAGTTCTGGGGCAACGCAAAACCAAACATTTTCAGCCAATACACTACGCAAGTAAGACCATGAATGAGGCTCAAACACACTATACCACCACAGAAAAAGAATTATTAGCTGTGGTATATGCCTTCGAAAAATTTCGGTCTTACTTAATCTTAAACAAAAGCGTGGTGTATACAGACCATTCGGCTTTGAAATACCTGTTCACTAAACAGGATGCAAAGCCAAGACTACTCCGTTGGGTCCTGCTCCTCCAAGAATTCGATATTCTCATAAGAGATAAAAAAGGAGCAGAAAACCTTGCTGCTGATCACTTGTCCCGGTTAGAAAACCCTCATCAGGATATTCTCGAGAGAAAAGAAATAAATGAAACTTTTCCTCTGGAGACTCTAAATCTAATCTCTAACCGGGATAATACCACCACCCCATGGTTTGCCGACTTTGCAAATTACCGTGCGGGAAATTTCGTTGTGAAAGGGATGTCGTCCCAACAGAAAAGAAAATTCTTTAAAGATGTAAAACATTACTTCTGGGACGACCCCTACTTGTTTAAAATATGTGCGGATCAAGTCATCCGACGGTGTGTCCATGGCCAAGAAGCCATGGAAATTCTTAAAGCTTGTCATGATGGACCCACGGGGGGACATCATAACCCAAACTACACCGCCAAAAAGGTGTTTGATTCAGGATTCTTTTGGCCCACGATATATAAAGACGCCCATGAACTTATCAAAACCTGTGAGGCTTGCCAGCGTCACGGGAATATTTCTAAAAAGAATGAGATGCCGCAAAACGCCATCCAAGTCTGTGAAATATTTGATATGTGGGGCATTGATTTTATGGGGCCATTCCCGTCTTCACGAGGGAATAAGTATATACTCGTCGCTGTCGACTATCTGTCAAAATGGGTTGAGGCAAAAGCCTTACCCACCAATGATGCCCGAGTAGTTTGTAAATTTTTAAAATCTCTCTTTGCCAGATTCGGGACTCCTCGTGCCATTATCAGTGATCGTGGTACTCACTTTTGCAATGAACAATTTGCGAGAGTAATGCTGAAATATGGTGTAACTCACCGTCTTTCTACAGCATATCACCCCCAAACAAGTGGGCAGGTGGAGGTCTCAAATCGGGGTATTAAGAGAATTCTCGAGAGGACGGTTGGTGAAAACCGTGCCTCTTGGTCGGATAAGCTGGACGATGCATTATGGGCTTTCCGCACTGCTTACAAAACACCCATTGGGTGTACTCCATATAAGCTAGTGTACGGGAAAGCATGTCATCTTCCGATCGAATTAGAACATAAGGCCTATTGGGGCTTAAAACATGCAAATTTCGACCTTCAGACAGCGGGTGATCACCGTAAAGTTCAACTTAACGAACTAAATGAACTACGTGATCAAGCTTACGAGAATTCTTTAATCTATAAAGAAAAGACTAAGAAGATACATGACTCTAAAATAAAGAACCGCGTTTTCAACGTTGGTGACAGAGTTCTTCTTTTCAATTCAAGGTTGAAAATTTTCTCGGGTAAACTAAAAACTCGTTGGTCTGGACCATTTACTATAACCAAAGTATACCCATATGGAACTGTTGAGTTATTGCAACCCGACGGTCACAATTTTAAAGTAAATGGACATCGGCTAAAACACTATTTTGGAGGGGACATACAACCAATGGTTGTCCCGGATCTCCAAACTTACCCCATGGACCAATAAATTCGGGGTCGAGTCAAGCTAGTGACTCGGAAAACAAAAACACTAGTATCATGTACATAATAATAATAATAAATAATGAATTTTGTATTTTGTTCAAATTTCTATCCTTGTATGTATATTATACTTTATCATTCAACTTCCGGGCTGTCAGGACAAATTTATTACAGTTAATCATTCACAAGTGATTAGCTTGCGTGGTAAACCTGACACAAGCCTGGGAGGTAGTGATTACATATATTATATTATTTCATAAACAATATAAAATACAAAAACATTTTTCCTATGCACACAACTTGCCCAGTTTGATTAGCCCCTCAGTTACAACATTTGGTTGTTGGCTGTTTTCAGTTACTGAGCTCTGTCAAACCCAGATTCCCTTTCAAGGGGCGGTTGTTAGGAATTTTCTTTCTTTTGTACATATATATACAAATCTAAAAATACAAAAACATTTAAAAAAAAAAAAAAAAAAAAAAAAAAAAACTCCTTTATCTTATCATTTCATAATTCTGTGAGTGGCAATCCCACTCCTATTTCTCACCCAATCTTTGAGTGGCAATTCCACTCCATTTCCCCAAGGACAATTTTAATTCGGGGTCGAGTCAAGCTAGTGACTCGGGAATCAAAAACAAGCTACCTCATGGACAAATCAATTCGAGGTCGAGTCAAGCTAGTGACTCGGTAATCAAAAGCATAGCAATATGGGTTTTCACTCATATTTCTGATTTCTTTCTCTTTTCTAACACCCTAGTGTGGGGGAGACGAACCACATGTTGTACATATGTAAAATATTTTTTCAAAAAAAAAAAAAAAAAAAAAAAAAAAAAAAAATGGTGTAAGACATATAAAAAGAAAAAAGTGAGTTTGTATGTAAATAGAGTAAAATAAACGGTTAATAATATTATCTTCTTACGTTCTAAGTCTTGGTGGGACACCAAGTACTGTGAATATTGAGGGCAATATTCAGTTCTAAGTGTGGGGGAGCGTTCTCACGAATGCAAATTACAACACATGTTCCATCAAGAACCCCCATTTGATCAAAATTACCAGTTTTTTCACACTTAGAAATGCAAATAATGGTATCAATCCTCCATGTCTAACCCACAACAGGATTGGCTAGTCCAGGAGCAAACGGCTCTTGGTAAAGACATCTCAAATCCGTTGATGGCTTGCAATTTGCCAAAAATTGTACGGTTCCTCAACTCCCCAAAAACAAATGAGTTGGCTAGCCCGCAAGATTATAGCTTGTGGTAAAGGCCGTGGAAAAACCATAATTGGTAATCAGCTCACCAAGATGTTGACTATTCCATCAAGAGTTGGCTAGTCCAGAAGCAAACGGCTTTTGGTAAAGACAAATCAAATCCGTTGACAGCTGGTGATTTGCTCAAAATCACACGGTTATCAGGTGTGCCACAGTTCTTACACCTGGCTACTCCAGAAGTGATGGCTTTTGGTAAAGAGTTAAAATCCATTAATTTTTTCTCAAATAGATTGCTAGGGACTAGCAATAGTTTAGTGTGGGGGATTGATGAGTGTCTAAATACTCATCATTTTGTACCAATCTGAACTGCCAAAACATACAAAAACACTCAAAAATGCATCATTATACTTAAAATATCTTAGAAGAGTGTTTTATATGTTTCAAATACAAAATATGCAAAAACAAATTAAAAACGTACAAAGTTTGCATAATTGGCAGTTTCAGTCCCTCAAGTTTCAAATATTGACAAAACTAGTCCCTGAAGGTTTTAAATAAATAAAAAGTCAACTTAAGTCCTTGGGAACTCAAAAATGTTCACAAAACATCCCTGGATAAAAGTTTACACAAACTGGCAATTTTTACCCCTCAAGTTACAAAATTGGCAAAATGGTCCCTGGGTATTCAAAAATGGAAAATTTACAAATAATACCCTTGTACTATGCATGAATGACAAAATGGAACAATTTTGATAACATTTTGAGAAATTACAAGTTTAATCCCTTAAAAATCCAAATTTGCAATAAAGGTCCCTGGAGTTTGAAAAATTGCAGAAAAGGTCCCTGGGTGTTTTTTTAAATGGAAAAATAAATAAATAAGTCCTTGGTTTATTAAATTTGGCAAGTTAAGTCCTTAAAAATACTTTGGGAAAATAACATGTTCAGCCCCTCAACTTTGCCAAATTTACAATTTTGGTCCTTGTCACTAAAAAACCAAACCGGACCCTATTTATTTTAATAAACCAAAACCAAATCCAACCCACACCATTTACCCAGCCCACCTATCCCCTAAGCCCAACCATAAGCCCAGTCCAAACCCACCCTTTTAGTTTAAACCAGCGCTGACCCGCGTTGACCAACCAAAACCGCCAAACACCCCAGCTCCACTGTTCATCCCCCACCTTCACCCCTGCAAACCAAAACCAGGTGGTTTCACCACCACCACCTCACCTTTCCAGCTCACCCTCATCACCTTTCCACCTCACACATCAAACCAGATGGGCATTTAATGCCTTTTCCATAATTTTTCACTCCCAAACCACATCCACACCTCTGTTTTCTTACCTAAATCCCCAACTTGCCTAAAAACTATCTCTTTTGTCTCCTGACACATCCATGTACTCCCAAAGTTCTTTAATTGCAACCCTTTGCCTCCACGTTAACGTGGAGGACTTTGGCGCCAAAAGTAAGTTTGAACGATCATGATCAATTGGACTAAATGGATGGCTCAGATGAAGTGGGAAAGGATCAGAAGAGGTTTCTAAACCTAATTGAAGCCTATAAAGACCAAGAGAAGCAGAGAAGAAGAATACCTAGTTTATTTTTAATAATTGTATGTCGTATTAATATTTTCAAAAGTTCAAGTGTAATTTTAAGCTTTCAAGTTTAAGTTTAAGTGTTCTCAGTGTATTAGTGATCTCTTAAGTTAATAAAATTCAAGTTTGTGTTATTATCTTAAGTTGTGCCATTTTCAATTTCATATCAATAATCTCAATAAGCTGTGTGTTGTTACTGTATGGATTCATGGATTGAGTAAGCTCATATAAGCTCCCATAAGCTACATAAAGCTTCTAGTAACTTATAATTCAGTATAGCTTAAAAAATTCCAAAAATACAAAATTGGTCAATGAAAGTCAACTGTGGCATTTGTCCTTGATATCTGGGATTCAAAAGTGATTTAGAAGCATAAGTAAGCTTGGAGTATTGGTTTAGATCCTCAGGGGAGGAAATAAGTGGTTCTTGGTTCTTGGTTTCAAGCAGGAAAGCAATTTGTAAGTTTCTTAAAAATCTCATAATTATCTTTGTATTGCATATGTATTGATCTTGATTATCATGGCCATTATCTGTGTTTCTTAAGTTTTATTAGTGTATTTAAGTTTATTTATGGTGTGAGATTGCTAGGCTGTTAAGAAAACTACTTGTTACTCATTTTCTAAAAATCTCACAGTGAAGTATCATTTGAGTCATATCATGGTTTAAACACTGAGGATATTGTTGATTAATGTTTATTTGATCTCTGTTAATGTTAGTCTAAGGTTTAGAAATAGATTTGTAGATCAAATAATAGTTTTGCTTTGAAAATCACAAAAACAGTTAGTTAAAGGTGTGTTTGGATCAGTGTGACCCTAGGCTTTCTAGTTCATAATTGTTGTTGTTCTTTGTTGTTACAAGTAACTTAGGATCAATATAGCTCAGAACAAACATCACAACTAGGTATTACTAGTAAAAAAGTCAAATTACCAACTTAAGTACCCTCACAGTTAAACTGTGAGGAATTTGAGGTCCATACATTTTAGCTTAAAAGTTGTAGCTTTAGCTTAATTTAGGTTAGTAATAGCTTATTATAACTAGTTAAGTCAGTTAAGCTCATTAGAATCTCATAAAAGTCAAAATACCAAGTTTCATAAAAAAGTCAATATTGCATACTCTCAGATTTTAATCAAAATGGTAGTAATTTTTATGAATTTTGTATTGTGATTTGGAACTTGAAATTTGTTGTGAGTATAACCTACTAGTTTAACTTTAGTTTCCAATATTTAGTTCATTTTTAAGATTTTTATTAAGCTAGAAAAGCTCAACCAAAGTACCTTGCAGGGCAAAAACATTGCCCTGTGCACAGGTTTTTAGTTAAAATACCAAGACCCCTAGTGTGCAACTCAGTGGACCCCACACCCCAACCATTAGCTTAATTTATAGCTTATTAGTCCAGCTTTTCACATCTAGGTTTAATTTAGCCATTAGCTTATTGTAGTATAGCTAATTTGACCTAGCTTGTGACCTGTGTTCAAAAACCCTACACTGACCACTCAGTGTGTGATCCCTTTTACCAAGACCCACCCAGAGTTCCCTAATAAGCCATAAGCCCTGCTTATTGGCTTATTTGAAAGCTTAACAGGTGTACTTGAAAGTTCAGGGTTCATTTTGAACCTCCCCTCACCCTTGTGGACCCCACAGAGGTCCAAAATACCACCCTCAGGCCTGTTTGGTTGTCAGGATTGTGATAAGTGCTTATTTGGATTCCCTGGCTTATCCAGAGTGCTTATTTGTACTTTTAGTCTTATTTCAAGTTAGTATTCATGTGTAAGAGCTTATTTGATCATTTAAACAACTTTTCACAAAGTCATAAGTCCTAATAAGTTGCCCTGCACATCAGCACACCACCACCACACCACCAACTTAAGTGGTGGCTGCAGCCCACACCAGTAGGTCCCACACCTCAAACCTAGCTTATTACAACCCCCCCTCCTACCCAGGTTCAAGAGTTGACCCTTTGTTTGACCTATAATCCAGTGGACCCCACCTTAAATTGCCACCAATCTCTGTCCCATTTCTGAGTCAGAAGAAGAATAAGCAAGTGCTTATTTGGGATTTCCAGCTTATCCTAGGAGCTTATCTCATCATATTTAGCTTAATTAGGTGTAATTAACTTAGGTAAACTAGATTTCACCATAGTGGACCCAACATAACCTCAGTTTAGCTTATTTCTTCATTTGGTCAACCTTAGTCAACTGTTTAAGCTAATAAGCACTCTCAGTACTTATTCTTGATTTCCAGAGTAGTTATCTTTATTAAAGTTTCATTATTTAGGTATTTAAATAGTTTTATAAAATAAAAACCAGAAAAAGCAAACATAAAAATAGTGATAGTTTCTATTTAATAGAAATTATCTAATTAATTTTCATTTTAGCTTATTAATAAGCACTTGTCCAATTTTATAATTTTATAAATTATTTAGTACCTTAAAGTAGTTAAAATAATTTTCTTAGAATTTTCCTAAGCAGTTTACTATTAATTAGATTTAAAACTAGTTTAATTAATTAAATAGGTAATATTAATAATTAAATAGATTTCTTTAATTTTAATTAACTAAAGAAGAATTTTATATTTTTCCTAAGTTTTATAATATAGTTAAGACTTTTAAAAAATAGTTTCATAATTTCTACTGTTAATTTTATAATTTTCTTATTTAAATTAATTAAATTAGCTTAAAATTAATTAATAAGTAATTAATTAGTCAATTAGCTTAAATATAATTTTTAGCAAGTTTTTATAATTTTTTTAATATTACTGTAGTGTTTAAATAGTTTTATAAATTTTATCATAATTTTCTAAGGTATTTTAGTATTAATAGTAATTTAAAATAGTTAAAATAGTTTAATTAAATTAAATAGTTATTAATTAATAAAATACTTATAAAAAGACAAAAATATTTATTTTAATTTTTTATACTTTCTTCAAGTTCTTATTTAGGTTTAGAAATTATTTATTTAAGTTTTTAGGTTTATTTGTAATAGTTGTAATTTTTAGTTAATTTAAATTAAGTTTTAAATTAGATTTTAATTAGTTTTATTAATTAAATAGTAATTAAATATTATAATAATCATTTTCATAATTTCAAATTCATTTTCTATTTTCTTTAATATTAAGTTTTCAAAAGTTTCACTTTTAGTCCCTGTAGTTTGTAACTTGTTAAATACCACTTTTCTCTGTCTGTTATCTGATTATCTGATTTTGTGTTTATTTCTGTATTTCTGTTATAATTTCATATTTTCCAAATATCAAGCAATCAATAGTGTAATCAACTCTCAAATCATATTTGTTACTGTCCTCAGTACCACTCACTTTCCTATCCGTTTACAAATACAATTTCAATCTCGTTGGGATTTAACGATCCGGGGATTTCCCTAAATTTCCACGGTCAATATTAACTTGCACTTTCTCCCAGGTGGGCCTAACAGCTTCACAAGGCTGACTGGTTGGTTTGGGAGGAGTCACGCACCAAGGCACCGCAAAGGCTTCGCCAAGGCGCGAGGCGTGGCCTCGCCGCCACAAAATGGACCTTGACGGCAGATCTAGGCGTGACGCAAAAAGGCGTGAAATAAGGCGAGAAAAGGCGCGCCTTTTGGTAAGGCATGGCGCTACTTTTTTAACCAGTTTATTTTTATCTATTTTTTATTTATTTTTACTTTTTTTTTAACTATTTTGAACTAGTATTTGGAATTTGGGCTATTTGGTATATGGGCCTGGTAATTATATAGTAAGCAGTAGTCGAAATGTCTAATATAGTACGAGTAACATGATCTAAATTATAAATACATAAATATATAAATATTTTTTTTACTTAGTGACGCCTTAAGAAACGCAAAGGCTCCGCCATGGCGTGTAAGGCTTGAGGCGCGGCTATGCCTCCACGCCACGCCTCACGCCTTTTATAACCTTGACTTTTTATGACAATTTCTCCTTTATTATTTGTTAAAAATCATTTATCATCTCTAAACAAATTTGATAAGCTAATTAGTAATTAAGAGTAACCATGTTCTAAACCAAATGAAGTATCTGCAAACCAAGTCTGTTCCCCAAGTCGTCCAAATTAATGAGAACTAAAGTTCCCTGGTTTACATATGTGTCTGATTGGTTATATTAAAACACAAAAGAAACAAGGAAACAAGTATGGGATGATATAATGCACTCCGCGGTTCTTCAGTTCCGGAACCGATACCTGTGGTTCTTCGGTTTCGGATCAAACTAAACCGAAAACCGAAAATTACAATATTGAAGAACCGAGAACCGGACCGTGGTTCTAAAATTCAGTTCGGGTTAGGTCGGTTCCGGTTTAGTTCTCGGTCCATTTGCTCACCCTTTATGAAGGGTCATAAATAATCATCAAAACTTGGAAGCATCTCAAAATCTGGTATATTATTAATGTTTGTATTATTAGTAATATCGTAATCTATCATAAAAGTGCAAGATAATGATGATGACACGACGTCCATGAAGGACGAGCTAGTCTAGAAGTAAGTGTTACTAGAAACAACATCGTCCGAAGGTCGTTGCAACAATTGATCATCATCATGTGTTGAGGAGTAGGAGTTTTCATAGCGAGCCACAACTTCTTGTATCTGAGAAGGGTGAAGATCCATGCCTCTAAGAATATTTGGTGATTGGTTTGGGAAGTTGAAGTTTGCATTGTTGCCTCTTAGACAAAACAGAGCTGCATCAAAAGCATGAGCCACTTTTTCAGACGAGTCATAAGATCATAGCCATATCCTATCACGGCTATTGGGTAGCCTGATCTTGGACACCCATTTCCTCTTCCGAACACCTCTGTACTTGGCCTCGTTAGTGTCGTTGTTGTTGTCTCCTTGGCATGACATGGATGATGCTCCAGCGACAGTCACAGTAGAAGTAGAAGTTGGTTTGACCTTAGTGATGAGTATAAATATGTATTTTATATGTTGTGTTATGTTTGGTATGTGTGGGTGAGTTGGTTAGTATAAATTGGTCGCGGTGTGCGTTTTCATAAACTAATATTATATTGTTAACTCAATGAAGAAACCCGACTTCTTAACAAAAACAATATAAAAATATGCAATCGTATTTGTGATATGACCTTTACTATATGATTACTTATATGGGACTATGTGGTTATTTATATAGGACGCTGGTACAATGAGTTACTAAAATAATGAAAATATACAAATTAACCTTTGCTATATGATTATTTATATAGGTTTGGCTATTTGTATAACATGGTTTCTCGTATATTTATAAGGTAGTTGACTCAGGGGCGGGGGGACCCTCCAGCCCCCTTACTTGCTCCGTCTCGGCTCCTAAACAATTATTTTTTGTGACTATAGTTTTCTTTTTTTCTTTGAATGTCAATAGCTTTAGTGAAAGGACTCTATTATGAATGCGGGTTCTCAACAATTGCCTTATGTGTAACATATGTTGTATTGTACATTTGTACACATGCTTTTTGTGTGCATATTATACATTAATGATTAATCTCTATTATGAACGCAGGTTTCCAATAATTGTCTTATATGTGCATGTGGGGTTCTAAAAAATGGATGTTTTTGCTTATTCCCAAAAAAATCACAAGCACCCATCTTTTTCACACTTTTATTTAGGGGTGGCAATCGAGTCTTGTTTGTGTTGACCTATTTAAGTTGGCGGGTTGGTATAACCTCTACCCAAACACGACCCATTTATTAATCGTATCAAGAAACTCAACCCTAAACCAAACCTGCATAACACGCGTAACCCGTTTGTGACTTGTTTAATCTATTTAAGTAAATAGGTCAAGCAGTAAATAAGGTTAGTGGTTTGTTGATTTAACTAGTTTAAATACAAAAATGATATAAAGATCTAAACTATAATAAAACTAACATACAAATAATTATATGACAATTTCAATAATATTTGATATATAAGCATCAATTGGAATGATATCTGAGTTATAATCGTAATTCACTCATATTAAGTACATAACAAAATACATTTAATCCATATCCAACACAAAAACCAAGTTATGTATTTTATTTTTAGAAGCTTATATACTTAAACGGGTTCACGTGTTGACCTATTTAATACTTACTCAACCCAAACACGACCCGTTTATTAAATGGGTTAGACGGGTTGACATGTTTTTGATCTAAACGTGTTTATCCTCAACCTAAACCTGTTTAACTTCGTGTGGATCCATGTCATTTATCGTTTCATGTCGAGAATTGCCACCCCCACTTTTATTTCACCTGTTGTAGGGACCTGACTAACTACGCTAGTACACTTAATTTCCTGTATTGTACAAAATTAAGTTTAACATATTATATTTTTATTTTTATAGTGGATGTAACCGAACGAAAAGAATGGCTCACTGGTTGTACTAACACTATGTTCTCTAGTTTTTATTTTGAGAGGAAAGTAAGTAACGTGAAAGATGAAGGAGAGGATGGTAAGTGGCGAGGAGAGTAAATGAAATATTGTTATAAATGTTCTGTGTTCTCTAGTTATAAAATAAGAGAAGGAAAATGATGAAAATAGGTGTAAAGTTAATATTAAAATAAAGATACTAGACTATAAAAAATAGTTTCAAGTAAAAATGAAATAGAAAAAGACAAAACACATATACACATATACACCCATACTCTCTTTCATTCACTTTCACCCCAAAGTTGGGCGAAAAGCATATGCTACAAAACACATTAAAGAGCCATTCACTTTACCTCCTTCACTTCTCATTTCATTCATTGAAAAAATCTTGAGAACATTCCAAAATTTTAGTTTCTTCCCTTCCTTTTCACTTTCACCTCTAAAAACAACTTGAGAACAGAGTGTAAGTGTATCTTGCACTAAAAGTGAGTGCTATAAAAAGTGTTAAAATAGGTGGTTAACTCATCAATGTAGTTAGATAAAAATAAAAAGATTTTAAATAGATGAGTCATTTGGGTTAAATCCTAAAGTTGAACCTGTTGGAATTATATAATCATGACATGCATATAAATAAACCAATAACATCAAGTAAGCATATATGGAAGCGTTATAACAAGATCATATAACATGTAATTAATTAATCAATAATAAATAGTAAACATACCTTTGTGATTCTAGCCCGAACAAGAATCAATTAATGCAATTCTTCAAATCAAGAACCCTAATTACGGTTTATGTGGAATATTGGAATTACCCCTTACCTTTTTGTAATTCAATCCAAGATACAATCACTAGTGATTGTATCACGTTCTTGTACACACGTACTATAACGTATTAAAGTTATGCTAGTAATTAAATCACAAAACATTGAACCAAAACCTTTTGCTTAAAAATTCGATCAATCCTTATAAAGGGATGTTTATTTGATCGACTAGAATAAAGAGAAGAAAGAAAAACAAAGTTAGGATTTAACTATGTGTACAAGAGTTCCAAAGAATGAATCCCCACCTTTGTTTATATAGTATGTAAATCTTGGAGAACAAATTAAAGCTTTGGGTTGGGTTCTACCCCTTGGCCGATCGGATCTCATCCCTCCAAGGGATTCCGGAAGCTTCTTGTTCCTCTTTTTACATCTATAGTCCTTCCTTTATTATTTAATGGTCATTATTCATTTATCGTTAAATACTAACGGTCGTTAGACATTTTGTGATAATTAATAAATAAATACAACATTTATATTTAATTATCAATCTTTAATACTCATACGTAAAGTGTGCAATCCCGTGATCTCGAGTTCGATCCTAACACACAACTATTAATTTATGTTCATAAAACTAACAGCTCCTACTTGGACATATCTTAATAGTGTGATCACATCGGTTAGCGTCTAGCAACAATTTGATGCCTCTAGTACAACTCGAGTAAGGCTCCTGGAAAAAACCTTTTAATGATTTCTTGTTATTATTATCCTTTTGTTTCTAATACCACATTAATAAGGATATGGATTAAAGTCATTCCTTAATTAACCATTATGTTTCTCGTTGTTTGTGATTGAGTAAGATTACCAAATCTTCTGAACATATTCAGAGGAGATCTTGAGTGCGGCCACACATACATCTTACCAACCGTACGAGAGGCCCAGAAGTATTAAACTCCAAAATTAAATTTGAATGAACAAATTCTATCTTGACTACAAGCAAAACCCACAAACTTTGTAACACTTCCGAAAACAACCCTTATGACTACCAGTTACGTATAGCGTTAAGTTGTTCCACAAAAATGTACTACATTCATAACACTTATCTTGCATCTAAAGTCTGAGGATAACTTCTTGATGCGTGGAATTCCACCCTCGCAAAAGGTTTTACCTCTCAAGGGATCTTGAGAAGCTTGCAATCCCCACCAGGCAGTGTACCTGACCATTGTAGTATAGTATAGTGACAAGTACCGGGGGATTGATCATTCAACTCAAAGAATAGTGTTCGCTAGGGTTAAAACTCACTTAAACTAGTTCTAGAGATGAGGGATGATTCTTTTTGTATTTTTATATTTTAAATGAAAGCAAGTAAAATCTCAGTTTTGGAAGGAGTGGGCGGAATTAGTTGCTAATCAACATAACTAAATATGCTATCTTTTACCGGTTGATTGGTTTGTTACAATTGCATGGATGACGGGTTATATTCCTTAATACCATTCCTAGGGCTGTGTACGATCTTCCCTAACTCTATAAGCTTCTACCTCTTCCTATGTCGAGCCGACTACTAGCTCCTAACATGGCCTCATTAGTAGTTACCTTTGCATTAAATATAACCAATATATCGTAGTACACCTCCAATCATGTTTCTTAAGACGTTCAAGCAAGTTACCAATTGAAAGTCTTCCAGTTTTCTTAAACCTAACATCGAATTCATTCATCCACAACAATTATAAACAAACAACCAACCAATAATAAATATATAAGTTTCATTACATCTAAGCAAACACAAAGAAAACCTAGCCTAGCATGTTAAAGAGAAGACAAACGTAAGATATAATCAAACAACACATAGACATATTGAATGATTTGATGAAAGACTTATCTTCAATTAAGCATGGATGAAACAAGGGTTTGAAACCCTCAAAGTATCAGTAAAATTCATCTAGGGTTTACTCCCTTCAAAGTTGCACACAATGAATGAAAACTAGAAAACTATATATAGATTTTACATTCTGACGGCGTCAAGAGTTAGGTCTGACGCCGTCAAATCGCTGCCAAAATAATGCTCGTATTGCCTAGATCCACTTCTGACGCCATCACTCTTTATACACTCTGGGCCGTCTCTCTTTGTGATATACGTGACGGCCTTGGCGACCCAAAAGGGTGACGCCGTCACGACTCCTTTAGAAAACTCTCTGGCGCGTCACGTGTATTTGATTTATCCACCTCTTTGTCAAGTCTTGACGCCGTCACTAGCAACCTGTGACGCCGTCAGGTACAATTTCTAGCATGATTTTGAGACTTTGTCGTTTTCTTCACTTTTTTGCTCAAAAAACGTCCAAAATGCTTCTTTTTGTAAATTTCCTTCCAAAAGTACCTAAAATGACAAAATGAACGACTTAGGGCAATATTTGATCAAATAATCTCGACTTTGGCCTTAAATGACCCCCCAAAAGCGGTACACTTTTCGCTTCATCACTTATGATTTACTTAATGACAAAATCCATAAACTAACATCATATAGTTGGGATAAGTCCTATATTCGGTATCATTGAATATCATCTGAAATGGCATGACTATGCATCAATATACTTTAAGTATATTATACCAACCTTCAGATTTGTCTTGATTTAATAATATTCGTATATTATTAACTGACAACGGATAATTTAGAATAACATTTATTTATGGATTAAACATACAAATATATGATACAATATATTATAAATTAAACATACCATGTATTTAAATTTATTATAATAATTGTTTAACATCCTTTATCCAAATACTAAATAGATCAATGCATGATAACTCTTGTTGACGAATTATATCTCAAGTAATGACATTTATACTTGTTGACAAAACATAAATCATCCAACTTTGATCTATCGGAATTTTAAGAATACTTTTTCAAGAATTCAACTAGTGAAGTTCTTGTATGTGCATACTCAACTATTTTGATAATACCATATAATATTTCATAAAAGATTACAGATCCCCTGCAAAGTCACTTTAAATACAAAGTATAAAAAGTAACCAGCAGCGACATGTGTCCTCAATCTATTTTACTTAAAATATCCATTTAGGGGTAAAATCGTAATTTTACTTGTTTTTTACTTTTCCACCTCAATTTTCAAAAGCGCATATCTTTTAAATGACAAACTTTTAGAAAAAACCGATTGCACCATAATTTTTAAAATTTCATGCTCTTTAATTTGGTATAAATCTTGTTAAATATTTTGAACTTTTTTTTTACATATTAAATGTGTATTGATTTTCTTTATTTTTTGGACATTTTCGGCCCTATTTTTACCTTTATAGATGCCGAATCGTAAAAAGCTTAAAACATGAACCTATTTTACCTTTACTGATGAACCTATTTTAAATAACTGATGAACCTATTTTTAAATAACTGATGAACCTATTTTCAAATAACTGATTATCAAACGCATTAGCAATAACTGATGAACCTATTTTTCAAATAACTGATGATCAAACGTACTAGCAATAACTGATGAACCTATTTTCAAATAACTGATGAACCTCATTCTTATGTATTCTATAAAGTTACTCTATCAAATCCGCAAGCTACTAAGTAAACCATGATCCAATCAATAACTAATGAACCTCATTCTAACCTATTCCAACAAGTTACTCTATCGAACCAGCAAGCTACTAAGTAAAACATGATCCAATCAATAACTGATGAACCTTATTCTAACCTATTCTAACAAGTTACTCTATCGAACCCGCAAGCTAGTAAGTGAACAAAAAATGCACTAAATGTTGAACCTGGAGATCATCAATCGCCATTAAAACCAGATTTCTATCACATTTATGACCTGAATCTAGTTGAAGCATTTCATCGAGCACTTGGTGTGCATCATTATATCGATCACATTTCAACAACATATCTTGTATGTTTACCCGATTATTATGAATTTGAAAAGTACAAAAAAGAGTTTTATTAGTTGGTACCTGATGGTGACGGTGTGAAGAGTTTTAAAAAATATGCATGCAAAAAATTAAATTTAATCAAAATTAAAACAAAATTAAAACATAAATGATAAACTTACCAGTTGGATTCATCTTTTCGACCTTAATTTTATGTGTTTTAATCGATTAGAGATGATCGAAAATTGAAACCCTAATTTTTTCCCCAAATTTTGATCGGTTTAGAGAGAGAAGATGGAGAGTGAAATTGAAATGAATAGAGAGTGAGTGAGAAGATGGAGGGAAAGAAGAGACGGGTTTTGGTGGCTGATTGACAGATTTACCCTTTTTAATAGGGATGAGCGCTTTTTTTTCCCACTTAATTTTAGACTGTTAGATGGAAAGCAAAGGGGATCGGATGGCTACAATTACTTTGTAGACTTTGTATTTTTTGTCCCCTTTGTAGGGGATCGCACCTCTTTCATAAAATGTGTGACATCCTTAACCACCAATTTATGATAATCAAACTTCCAAACATTTTAAAGTTTGAAGTATTCTTATTCTCTTAATGTATAATGCAACTATGCTCTTAGTAAGCACAACTAGTACATATAGCCAAGGATGAAATCCTTACCATGACTAGTATTGAGTGTCATCTCAATTTCATTAGCATCATTGTATGCAAACAACAATGTGCTATTAAAACTTCACGTAAACATTAATATCTATTGGGTAATGTTTGATGCCCTTCAAACTTTCAAGTTTGTTGGCTATGACAATCTACACAACAATTAACCAATTGTTCATCTATAGAATTTGAAAGTTATTCCAGACTGAGGATGTGATTCTATAATCAAACATATTCTTTTAGAATATTACACAAGTTATCTAATAATCTTTTAATTAGATATTAATATTGCCAAATCATCTTGTAATCAAGCATGATACAACAAAACATGATGTTCATGAAAAATCTTTGAGTCACACTTAGATTTTATTTATGTCATACATATCCATTTAGACTTTCTAAATAAGATATCATGTTATATTAGATTCCTTTACCACACATGTTTCAACAATAAACATTCATTACAAGGTTGTATGTCTTATTTTATAAATCTTACAACTAAAGTTTCATTCCAAACTAAGACTTAACTTTTAACTTATATGGAATGTTACTTTTTATATGTTCTACAACATATATAATTTAAGAAATTAAGGGTGTGTTTGGTATCCTACTATGGGAATGAATCAATGACTTTGAAATTCATTAATGTTGTTTAGTTGGTTATGGGATCCACCGCAATGGAATGAGGATACCCATTATATGTGGGTTTCCTCATAGGAGTATGATTTGGTGGGTATGTGGATACCCATGAAAAGTGATATCTACATACCCATTTCCATTCCACTCTATTCTCAAACCTATACCTATAGTGATTCCATCAAGCATACAAAACGCACCCTAAACATAATACTCCCACTAGCTTTTAGGAATACTTAGAAATTATCTTATTTCAATTATAAATCAAAACATGGATTTAATAATTAAACATAAGAATAATCTTCTAGATGCATGCATTTATCCATCCATGGATTATTGCACTTTGTATACTTCCAAATATTTATTTGAATTCATAAACTACTTTTGATTACTTATCGTCCTCGCTCAAGTAATCACTCAAGAAAGAGTTTTGATATTCCACTGTCAATTTCATAAATATGACAATCATAATCTTTATATATTTAATGTATTTCGAAAAGAATATTCAATCACAGTTAATTGCTTAAGTGTGATTAATAATCTTGTCATAAGACATGCATTAAATACGTGTACAATATTGTCCATATGATGTCTATACAAAGATTTAAACCACAAGGGTTACCTTATCTTTGAAGAAAGTCATCTTCATTTTCTAGTCTAACTATTAAGATAAACCAAATTTCTAAAATTGATTATCTTTATGGACAGCATCTTAATCATTCATATCATGTGTACTTTACCCAATTTCATATTTGGTAATGTATCATGATGATTATCAGGTTTACAATAATCCTATAAATCATAGCCCTCAGCATATTAATCAATATCCGAGATATCTTTGCTAATCTATGAATGAGAATTCCATCATCTTGAGATTTAACATTTTAATGTCAAGCCTCATTATGATATTTACTAGTGTATTTTAAAAGATTATGCATCTTGTAATTTTATCTTTTAAAGATCAAAACTCTCACTTGCTTTTAGTAATTTAAAGACTCTTTAAATACTTAGATAATAAAGCAACAATACAATGTTCTCTTTTGGGACATTACAAAACACAATGACAGTTCATGACATTTATTTGCTAATAACCTACTAATAAGTAGTTTAACAAATTCATAACTTCAATTTAAGACTTAATGTGATTCATCTTATTCATCGCATTTCATCATATGATAATGTCTTATTAATCTTCTAGATTTGAGTTTTATTAATTATTTCCAAGCCATACTCAATATTCTAACCATGATAACTTTTGGAAGAAAAGAAATTATAGTTATCTTTAATCAAACAATATAACAAGAGTTTGATTTTCCTAACTGAACATACCATAAATATTTGGTATTTTATTAGTATCAATATTGTAAGACATTCTAACAATATTTAAGATAACCATATTTCTTTTGACTTGTCTATTTACCAACTAAGTCATTATAATGGTATAATAAAATTTTCAAGCCAATTACATGCTTTATAATACAAGTGCTTTTTACAAAGTCACTTCATGTCCATGTCTCCACAAGAAAACATAAATTGTTATAATCTCACTATAAGTTATAAGTCATTTAACAATTTAATGACTTCATGTATATGTCTTTAAAAAAAAGAAAAAAAGAAAGAAAAAAGAAAAAGAAAAAGAAAAAGAAAAAAAAGATAACATCTTACTTTATTATAAGTCTTATAACAAATAAAAGACTTTATATTTATATCTTTACAATGAAATATAAACATGTTTAACTAAAGTAATTATGAGCACCATCTCTTGGTTTCAATAGTAATTTCAAGTTAATTTATTACTTCATAATAATGTAAAACAACATTATTTCTTCATTTATTTATGTCATTCCAAGAACACATAAATATTCAGATTGAAGCAGCATTGGATTACATTAATAATTTATGTAATTCCATGAATTCATAAATATATAAATTAAAGTAGTCTTGATATCATATTGACACATGTTCTAATAGGTATCTAATTTAGAAACCGCAAATTCTCATAGTTCAATTACATCAGTTGATCTACTAGTAATGAAAATATGAAATTCACCTTGTTATTGCAATCTAGCTAAGCTCTCACATAACATAAATTGTAACACCAAGTGTTTCTTGAATTAGATTAGTATAATTCATATTAGAACTTTATTTTCTTACCTTGCAGTCAAGAGAATCCATTAAATCATATCTTTATGAGTTGTTTCTTGCACAAATTAAAGATAACATTTCTCCCACTTGTGCATGGAACAACTTCATATAGTTGACAAACAACACGCCATGCATTTGTTTATGTGATCAATATGATTGTTTCATAGATTTTAGCATAACAAGTAGTTATAGAACAACAATGTCTAGTACAGAAACGTACAAGACTATCCTTAAAAGTATGAGTGTCTACACTTGGAAAGTAATTATCTTTAGCTACCAAGATGTCAAAGCTTGTAACTCCCACTGAATTAAAGATCATTGCAATAATTCCTTATTCACTAATAAGTACACAATACTCCCACTGAATTTAACAATATTGTAAATGTTTCATATCCAGTGAAAGAAAATAGTGTGCTTTTAACTTTCCTACACCTTTGAATATCCATACGTAACAATTACTTATGCACTAAAGAGTGTATCCTACTATGTAAATGATGGACTATCCACCAAATGCTATTAACTTGAAAAATTGGACATGCAATTTCTTCCTTAACAGGTCTACCATCCTACAATATATGTAGTACCTTTTAAATAGTCAAAACAACTAGTTTGTCTTTTAACATTTTGTGGTAATTAGTCTAGCTTCTAATTATAATAACTCATAGAATGTCATACATAATTTTATGTTAACCAAATATCATATTTGTTACTAAGAATTTAATCACCGAATGAGGGTGATGAAATCCTTATGGAAAATATGCATTTATCTTCACTATTAAAAAAATTTGCTATGAGTTATATTAGAATTTAGACATATCTAATATTCCTATTATACTTTTTCATTCATGAAAAGAAATAGGATTGTGTCTCACTCTTCTTTCATAGAAAATAGACTTCTTTTGTCTTTTAAGTAAATTATTCTTAATCAAACATTTGTTTGAAAATAGAACATGGTCAATTTACCAAAGCCCAAAGTGCGTTTACGGTTTTAACGTTGCATTAATAAATTAAAACGAATTACAAAATTCAATTTCAGTATTTTCGATAATTAGATCTTTAAGAAAATAAAATACCCATTGGTAAATATCCATATAAACCATAGTTTTTCTTAAAGCTAGGATCCTAATTGACATAGTACCATAACATCAGTTGATCTGCTAGTAATGATAGTATTCAACAAGGCAATTGTCGAACAATAATTGCCAATATCATATTGCAATTCCTAGATCATTATGGGATTTACATTCACAAAACTTTTGCAATGTAAGCATGTTTCATCCCCATCTAATGCCTTGAGTCCAAGTTCTCACTTGCTACTCAATTTAAGTCGTCTACCTTAAAAAACTGCAAACTCATAATTCCATTACATCAGTTGATCTGCTAGCAATGAAATTATGAAATTTACCTCTCCATTGAAATCTAGCCAAGTTCTCACATGACGTAAACTCCAACTTCAAGTGTTTTTAATCAGATGGAATATGACTTAATTTTATAAGGGTATTAATTTTGACATGTAATCAAAATAATGTATGAAGAAGCATGCATACAACTTCATAACATTGGTTTTACAAAACAATTTTAATTACCAATTCACTAAGAGTAAAATAGCAAAGTTTTGATTGAGGTATCGGGTTCACCAATTATAGAATTACCAACAATTATCTTCCACTATATCGTACTTTTGCATAAGCCTTAAAGCTTAGTGTTTTGGATAATCATTGTGGAATTGTGGTCAATTCACCCTTAAGATGACAGTGTACATGTAATGGTTGTTAGGTAATTCTAATTTACTCATAAACGAGCGGAAAAACAGAGTGTTGTCTCTCCAAGGCCACAATTTCATACGAAGCCAACCTTATACCCATCTTATAGTGTGTAAACTTCAGTCCGCCTAGTTAACCATTACGTACAAAACCATCAATCAATAAATCTTTAAAATTTTGACTCTTAAAACCAAAACAAATTCCGCCATTTATTTAGTCCATATTATTTTTCTATTCAAAAATTACCCTTTTTCGTTTATAAACATGTCTCACATAAATAATAAACAAAAAACAAGTAATGCATAATAAAAAATAACACAAATAAATAAACATATATACATAACATAACAATTAAATATGTATAAATGATGAGTGTCTAAATACTCATCATTTTATACCAATCTGAGCTGCCAAAATATACAAAAACACTCAAATATGTATCAAAATACTTAAAATATCTTAAAGGTGTGTTTTATATGTTTCAAATGCAAAATATACAAAAACAGATGAAAAGCGTACAAAGTTTGCATAATTGGCAGTTTCAGTCCCTCAAGTTTTATAAATTGGCAAAACTAGTCCCTGGTCATTCTAAAACTTGAAAAAGTCATCAAAGGTCCTTTTTAATCATAAAGTTACATATTTAGTCCTTTGGTGCAAAGTTTCATAAAATTACAAGTTTAGTCCCTGTACTTTGGAAATTGACATAAATGGTCCCTGGGATGTTTAAAACTTTGAGAAATTCAATTTTGGTCCTTGTACTAATAATATTATGCAGGAATGGTCCTTGGTGATAAGTTTGATGAAATTACATAATTGATCCCTGAAGTTTCACAGTTTGGCAAAAATAGTCCCCGGTATTTAAAAAAAATGAAAAACATCAAAAATACCTGTGTACTATTCACATATGGCAATTATGACCCTTGTGATAAATTTTGGAATAATGCCACAACAGCCCCTCAACATTGCCCAAATTACAACTTTGGTCCTTGTGTATTATTAAAACCAAACGGACTTTATATTCATTAAACCCAAAACCAAAACCAAATCCAAACAATAAACAAAGCCCACCCTACCCTTTTTATTTACCCAAGCCCAGCCCAACACCAAAACCATACCACCCTTAGTTATTAAACCGGGTCAAACCCCCGGTCAAACCCCCCTTCCCTCTTTTCTTTCTTCTTCTTCCTCACATGAAGCTGCAAAACCAAAACCACCCTTCTCACCCACAGTATTGCTTCTCCCCTTTCACACCATGTCCCCTCCACCTCACACATGCTCCCAAAACCCTTGAAAAACTTCACCACGCAATCTACAGTGTTCAAACTGACACCTTGGACTTTTGGCGCGAAAAAGAGTTTTAAACGGTGAGGATTAATCAGACACAATCAAGGGCTAAGGATTGGTGGGAAATGCCCCAGTGGGTCCCAAAAACTCAGAAAGTCTCTTTAAAAGAGAAAAGAAGCCAGAAGGAAGAAGGATGAGTGTAGTCTTAGTGTAACTTAATCGTAGGTAGTAGAATTTTATTTCCAGTTGCAATTTTAAGTTAAATCTTGTTGTATTCAGTTTAATTAATGTTAAGAAAACCTTATTTAACCTTTAATTCCAGTGTTGTTTGTTAAAATCTTGTTTTGACATTTTAAGTGAAATTGACAATCTCACTTATTATTGTTGAAAGTTATTATTTCATGTTCTATTAGCTCTAAATCAGTTCACTTAGATGTTTTGATAAGAATTGTAAGCATTAAAATCAGTTGAGTTTAATAAATCTATAATATTCAAAAAAATCAAGAAAATAACTAGAAAATCAAAAATATATGCTCAAGGAAGAAGGAGCATTGGAGCAGGGTAAAGCAAGGATGATCATGGTAATAGGACCTTATGGGAGGTATTAGGACTGTGGAAAAACTTGTGTACCTTGTTTCTCAGTGAATCACATTTGTAAGTCTTTGTTCAATATTTTTTTTCTTTAACTGAGTTAATTGGTTATTATAGATATTATCTGTGTTTCTGTGTTAATTTAAGTCTCTTTAATCATAAAAAATTGTTAGGAGTCAGTTTCTTAGTTTAAATTACCCATTTGATTTGAAAAACCTTAACAGTCAATCATATAAGGTAGTGTTTGGCTTTGAGGTATTACCTCAGTTCAAGATAGTTCAAGTTGTTGTTGTTGGTTCACATAAGTTTCAATAGGTTAAATTGGCTTAGTTAAAAAATAAAAACCACAGGTCATTAGGTAAAAAGTCAAAACAAGCTTTGAGCTCCTCATTTTCATCCACTGTTGAAACAGTTAGGTTCCAAGATCACTCACATCACCTCATTAGTTGTAGTTTTAACTTAAATCAGCTTTTAGGCATCATATTACATCAACATCAATCAGTTATAAGTGTTAGAAATCCAAATTAGTCAACCTAGGTTAGTTTTATAAAAAGTCAAAAGTTCCATTCTCAGAAAAAACCAAAACTAGTAGGAATTGTTTAGAATTTAGTATAAGGAATTAGGCTTTGAGCTTTTGTGGACTTGTAGTCTACCAGCTTGTCTTTAAGTTCCCATAAGTTATATATTTTTAGCAATTTTTCCCTGGGCCCCACTCACCCTCAAAGTCACTTGCAGGGCAAGGGTGTGCCCTGCACCAGCAGATTCAGTCTATCACCACCACTTTGGTGGTGATTTGTGACCACCATAGTGGGCCCCAGACCTCAAAACTTGGTCCTTTGAACCCCCATCCTAGTAGGCTCTTAGGATTGACCTTTTGTTTGACCTGAAACCCAGTGGACCCCACCTAGAATAAGCCCTTAAGTCTGTCCCCATTCTCAGTACGCAATCGCGTCTGATTTTGAATTGGTGTACGTTTTTAGATATTTAGGTTTCACGTAATCGTTAAGATAGTTTATTTAAGTTATTTTAAGTTATAAAACCCTAGTGTAATCACTCACACACACTTATTCATATCCCTGTTCATATTCACTCAATCACAGATTCGTTTATAATAAAACATCGCACACCTTGTTGGGACATTACGACCCGGGAAAACACTGTATTTCACGGAAGCATTTGCCTCATCTGTTTGACTATTATACTTGACCATTCACAACTGGTTGACCAATAATTATCTGACCGTTTGAGGCGAATCAAAATTTGGCGCCGCTGCCGGGGAGGTTGTGCGCTTATTCTAAACGATTTTGCATATTAGTGAATCTGGATATACATCCATTGTATATTTACCATCTTTTATCCATATTTTTATAAAACAAAACACAAAAATATTCACCTTTACACCCCTACCTATTTGATTCTTCATTTCTCATCCCCAAAACCCTTTGATTCTACCTTCTTCCACTTGTCCCATAATTAATTCTAATGGCATCTCTCGATGACGGTTTCTTTAAACAAAGGGCCTGTAAAAGCAAAGTTGAAAAACTTATGGCCTTGTCAAAAATGTCGAGATGTCATGTTGATTATGATGGACCTTCAATTCCTATTCCCTCTCCGGTGAGGGAAAGAGATCATGAAACCGAGGTGACAAAGGACCCTGTACTTCCCTATGACTATGGAAGTGCTAAATACGTCCAACCTACGGTTGTCCAAAAACCTAAGCTCACAATTGATCCTAGCCTTTCACGATATAAGGTTAAAAGTTTGTCAAGCAAACGTACAGAGCTTAGGGCAGTGACTGAAAAGAACGATTTGCCTAATCTTCACATTTATCAAAAACAAAAACCCGAGACCATAACGGAAGTGGTGGAAATTCCTAGCTCTCAGAGCATACCACTTGTCCCACCTCCAGATTTTGTTCCTTGTGTCGGTTGTGGTGAGCCGCTTTTTGGTTTTCCATGTCGTTGGTGTACATGTGTACAATGTGGTAATGATATTCGAGACGGGAGTTGTTTGTTTTGTGGATCGAGTAATTCATTTGCTTATGATCCTAATCAAAACTCATTAAACGACTCCTCAAAATTTTCCAACTACCCATCACATTCATACGAGCAAGAATCATATTATCCAGATATCAATGATGCTTCGTATCAAAATACACCAAGCCAGACTCAACAGTTTTACTGTTGTGAGTACTGTGGAGGTCCACACTTTAGCTCTGATTGTCAAACAAGGAATCCATTTCCTTGTAACAATTACGACTATTCGTTTCAAGACTCACCTCCACAATACCAAATGAACCAAGCAACTCCTCAAAACCAGCAAGACCCTTGTCTAGAGGTTCTTAAAAAACTTAAAAACATTAGAGAGGAGTTAACTAATATGTCATTTCACAATGCACCAATTTTTTCTTGTGTACATTGTGGGGGTCCTCATGATGATTTTAAATGTCAACCGTATTATAAACCTGAACATTGTTCTAGTTCTAATATATCCGGTTTTGACACATTCACACCCCCCACAGTTTCCACTCATTCCATATTCTTGTGATAAATCTATCGCGGAATTACTTGTTGAAAAACATGCTGCTAGAGACGAAAGAAGCATGGAAGAATTACTAGTCTTAGAACATACAGCTATAACACGTACCAAATTTCAAAATGCTGCTCTTCACTATGAAGATGATGAAAGTGATGATACCTCATCATGTTCATCGGTTGAGACTTCTTCCATGGATATACAGGGAGAAAAGAATATAACTGAATCACCAGCAGTAGAAATAATGGAACTTGTAGACTCCATTACTGCTAGTCCTTCTCAGCTCCCTCTGTATGCTGTTATCACACCCGAGGTTCCCACTCACTCTCTGAGCATGGGGGACGAGCATCTTAACACTATTCCTGCAAAGGAATCGGACGAATTCATAAAGTCTAGTGTTGAGAACCTTGTCTCAATCCCAAGTGAGTCACAGGGAATTCTTGATCATATGTGTGATATTCCTCCCCCTATTGTCTTCCCAAATGATCATATTGAGATGTTCTCTGATTCTGATGAGGACTATTCTTTATCTTGTGGAAACATAAGTTATGTGGGGGAATTACCTTCTGAGCTTGTCAACTCAGAAGAAGAGAATGAGGAAGAAATTATCCAAGACGAAGCTCTTCGTCTTACATTATTAAATGCTAATCTTCTCATTTCTAGAATCGAGGCTTTTAATGAAAAGCCTATTTCATCTCCTATCCCCGTCAAGGATAGTGAGATTTTGATCAATGATTCTATTCCGGAATTGCAAACGTTCCATTTTGATCAAACGGGAGAGAAGATAAGTGGTATCACCACTTCTCATTCTTATAATTCTCTTTCCGTTTATGAATCATTTACTATTGAGGAGTTCCCAAGTGAATTCACTCAAATCAATCCCGAATACGAATCATTCACCTTTGAGGAGTTCTCCTGTGAACTCACTCATATCATATCTCTACCAGAGTATGATAATTTCTATTTTGATCTAGACATACCCATAATATGTCTTGATCAAACGAGCTTAAACGAGGAGATTCATGAAACAATGAATTCTCCTATTGAAGATGAGGAGTTAATCATGATTTTCATCATGACTTTCTTTCTTTTCTTCATATATCCTGTTCCCTATTCTGTTCTTCACTCTTTCGGGAGTGAGGATATAATCTTTGACCCCGGCATTCTCATTTATAAATTATGAGCCGGGTACTTATATCTCATCGGCGTGGAACTTTCACGTGCTTCAAATGTTTATCCAAACGTCTTGAATGAAAGTCCGATGCAGATTGTCTCTTCCACATCATGCTTCCCCATGGACAATTGAATTCGGGGTCGAGTCAAGTTAGCGACTCGGTAATCAAAAACAGTAGCATGTACATAGGTTTTCACCCGTGTACCACCTAAGTGTGGGGGAGATGCCCCACATGTTGTTTATATATATATATATATATATATATATATATATATATATATATATATCCTCAAAAAAAAAATTGTAAATATAGTGATAGCTTCTATTTAAGAAGTTTTATCTTAAAAAATAATTGTATGTATATACATCTTAAATAAAGGCTAAGGAATATTTTCTTCTTGCGTTCTAAGTGTTGGTTTAACACCCGGTACTTTGAATATTGAGGACAATATTCAGTTCTAAGTGTGGGAGGAGATTCGTTATTCTAACGAATTTAAACACATGTTCCATCAAGAACCCCCATTTTAGCCAAAATTTTAAAATTTTTTCTCACTTAGAACGCAATAAATGGTTATCAGTCCGCCATGTCTAACCCACATAAGGATTGGCTAATCCAGGAGCAAACGGTTCTTGGTAAAGATAACTCAAACCCGTTTATGGCTTGCAATTTGCCCAAAATTGTATGGTTCCTCAACTCCCCATATCCCATAAAGCGAATGAGTTGGCTAGCCCGCAAGATTATGGCTTGTGGTAAAGGCCGTGGAAAAACCATAACTGGTAATCAGCTCACCAAGATGTTGACTATTCCATCAAGAGTTGGCTAGTCCAGAAGCAAACGGCTTTTGGTAAAGACTAATCAAATCTGTTGACAGCTGGTGGTTTGCTCAAAATCACACGGTTATCAGGTGTGCCACAGTTCTTACACCTGGCTACTCCAGAAGTGATGGCTTTTGGTAAAGAGTTTTTCAAATCCATTAAGTTTTTTTCAAAAGATTGTTATGGACTAGCAATAGTTTAGTGTGGGGGATTGATGAGTGTCTAAATACTCATCATTTTATACCAATCTAAGCTGCCAAAACATACAAAAACACTCAAATATGTATCAAAATACTTAAAATATCTTAAAGGTCTGTTTTATATGTTTCAAATGCAAAATATGCAAAAACAGATGAAAAACGTACAAAGTTTGCATAATTGGCAGTTTCAGTCCCTCAAGTTTCATAAATTGGCAAAACTAGTCCCTGGTCATTCTAAAACTTGAAAAAGTCATCAAAGGTCCTTTTTAATCATAAAGTTACATATTTAGTCATTTGGTGCAAAGTTTCATAAAATTACAAGTTTAGTCCCTGTACTTTAGAAATTGACATAAATGGTCCCTGGGATGTTTAAAACTTTGAGAAATTCAATTTTGGTCCTTGTACTAATAATCTTATGCAGGAATGGTCCTTGGTGATAAGTTTGGTGAAATTACATAATTGATCCCTGAAGTTTCACAGTTTGGCAAAAATAGTCCCCGGTATTTAAAAAAAATGAAAAACATCAAAAATACCCGTGTACTATTCACATATGGCAATTATGACCCTTGTGATAAATTTGGAATAATGCCACAACAGCCCCTCAACATTGCCCAAATTACAACTTTGGTCCTTGTGTATTATTAAAACCAAACGGACTTTATATTCATTAAACCCAAAACCAAAACCAAATCCAAACAATAAACAAAGCCCACCCTACCCTTTTTATTTACCCAAGCCCAGCCCAACACCAAAACCATACCACCCTTAGTTATTAAACCGGGTCAAACCCCCGGTCAAACCCCCCTTCCCTCTTTTCTTTCTTCTTCTTCCTCACATGAAGCTGCAAAACCAAAACCACCCTTCTCACCCACAGTATTGCTTCTCCCCTTTCACACCATGTCCCCTCCACCTCACACATGCTCCCAAAACCCTTGAAAAACTTCACCACGCAATCTACAGTGTTCAAACTAACACCTTGGACTTTTGGCGCGAAAAAGAGTTTTAAACGGTGAGGATTAATCAGACACAATCAAGGGCTAAGGATTGGTGGGAAATGCCCCAGTGGGTCCCAAAAACTCAGAAAGTCTCTTTAAAAGAGAAAAGAAGCCAGAAGGAAGAAGGATGAGTGTAGTCTTAGTGTAACTTAATCGTAGGTAGTAGAATTTTATTTCCAGTTGCAATTTTAAGTTAAATCTTGTTGTATTCAGTTTAATTAATGTTAAGAAAACCTTATTTAACCTTTAATTCCAGTGTTGTTTGTTAAAATCTTGTTTTGACATTTTAAGTGAAATTGACAATCTCACTTATTATTGTTGAAAGTTATTATTTCATGTTCTATTAGCTCTAAATCAGTTCACTTAGATGTTTTGATAAGAATTGTAAGCATTAAAATCAGTTGAGTTTAATAAATCTATAATATTCAAAAAAATCAAGAAAATAACTAGAAAATCAAAAATATATGCTCAAGGAAGAAGGAGCATTGGAGCAGGGTAAAGCAAGGATGATCATGGTAATAGGACCTTATGGGAGGTATTAGGACTGTGGAAAAACTTGTGTACCTTGTTTCTCAGTGAATCACATTTGTAAGTCTTTGTTCAATATTTTTTTTCTTTAACTGAGTTAATTGGTTATTATAGATATTATCTGTGTTTCTGTGTTAATTTAAGTCTCTTTAATCATAAAAAATTGTTAGGAGTCAGTTTCTTAGTTTAAATTACCCATTTGATTTGAAAAACCTTAACAGTCAATCATATAAGGTAGTGTTTGGCTTTGAGGTATTACCTCAGTTCAAGATAGTTCAAGTTGTTGTTGTTGGTTCACATAAGTTTCAATAGGTTAAATTGGCTTAGTTAAAAAATAAAAACCACAGGTCATTAGGTAAAAAGTCAAAACAAGCTTTGAGCTCCTCATTTTCATCCACTGTTGAAACAGTTAGGTTCCAAGATCACTCACATCACCTCATTAGTTGTAGTTTTAACTTAAATCAGCTTTTAGGCATCATATTACATCAACATCAATCAGTTATAAGTGTTAGAAATCCAAATTAGTCAACCTAGGTTAGTTTTATAAAAAGTCAAAAGTTCTATTCTCAGAAAAAACCAAAACTAGTAGGAATTGTTTAGAATTTAGTATAAGGAATTAGGCTTTGAGCTTTTGTGGACTTGTAGTCTACCAGCTTGTCTTTAAGTTCCCATAAGTTTTATATTTTTAGCAATTTTTCCCTGGGCCCCACTCACCCTCAAAGTCACTTGCAGGGCAAGGGTGTGCCCTGCACCAGCAGATTCAGTCTATCACCACCACTTTGGTGGTGATTTGTGACCACCATAGTGGGCCCCAGACCTCAAAACTTGGTCCTTTGAACCCCCATCCTAGTAGGCTCTTAGGATTGACCTTTTGTTTGACCTGAAACCCAGTGGACCCCACCTAGAATAAGCCCTTAAGTCTGTCCCCATTCTGAGTTCAAACTAAGTTTTGGAATGCTTATTTTGGCTTATCAGCTTATCTACTGAGCTTATTTGGCCATTTTTAGCTTAGACAAAGCCAACATACTTATTAGGACCAGATTTATCTATAGTGGGTCCCACATAAGCTCATTTGAGCTTATTTGCCACTTCAGTCAACAAAAGTCAACTGTGGAAGTAATAAGCTTCCACAGTGCTTATTAATAAGTTCTAAAATTATTGTTTTTACAAAAGTTATCTATTTTTAGATATAAATTAGTTTTGTAAAAGAAAAATCAAGAAAAACCAATATAAAAATAAGTGATAGTTTCTATTTAATTTAATTTAATTTTAATTTTCATTTTTAGATTTTTATTAAGTAAGTTGTGTTTTTATATTTTTAATAATTTCCTCTTAGGTTAAAGTATTTTAAATAATTTTCTCAGATTTTTATTTTGTAATTTAGTATTTATTATAATTAAAATTAGTTTTATTAATAATTAATTAATAAGTAAGTTATAAATAGCATAATTAATTTTTATATAGCAACACCTAGTTTTTATATTTTTTATAGCTTTTATAAGTCATAAAATAGTTTTATAAATTTTTTCATAATTTTCCAAGTCATTTTAGTATTATTTGTAATTTAAAATAGTTTAATTAGTATAATTAATATAAATAGTTTTTAATTAATAGAAAATCTATAAAAAGACAAAAAGATTTATTTTTATTTTTTATACTTTCTTCAAGTTCATTTTAAGTTTTAGAAATTATTTTTATAAATTTTTAGTTTAATTTGTAGTGTTTATTATTTTTAGTTTTATTTAAGTTAGTTTTAGTTAAATAGTTTTTAATTAAATAATTAATAATAAATAATATAATAATCTAAAAAATAGTTTTCTTTTTAATTTAATTTTATTTTAAGTTTAAATTTATAGAATTTTCATTTTAGCCCCTGTAGTTTATTTTTCTTAAAACTCACATTTTTCTCAGTACACAATCGCGTCTGATTTTGAATTGGTGTACGTTTTTAGATATTTAGGTTTCACATAATCATTAAGATAGTTTATTTAAGTTATTTTAAGTTATAAAACCCTAGTGTAATCACTCACACACACTTATTCATATCCCTGTTCATATTCACTCAATCACAGATTCGTTTATAATAAAACATCGCACACCTCGTTGGGACATTACGACCCGGGAAAACACTGTATTTCACGGAAGCATTTGCCTCATCTGTTTGACTATTATACTTGACCATTCACAAGTGGTTGACCAATAATTATCTGACCGTTTGAGGCGAATCAATAAAACATGTAGCCACATGCAAATTTAATTCAATAATCCTATTAATAATCAAATCTAGGTGTATAATGTATTTATTCAATTAGGGCTTTCTTCTTCAAGTAAAAAGAGCCACATACATCGACGAATCGATTGCGTAGGCCAAAATTAAATAAACAACACATAACACATAATTGATTACTTAATATTTAATTTACATGTTTCGATATAACTTAACAATTTAATTCATATATCCAATTTAAACAATTTAAATTCCAATACAATAAAATCCATGCAAACATGCACTTTTCATGGATTATGCTTAACAATTAACATATTGCATCAAGATCGTTTACTAAAACGCATATGCAATTACATGACAACCCTAGGGTTTCTAATCATATTAAAAATCAAAACCAAAACCCTAAAAACAATTAAGGGTCAATCGACCTAATTTAAAAAAAAAAAAAAGGTTTTGGATGATCTAAACCCTAAAAATCGATTAACATGTATAAACTCAAATCAAGATTCAATTTTTATGCATTTTGATAATTAATTACACATTATAATGGCTCATGATGCCACTGTTGAAATTATATAATTATGACATGCATATAAATAAACCAATAACAACAAGTAAGCATATGCGGAAGCGTTATAACAAGATCATATAACATGTAATTAATTAATCAATAATAAATAGTAAACATACCTTTGTGATTCTAGCTCGAACAAGAATCAATTAATGCAATTCTTCAAATCAAGAACCCTAATTAGGGTTTATGTATTGGAATTACCCCTTACCTTTTTGTAATTCAAACCAAGATACAATCAATAGTGTGATTGTATCACGTTATTGTACACACGTACTATAACGTATTAAAGTTATGCTAGTAATTAAATCACAAAACATTGAACCAAAACCTTTTACTTAAAAATTCGACCAATCCTTATAAAGGGATGTTTGTTTGATCGACTAGAATAAAGAGAAGAAAGAAAAACAAAGTTAGGGTTTAACTATGTGTACAAGAGTTCCAAAGAATGAATCCCTACCTTTGTTTATATAATATGTAAATCTTGGAGAACAAGTTAAAGCTTTGGGTTGGGTTCTACCCCTTTGGCCGATCGGATCTCATCCCTCCAAGGGATTCCAGAAGCTTCTTGTTCCTCTTTTTACATCTATAGTCCTTCCTTTATTATTTAACGGTCATTAGTCATTTATCGTTAAATACTAACGGTCGTTAGACATTTTGTGATAATTAATAAATAAATACAACATTTATATTTAATTATTAATCTTTAATACTCATACGTAAAGTGTGCAATTCCGTGATCTCAAGTTCGATCCTAACACACAACTATTAATTTATGTTCATAAAACTAACAGAACCAAACTTAAATTATGTGTCGTTTGGTACGTGCGTTTTTAGCGGGATTGAGCTGAATGCCACCCAGATTAATTGTTTGGTATGGCTACTTTAGTCTGACACAAGGGTGTGGTGCCAAGAAAGTTAATCCCAAGTGAGGTAGTGGTATTTGAGAAGGATTTGAGTATTTAGTCAAATCAAAAATTAATTTTTATGTCCTAAGCTTTCCTCAACCACAAGTTTACATATTCTTTCGTTTCTATCAATTTTTTTATTTTTAAGAATATATTTTATTACAATGAATTTATAAAACAAATACATATTTGAATTAATTATTATTTTTTTCTCTCTCCTCATTATTATTCAAAACATATATCAAATCCTAAGGTCCATTTGGTTTGTAGATGGGTTTAGGATTATGATTAAGATTTGAATTTAAATTTGGTTTAGTATTTTGATTTTGATTTAATATATGAGAGAACAAATAATATATTAAATTATTAACAATTAATGTATAATGAAATAAATGATTTTTAATTTAAAACTATATTTTTATAATACTAAAAAAATAAAAAATATAGAATGAAACAATTAAAAAAGGACTAGGTCCCACCAATTTTTAGAAAAGGGAGGTGATTTGCACACTCTCATATTTGATTGGCATACTTCAAACAGTCATTAAATAGTTGTACTGTAAATATAAACTGCTTTAACTATTTGTACATTGAGTGTCCCAATCAAGTTTTTAAATGTGCCAATCAATTCCTTTTAGAAAACCTACCTTTACCTTCTTACTTTTACACAACCCCACAATTAAAGTATTGACTCTCAAATTTTAACCCTTAGATTGCAACCAAACAATTATTAAATGTCAAATCAAAACAAAACCGCTCCAAAGTGCTATATCAAAAACATATTAAACCCGACAACCGACCCTATTCAGCATTCAAGCTAATTCACCTCAACTTAAAAAAACCCAAATAAAATATCTAATAGAATTCGGGTCGGGTTGCTTTTTGACATCAAATAGTACACACACTCAAACACAACTCATAAACGAAGCTAAAATCCAATCCAAACAAACCCTAACAACCAGAAATCAATCATGTCAAACCCTAACGAAGTAGACGCAGTAGATTTCGAGCCAGATGAGGATGACCTCATGGAAGAAGATGCTGCTGTCGACATCGACACGTCATCATCTCACATACCTAAACTGAAATCAGCTATAACTGGTGGTGGTGGTGTTGAGAAGAAAACAAAAGGGCGTGGGTTTCGTGATGAGAGTGATGCTGAGAGGAATAATCGGATGTCTGGGAGATTTGATTCTCTTGATTCTGATGGTGGTCCTGGTCCTGAACGATGTGAGTTTATGGGTTTTTTTTATTTAGTTAAGGGGGTGTTTGTTTAAGCTTATATGTGGGCTTATTAGCTTATTTGATTTCGGCTTATATTTCATAAGCCTCAATTTTCCGGCTTATTTCGAGACTTATATAAGTTTATCATACCATGATAAACTTATATAAGCCCACAAGTCTCAAAATAAGCCTGAAAATTGGGGCTTATGAAATATAAGCCGAAACCAAATGAGCTCATAAGCCCACATATAAGCTTAAACAAACACCCCCTTAGTTGGGTTTTATGTAATGGGTTAACGGAACTTGTTTTAAGTATTTAGAAGGATTGTTATGTCTTTGATAATAAGTACAATTGTAATTTAGCTGAGTTCGACAAAAATGAACGATGTGAGTTTGTGGTTAATGTTGTGGTTAGTTAGGTAAATGTTTGTTAGGAGAAGGTTAATGCTTATAGGTTAGGAGTAGATTAGGTGTTGAGCGTGCTCGAGTTGAGCTTGCAGAGGATCTAAGTTCGAGGTTTTACGGTTTGTGTTATGGAAGCAGTACATTTGGTTAGGGGTGTGAATGTCTACATTCTATCTACCCGATACCCCGTTGAGGTAGTAGTTGTTGATTCTATTGAATGTGTGGGAGCAGGAGCTGGAGCTTGAGCTAGACAAGGAGTTTAGTGCTTAGGCTAAGCTCGAGGTTACTAGATTAGGTTTTGAGTCTTCGTGATGTGTACTTAAAGTCTTAAACAATTAATAGAGTCAACAAAATGAAATTAAACAATTAACATCCTTTGCAGTATAACTTATATATATTACATGTACTGATGTACGCTTTACATAGGGCTCACCGGCTCAGTAAGAGCTTAAGCCAAGCCTTTTTAAGCCTGAATTCGGCTAGTTATATGTATTTTAAGCTCAAAGTTGATAAAAGGTCGAACTTTCTACATTCCTAGGTGGGATTTACGAGAAGTCAGAAGGGAGAGCATTGTTAAGTCTTTAGTTATACTTACTAGTTATGTATGTTTTGTATTCTATTATTGTTCTTTTATAGTTGGAACTTAGATGGAAATGGATCAACTCTAGAAGGAAAGGAATGAAAAAGGAAACTACGTTATTAGGGAACACTTTAGTATTCTTGGTTATTAAGTGAAAAGCATTATGGAATGAATTACATACAAAAATTATATATCAAAGCTAGATTGTTATATTTGGCATAGGTTTCTGTACGGGTCCTAGTTTTGTCTAGAAATAAATTAAATCAAATGCATTTAATTCCCCCGGTCATACCTTCTAACATTTCAATAAGGCGATTGAAAGTCGCTTTGTGTTGAAGGAAATCCTTCTTTGTCACCTTGATTTGCATCTAACCATAAACCCAATATTTTTTGAGACTTTGAGATTTTTTCCTACTCCCATTATGTTGTCTAGACCACAGTACTTTCACAGTTTTCATAGTTGCAGTTGTTTTGTCAATCATATCCTTTTTCTTTGCCAATGCAATTGATTGCCCTCGATAATAAGTATTTGGCATGCTTATTGTCATGTATTGTGTAGTGTAGTTTACCTACACGAATTACCTGACCAGACACATGACTGTGAACGTACCACATTTTATTATCAAGAGGCAGTGAAATGTATTCACAAAAGATAAGGCTTTGGCTGATGAAACTAACCTGAATATGGTAAAGCAAGTAGGCACTAAGGGACTGCGTGACTTAAAGAAGTACAAACATAATCTAACAATTTGACCGGATGGTTATGGAGTACAGACATCAAGGTAGTCAAAAGCGAGTGCTTAAGTGACGAGACGAGGTGTTTTCCACTAAAGCACCTTAATTTTTAAAAAGTCAGGCATTTTTCTGGGCCGACAAAAAGCATCGCTTTCGGGCGACAGGTGAATGACTTTTTGCTATAACGGCTAATCTTTAATTTATTATAACTAATTAGAAGCATTCCAGCTCTTGCTAATCCTCTGGTTTAGGTTAATTAATTACAATACTAATTACTAACCCTTTAATATAATATTATAAGTACCAGTTTCTCTTCCACGTTCCAAACTTCCACTATTATCATTCTTGATTCCAAGGCCTGCCTAGGGCGCTCCTAGATGAATCAAATGAGGATATTGTTGACGAAGATGATATAGTGGATCTTGGAAATGATGGGGAAACAGGAAATGAGAACTTATATGATTATTTTGAATCAGAATAGTAGACTTTCATGCTTTAAGTAATAAGTATATGAATGAGCGTACGTGTATTTTTTGGTCTTTTTCTAATAGATATGAAGAGTTAAGGTAATAATTTGTTTAAGAAGTGTTTGTACATGAGTCTACATGTCAACTATGGCTTGTGCATACCTTGTGCTCTAAGCATACTAAATATTGAGTCTACATGTCAATAAACCAATCTTTCTTTCATGTTCTTTGTATAATTTGTTTAAGAAGTGTTTGTACATGATGAAATCTTTCTGACAATATAAATTATGCAGCGATTGAGGGGTGGATTATTCTGGTTACTGGAGTACATGAAGAAGCCCAAGAGGACGACTTACAAAATGCGTTTGGGGAATATGGGGAGATTAAGAACTTGCATCTGAATCTTGATCGCCGTACTGGTTTTGTGAAGGTATATTTTTTAATTTATTGCAGTTTCTTGATGTATAATAAGGATAGCTACTATAACTTGAATATTTTGTTTTTAACTTTTTGACATGTATGGTGTAAACTATCTTGTACAGGGCTATGCACTGATTGAATATGAAAGCTTTGAGGAAGCAGAAAAAGCTATAGCCGCAATGGATGGAGGTGAACTGCTGACTCAGGTAGTCAATGTCGATTGGGCATTCAGCAAAGGTCCTTTCAGAAGAAGAAATAATAGGAGGAGGTATGTATCCTACTACTAATTTTAACATTTTAGCCTTTTTAAAATGCTTTTATCCTGGGTAGGGGTAGGATCTGTCTACATTTCTACCTCCCCCATACCCTGCCCTGGCGGGATTGGGTTTGTTGTTGTTGTTGTTGTGACCTTTTAAAATGCTTTAATAGTTTTGGTGGCTGACCTTTAAGTTACAAATATAGTTGGAATAATGTAAATGATAGATGTGTCAACGTCAACACAGTCACTTAATAATGGCTTGAATTAGGTTGTGTTTCATCTCAAATGGGTTAATAAAAAATAGCTTAACGGGGGAATGGGCTAAATGTGTTGAAAGTTGGTCAGTCTAATTTTTTATGCAAACATTTTCTTACATCGTTTTACTCAAATATCATTTTGTTGTAAATATCATTAAAGCATTAATCATTTAATTTTAATTGTTTAATAGAGAGACAACAACGAACAATTTATTTGGAGGTCAACCTGTATTTGTTTTGACCCATTCTGCAACCCACCCATGTTGCTTCGTCTAGCAAATGACAACAAAGAGGGGAGCATATCTATTAGCTAAAACTGCTGTAACAATTTTGTTAATGTCAATATGATTTGTTTTGGTAGCTTTTGGTGTTCGTTGATAATACTCATATTGTAGCTAATGTTTCTAAGTGTCCATATTTGTGCAGATCACCTCGTCGGTCTAGAAGTCCAAGGAGGAGATTTTGATATGGTGTACCCTTGAAGCAATAGTGTGCGGATTTGTTTATGTTTTAGGTTGGAGGGAATGAGTTTAACTTGTCTAATTGTGTCTCCAGTATCATTTGATCTACACTTGCTTTGTTTCTGCTCTTGAATGTTACTTCTAAAAGCCCGTTAGGTGTGTATCTGAAGGTTTTACTTATTGTATGGTGCAGAGACGATGCATCTTTATGCACTTGTATTCTGAGTTTAATATTATACATTTTGCAGTATACTATTATTATGAGTGATTGAATGTTTTGGTATATTCTTTATTTAGTTTCTTTTTCCTCTTGGTAATATGAAGTAGTATTGCTGATTGAAGTTGCGGCCTTGGGTTACAAGTTATAATTGATATACAGTTTTATAGGTTACCCGCATTGTCAATTAAAAGCTTTATTTTTTTGTTGCTGTTATTGTTGATACAATGTCACATTGTTATCTATATAGAGTTTTGAAGCAAGGTACAAAAATGCATGTGGTATAATGTAAAACTGGAACTGACTATTATTGAATTTAACAAGTTAGGAACAGTATACTAGCCTTTGAAGTTGGCTTTGTCATAGACATGGTACCAGTCATCAACTTTATTTAAACCTTTTTTCGTTTAACGTGTGTTTTATTAAGGAATAGGAAAAGAAAGAAAAGACTGGATCATAGGGTACGTGTTTAGAGACCAGTCTCGTCACAAAATAATGGACCTTAGTTAAAGCTTGTACTTATGAACTAACATAGTTTCTAAGAGAAAGGAAAAGATCGAGATCAAGAACCACTATTTTGCAATAACAAACATTGCAAGTGCCCTGCGTATGCCTGTTTGGCGCAGGTCAATTTTAACTTTTAAGGTCCGGTAAAAGTTACCTTTTGCATGTCAACATGATTTTATTTGCCAATCAAGGCCACCTACTCGTACCAGAACGTCCAAAGCATCTAATTAAATTCATGATACAAGGGATCCTAAAGGTACATGCCATACAAGCCAATACGAGAATAACAAGATGGTTGTACTGTGAAAAAAAAAATTGCATTGTCAGCATCACCATGGGCTGAAACTTTTGTTGCCTATTCATTAACAAAATCTGGGTAATTTACTAGACTATACACAAGTGAAAGTTCTACCTCCAAAATTTCACATCACGTAAATGCTTGTATGACCCATATGACCTCATTACACGCCAATCGGAACTGACGCTCCTCTTGTTTCATCGATAAAAGAAACAGTCTCCTCAGCTTCGTCTTCGTCTTGATCACTGTAATCATCATCTTCATCTTCTTCACTATCATCTTCATCATCAACTTCAAAAGGGATATCGTCATTAATGATTATAAGTTCATCTTTCGGATGATCACTTATTCCAACTAACTCATTAGCCTCTGCTTTTTCTTCAACTGTTTTAGCTAATGACAAAAGAATGTTCTTTGCTTTCTTATCAGGAACAACCCCACAAGATTCCATCTCTTTATACCAAATCACCGCATCACCAATTAATATCCCTATTCTTCCCATATGCATCCATAATCGTTGTAAAAATCGTTTGATTTGCTTTGATACCATTTACCTGCATTTCCTCGTATTTCTTCATCATTGTTTCAAGATCATTTGTTTTGGCATAACCTTTGATTAGTGTTCCATATGTGACAACGTTAGGTTCAAGACCGTCACTCTTTATTCTTTTGAAGAATTTCTCGGCTCCTTCCATGTCAGATGCATTCACATATGTCGCCAACATTGTTGTGTATGAACAAAGATCAGGGGTACATCTGTAGAAGATAAAGTAAAGTGATTTCTGTCAACTGAAGATGAAAAATGAAGTTGCAATACAAGAACAGAAAACAATCAACCTTACGAGTTTAGAAACATGCAAACACATGAAAGTCCAGGTTTTCCTTGCCTGAACTGCCATATTTTTTTTATAACTACAGTGAGCCTAGTTTCTGTTAATAATTTCACCTGTCCCTCCACATGCTCTTAAAAACAATTCTTGCCTGCTCCAAACGTATCAAGCCATATGTTATAATCTTTTTGAGTTGGCCTAAAATAAACCAAAAAAAAAAAAAAAAGGAAAAACAAAAGTAAGGGACATGATTAAAAGAATCTGTCTTCATACTAGTGAGAAATGATATATCCGTTCAAGACCTTAACATTAGCCAAACTAAACTAAAAGACATGGTATAGTTAGCCACGGCTTAACTATGAGAATGAAACACACCTCACACCAGCATCCAACATCTCTTCAAAAACAGTCAGTGCTTCTTCTTTCCTTCGGGCATGTAAGCACTAACGAGTAGGGCATAGTTCACAACATCAGGTTTCACCTTAGCCCTATGCATCTACACGATCTATTAGGATTATAAAAGATTCAAATACAGATATAACTACTTTGAAAATATATCCTTTTTCAAGTTTTAACTGATCATGTATTTTTGCAACCTCCTTATAGTTAGTTAATTTTATGTAGGTTTGTAAAGTGTAGCCGAGATTAGGTACCGATTTCGAGCTTAGTTTGAAAAGGTCGAATGTGTGTATGTGAATTACATTAGGTAGTGATAATGGGTTAGGGGAACTTATTTTTAAGTATTTAGAAGTATTGTTATGTCTTTGATAATAAGTACAAGAGTAATTTAGCTGAGTTAGACAAAAATGAACAATGTGAGTTTGTGGTTAATGTTGTGGTTTGGTAGGTAAATGATAGGTTTGTTAGGAGAAGGTTAATGATTAGAGGTTAGGATTAGATTAGGTGTTGAGTTTGCTCGAGTTGAGCTTGAAGAGGATCTAAGTTCGAGGTTTTACCAGTAATCGCATCTTCAGACTTCAGTTCTCCCGTTGGAAAAAGAAGACATGCTTAACCTTCTCTTGGTCCTCTCATGAATTGGGCTCCTCAACTTATAGTGCACTTCACTACCAGACTTCTCCCTCTGTGGTTGACAATCCTTTGTCTCTGTGCACTTTTTTGACCAAATTGTTGCTATAGCGCTGACGTTGTGGCGGATATAACTCGTCTTTTCAGGCAAAGTTGGTGTTCCACTCCCAGCCAGTTAGAATCTTCTTTCCTCTCTTTGGCACACCAACAGTGATATTGAGATGCACAGTTACATTTGCACTTTGACTTATGCATTCTAAACTAGAAGTAATTCCTGTATGCAGTTTGTTTTTGTTTTTGGCATAGTTTATTGTCGTACAAAAATTTACATATTTTGCTGGTCTGATTGAAAAGGGACTGGATGCTAATCAAACAAGTGCTGCTTCTGGTCATAAGCTTCAGGCTGTTGAATTCAAAACAAGTTCGTACCTTCCATTATTATCCTGTTGAGGTTTTTTCTTCGGTTTGGTTTTGAGGGATTACTCGTAGGAGGGGTGCCAAAAAAAAACAATAACACAAGTGCTTTCCTCTATATTTTCTGAAACTTGATTGGAATATATAGCTCGCGAGTCTTGCAATGCTTCAAAATCATTTCTCCAAATAAAATATGTATGTATTACGTTCTGCTATGGATAGCTGACTGGATTCTTAGTCATTTTGATCTCCACTTCATTGTTACAAGAGATTACTGACAAGCTAACTTGCTTACGAGAAAGAACAGCTAGCACCCTACTAAAGCAAACCGACTGACACGCCGATGATGTAGCAGCAAATTTTTTTTGTTCAGCTATAACCAACTTAATCGTGTCAATATACATATACAATCATGTCTTCAAACTTACTAATCTAATATGAGGAAACACAATCTTGAAAAGATAGACCTTGATTAAGACAAATTCAATGCGGAATTTTGATCGTTAATAATTAATAGAACATTTTTATGACATTAACAGTAAAACCCAACACTTGATAATTCCATGAACAAAAGTCAAGTACAAAAATAAATTAAATGATTTAAAATTTAACATGCCCAAAAACATAACAGGGATACCAATAGTAGAGTAAGTTAGAACCAACTTGGTTCGATCCACGCATGAGGCAAGAGATGGTATGTAGTTCCCAAAAAATCCTTGAATTGTTGTTGGATGTTTCCCCCATTGAATGTGTGATACATGCGTGTCGAGTGAATAAAACACCATCTTCTTGTTCTTGGAATACAGTAGTGGAAAGTAGATCTTATTCTCCATTTGGGGCATTTTGGCCTCGGTGCTCAGACATGTTGTACCACAAATAAAAATCATGTACTTTCCTATATTATCTATCTTCTCCCATTCTTCTTTAGAACCATTCCTCTTAAATACCTCCACACATTCTCCAAACTTACCCACAATAACTTTTAGAAGATCCTGATGACATTTTATTAGATAATTTTGTGCTGGAGATCTGCAACAACTTACTGGGGCTTTAGTTTCAACCAAAGTCAAAGAATCTTCTACACTCAAATCTTTAAAACCAATAAGTTCACCCTTGCCACCCAGGGCATAAAGATCTTGTCCAAAAAATGTTGGAAAACGAATAGAATTTGGCTCAACATCAACACGAACTGCACGCCAAGTTGGTTCCGGAGCTACATAGTGAATCAATACAAGCCATTCATCACTTATTGGAAACCCAACAACCATGCAATCAGGGGAAGTAGGTGGCGCTGAGAAACACATGGTCCTAAAACTATAATCTGTTTCTGGAAGCTTGCGGAGATCACTTGTGAAAGGGTTAAAGAATACTAGGCAACGAAAGTCAGCGCTAAAAAACAACCAACCAACCAAACCTGGAACACGTAATTTTTTGATGAGCAAGTGATACATGTAGAGTGTTAATAAAGTAGACGTCACCCAACATCGGATCAGTAAAAGTGATAATGCCTGAATTTTTGTCTACCACCATTAACCACGGTGAAATTAATGAATATGCCTGCAATCTCCTTAATGCTGATTCATCCCTCCATTTTATCAAAGGCGCTGCTTGATGACAACGTTTGCATGTTACACGGAAGTTCATGTATTCCACACCAACACAATGCTTTATAATCATCTCCAAAATATCTAACGGAAGATTGAGAAGGTCCGGTTCATCAAGCCTAATCTCATTTTCTCGAACTGATCTTACCATTATCTGGTCCTCTTCTTGTTTAAAATCAACATTACACTTGGTTTCTCCAAGATCATTTCCTAACCTACACAAAATATGAGTTAAAGAAAACATTCTCGTTACAAAAGAGAAAAACAAATCAATGATAGTAACAAGAATAACACCACTCAAGGGTGGCCTAGTGGCTATCATCCAAAAATGTGAAGTCTCTAGTTCTACTGCTAGGTGCAAACAACTCTGAAGTGGCCACAACAACCTCCTAAAAAGGGAGGGCTTTACCTGGTTTACATGTGTGTGCCGGTGGGTTCAAACCTCGCGGATTAGTCGGTCAAAAGGTCCGAAACCATGCTTACCCAAATAATAATAAGAATAACAGTAACAATAAGAATCATACCTGCATTCCCATGCTGACACATTGCTTGTTGGCTGCAGTACTGAAGGCATAGAAGATAGGGATATGGTGTTATCTTTGACATGGTATGAATACAAAATTTTGTCCATTTTGTCACGAATGTGTATATAACCCCCAATCTCCGAGGAAATCGCAGGTCTGTAATAAGCCAAGCAGTCACGAGCAAGATCCACGAAAAATACAGCGTCTTTGAGGTCTATCAATCCTTCCCACATGTAACCACTCATTATTAGGTCCCTCAAGTCATCGCATTCTTCCCAATCTTCCCATCTCTTACAACTCATGTCAAAGCCCCTAAATCTTTCCATTTTTTCCGTCTTTACGCTAGCCATGTCTAATTTAAACAAATGAACTCCTTCAAGTCTTTGTTCATAAAAACCTACTATAATGCAAAACAATTCGGTACCATACCCTTTTAGATAATAACTCAAGTCAGTACAACGATTCCAGAAAGTTGGAGTTGCGCCTAAAAGCAATAGTTTTATTAAAACTTCTTTATCCCTAACTAAAATGTCAAATTGTATGACAAATGTACCGTAAGAACTAGTATACATCGCATATACTTTACCATCGCAACAAGATAGGTTATATAGGTATACGTCATCTTCACCGGTTATTCTCTTGAGTTGGCTAGCGTATGACATTTCGATCCATCTTAGCCTCTTTCTTTTACAGTTTATACGAAAAAAAACAAGGGTAGGTATTTTGGTTCTAGTAAATAGGAGAACTGAACTTGGGTCATCAGGAGGAGCTGACAAACAACATTCATCTATAGATTCAAAATCTCCATCTTTCAAAATCAAAGAGGGGAAATTAATTATCTTAGAAGTGTTTGGGTTCCAAATGCACCACATTACATCTTGTGGATAGTTGGAAAGAATAACCCAACCATGAAAATACCCTCGAATACGTCTTCCCAATAACTGAGGGATTTGGCAGTGATATTTAGTCAGTGGGTCATGTAAGGTGTAAAAAATCAGGTCTCTACAACTATCTTCTTCTCCTAGGTTCTGGGCAACAAACCATGGATATTTTGCAGATAAGGGAAGGAATTGGCCACATACTGAACCACCATATAAGCTTTGCATTTGCTCCATCTAAGATGTTCATAACAATATTTCAATGTTAACCTTTATTTCATTTAGAAGCGCATATTTGGCCTTAAAAATAAGCAATTAAAGAGCCCAAACACACATAAGACACTCATAAAGGTTATTACTTTGTAAAACATAATAAGATATGCATCCCAAAACCCCATATACAGCACTACCCAACCCGCCGAAGTGAGGTATGGGGGAGGACTGCATGTATGAGGTAGAAAGTGACACCCCAGCCGAAGGTAAAGCGACCGCTTCCTGGCAAGTGTGCTTATGTGTATATGCAAATTTATGTGTGGTTGTGTGACATATAGGACTAGCAACATAGAAACATGCATAGTTATAAATGCATAAAGGCACTCAAAGGTTATTGCTTTGTAAAACATAATAAGATACGCAATCCCAAAACCCCATATACACCAACAATAACACACCCAATCCCGCCGAAGCAGGGTATGATGTAGACAGTTACACCCCTACCCGAGGGTAAAGGGGCTGCTTCAGTACGACCACCGGCAAAAGTGTGCGCTTGTGTGTATATGTAAATATATGTGTCGTCGTACGTGTGACAAACAAGACATGCATAAAGGCAAAAAATCATTATATCATGCAAACATATAAACAAATATGAATATATGTGCATATAAGAACAATAAAGCAAAAGCGAATCCAGACATTAACAGAACAATAGCATAGAACTATAAGAACAAACTATAAGAAGAAACAAGCATCCCGACATATGAGAAATAAAGCCAATCATACATATAAGAAATAAAGCAAACATACATAAGCCGAAAAGCATGAAGGTACAGAGGGCATGAACTTAAATAAGGATGACCTACGCGCGCGGCGCGTATACAAGTCTATGTACGGGGCGATGTATATATAGCTATGTAAACCACTTGGTCTAGATCAAGTGGCCACCAGGGGTAACCTTGGGGTGGGGATCTGGGGGTTTATTCGATTTGATCAAATATGCCTTACTATTGTTATCAGTGGCGTAGCCAGGATTTTACTTAAGGGTAGGCCGAGATGTACCATAAAACAATGATACAACAGGTCATCGTTAATATAATATAGTTGGTAAACAAATTAGCAATAGTTGTAATATAATTTTGCCTTTGGTTAAACCAAAATGGTATGAATTTGTCTAACTTGTAATAGTCTAATACAAATACTTATACAATATACATTATTACATATATTCATAGGTGGGCCATGGCCCACCAAAGAACCCATGTAGCTACGCCCCTGAAATTGTTATTCATCATCGGATTTTTTTTTTTTTTTTTTTTTTTTTTGGTATTCATTTGGTTTATATTCCTCAATCCAAACACCCCCCCAATGGCCCAATGTGTCAATCATCCTTTTACGGGATTTTCTTCTTCTTCTTTTTACTTTATTTCTATGATAGGAGTTAACTAGTTATAATGCCCGTGCACGCACGGGGTTTTTCTAATTTTTTTAATTAGGTATTGTTATCGATTAGAAAATAAACAACTTAACATGTCCTAAATGGTTTTATTTGTTAGATTAAAAATATGAAATCTTTGCAATCAACTTTAGTTTCCAAATTCCAAGCACCTTGGAACAAACTCGTTTTTTTTTCAAATGTTAGCATAGCGCTAACATGTTATGTAAGATAAACTTGTGATATATTGAGGTAGTTTTTTTCAACTTAAATATAATATGTAGTATACCAACTTGATGATGTTTTACATGGCCAATTGAGCTCTAAAGCCTAAAGACTAAATTTCCACAAATCGTCACTTTACAAAATTGATATTATAAACCAAAGTTCACGTTATTGAATTGAGACCACTTTGATAGGCACTTAATAAAAATTTTACCTATTTACAATTATAAAGTAGTGATAAACATATACACATGATGATAACTTAAAGTTTGAGACTAATAGGTATTATTTGGCCGTGTACTGCGTCGGGACATAAAAATAAACGCATTCGGTCACTTTTATAACTAACATATGATAAATAAAGATGGTTTACCGTTTCACTATTAGTCTTAAGTATCACTTTGCATACATGTGTTTTCTAAGACCTAACCAATTGAATTCAAAAGATTCATTATGTTGGCATCTCGAGGAGTTGAACAAACCTTGAAATTTCAAAATCTTAATTCAGACCCCCGGACAAAACATTAACCATATGGTTTCCCAAATAGGTTCAACTCAACGTCTAGCATTGTAACTCGGCATCAAACCTTCCTTTTATCACACTCCTTCTATTCCTGTAAATCTACACATCTTTCCATATGAGACCATAAGTTGTCAAAACTATATAAATACATAAACCAACAACAAAAACCTGACATATTGAAATTTTAATATTTCTAGCTTCAAAAACCCAACTTCATATGTTAAAAATAAAATAAAATTGGTACCTGATTCTAACTGACAAATAAAACTCATTTAAGTCTAAAAAATATCTCTCGAATTCTTAGACATAAGGTCTTAATCTAGCGACGCAACTTGAAACCCTACTTGGTACACAATTAGTTTGTTCTTCCTAAGATGCAATAAGTGAAGAGGTAGTTTAGGAGGTACAATAATGCGTTTAATAATAGTCGTGTGTTTCGTCTAGTATTAATGGCATTGTTCCCAAATGAACCCTCCCAAGTACTATTTATCATTGCTCTCCTATAAATATCATACTACCAGTACTAAAAGTTGTTCTTGATCAATGCTACACATAAACCCTAAAACGGCTAACGCTTAAAACTAAAATAAAATATAATTAACAGACTTTATTACAAATTAGGTGCTAAAACATATAAAACAAAATCCAAATGAATGTACCTTATTTGAGCAGCAAACTATTATAGAAATTAAAAATTTGTATGCCATCGATAGTGGTTACTTAAGTCTTGTAGTACCATAATCGTTATTATACAAAAAATATAGGAGAAAAGGAAGTACCTCATGGGAACTTAATTAGTCACAATGTTGTGCACACAATTTGGCGGTTGCGCTCTTTATAGACCATTATCTCTGATCATCTCATCTCGGTTTCTGTGCAAATGTAGTCTTCCATAAGCAACCAAACATCCAATTAAAAATATACTACATGCACACAATTTACAGTATCAAGAATACACACATAATGTCAAAAGTGACCTAAAGTGTTTTGATTTGTATCTAAAACAGGTCAAGTGGGCCGATAAATAAGACACTGAACTTTTCTTAAAAACTACCTCAATCGTTTTCCCAAAATATTTGATTGATAATCAATCATTATTGCATCTTTGGTACTATCTAAAACATGTCAAATGGGTAACTAAAAGGCAACTAAAATTGAAACGGGTCAAACTGATTACTTTGTTATGAGTAGAGGGGCGACGTGTTGACCCATTTACTTGTGATTAGGTGAGTTGAGTTCTGTTATCTTTTAAATATATATAAACTAAAAAAGCTAAATACGAAACGGGTCAAAAAGCTTTTTAATTGCTAACAATACCCGTCCTAGATAGGAAGCAGATATAGTAGCATCACCAAACCAAACACTTTTAACTCAATGACCAATAGGATTGATGCTTACTTATACATAAAAGAAACACAGCCATTTGCTAGTACAATGTATATTTATAATTCTTAAAACCAAACACAATCATTTTAGTAAAAATATGAAAGTAACACTGTCCTTGTGAGGTTCAAGAACCACAACACAAACATAAATTCACTAAACATGTTTAGTAAATATTACCTAAAGCTAATTGATTTGACTGAAAGTCAATAAATATTACCAACTAAGAATCATCTTAAGCAGCCCTATAGCAGTGATCTTTTTTTTAAAGAATTATAGAAAAATGTATTGCAGCCCTTGTTTCACTAAAAACAAATTAAGAAAAACATCAATGCCAAGTTCCTCTTTCAATCTTCTTTGGTTTGAATCAATATAAAGTTTTACAGTCCCTAAAGGAGCAGTAATCTCTCATGATATAAACTATCATACAAAACCTAAAGTAAGTTTTAAAGAAATATAACCATTGTGCTAAAACTTTATGAGCACCACCGTTACCAATGAGCCAAAGTCCCTTCTTCAAGTCATGAATAACGTGAATTGCACTGCATTTTAAGTTTGGACATATTCAAAGCAACAACTCCAAACCAACTATTATGGTCCTAAGCAATGGTCAAACTAACACCAAACACTCAAGCTGCATTTTTTTTTAAAGATCTACTTGCATATACTAAATATTCAAGATGCCTATAATTAGGTCTTCATGTAAAACACAATTGTATAACAGTTATCCAATGAGTCTAGGGCAAGTTTAGCTAGTCAATGAAAAATATAGAGCGACTATTTTCACTCTTTTTTTTTACTCAAAATCAACAAATTGAAACGGTCGGGTCAACCCGATGCAAGTCCTGGACCCATACTATCAAAATCACCATTTAGACCCGTTACCCGATCCCAACCAGTCCCTTTCTTATTAATGTTTCACTCCAGTTAAGCTCTCCAATGAGTATGAGTATTACAGCCATACTAAAAGTATAAATATTTAAGCAAGTAACTACTTTCCAAAGTTAACAAACTTGTGAAGTATGTTGAGGTTTAGCTTTTAGATATTGTTTATACCATGAATCATCTAATGTTCTCGAGATTAACAATTGCCAATCAATTAAAGTTAGTTTCTCAAGGTAAGAACAGAAAAATATATAGATAGATCAAATAGTGTAGTTTAGCGAGTTAGCTAAAAGATAAACTTACTTTGATAGTCAAAGCAAGAGTTGTCAGCAAAACGCAATATTGGTAATTAAGCTAGTCACTTATTACCTCATAGAACTAAAAAGATCATAGTAAAATGTAAGAAGGATTGGCTTCTTAGGAAAACTATAACAAAAAGATCATAGTAAAACGTAAGTTTACACCTGGGTTTCGGTCATGTAAGAAACTAACCAACTTCATGATTCAAAACATGGTCATGTACGAACCAATATCCAATATAAAAACCATTGAAATTTCCAAAAGGTTATTTAACCTTTGCTATTATTTCGGCTAACTCCGATTCATTCTTCAAAACCTCTTGCATAGCGGTAGACTTTTCAACTATCATCTTGATCATCCATCACCTGTAACAAATTTAGATACATGAAAGAGGTTTTTAATAGAGTATGTGGATACATGTATGTATCTAATCAAAGTAAGCACATTTTGGGTCCCAAAGTATACTAATTTTTGCATAAAGAAAATTTATATATTGTTTTTAGGAGTCACTCGAGTCATGATGAAAATACTTTCTACATATATCAACTTTAGTGTCATGAAGAAACTTGTAGGAGATTGATCTTAAGTTTTATTTTCTGACAAATCTTGAATTATGATGCATGCTATATAACACATGAACAATCATAACCAGTTCGTTAATAAGCCAAATTTGACTGAACAAAAATAATTAGAAAAAGCATAATTATTGAGGAAGAAAACTTTCTTATGGAGGAGTTACCTTCTCAAATGTTACATGTGGCTCCAAACACACTCGCTTTTTTGTGCACGCAAAAGAACCATTGCTAAAAATCAAAGCTCGTCACGATACAACATAATATCCTTTTATTTCACTACGACTTGCTTCCTGAAAACTGCCAAGAACATAGAAGAAAGCCATCTGTCACGGATGATTTCACTAAATGCAACAAATCCTACTTTATACAATGGTAAATGGAAAATTACATTTATAAGGAAAATAAAAAAAAGATTGAACCTTTTAAGAAGAAGAAGCTTTTCTAACATTAACAGCTTTAGTGCTGTTGCCGGTAGCATTCTTCACAACATTTAGTTGTTTAATTTAGGTTGGGTGGCCAAAGAGGACTGTATAGTTGAAAAGTGCTCATCCAGATTTTTTTATCAAGTCCTCATTTTCTTCTTTGTCCCTAGCTTTCTCTGCCTGGAATTATATAGCAATGAAAAGATATAAACAACGTCATGTACACTAAAGGTATACTGAATGTTCCAAAAATAACATAAAGTGGTTATATGATCATCACCTTGAAAAAATTGTTTTTGGATGTAATATAATCATACACCTCCTTTTTAGTCTTTTGTCTCTGCGATTAGAATGACACCACATTAAACTAATGAGCAATAGAACATTATACGACACAATAAACTTTCAAAAAAATTTAACTCAATAATCATTCTTATGCTTCCACACTACAACATGAAGACCCATAAAGTGGTTATATGATCATCACCTTGAAAAAAAATGTTTTTTTGATGCAATCTCATCACACACCTCCTTTTCAGCCTTTTGTCTTTACAATTAGAACGACACCACATTAAACTAATGAGCAAGAGAACATTATATAACACAATAAACTTTTAACTCAATCATCATTCTTATGCTTCGACACTACAACATGAAGACCCTTTAACTCAATCATCATTCTTATGCTTCGACACTATAACATGAAGACCCTGCATCTGCATCTCTATAATTCTTAGCAACTATATAAAAGATTACATTAACTCAAAGCCTCTATATATATGATATCACAAATTTATAAAAACAAATGCAATTGGTAACAAAAAATAATAAAAATAAAAATATTACCTTTGCATTCATTAGCATCATATTAACGATTGTTTGTCTTTGAAGGTAAGTTGGGTAATCGATGATCATCTTATGATCTGATATAATGGGTTGATTTTAGATGAGAGAGGTATGATTTATGATTATCTGATAGCAATAGTATTTAGAAGTATAAAAGGAATGTAACACATATCACGATTGTAGTAGGTTTAGGTTTAGGTTTTTCCCAAATAAAGAAATATTTAGAAGAAAAAAAATCAAATTAAAAAAATTATTACCAATAAGGAATGATTTGATTTTTTGAAATGTAAAAGTCTCCGCTTGAGGTTTTATTTTATTATATAAAAGATTTAATTACTTATTTACCTCACGTTCCATTGATTTTTTAGCCCAACCTTTAGTCTTTATTTATTGATGATTATTTTACTCATCACCGAGTATGAGATTTATCTTTTCATATTAGTACTTGCGTGTTACGCCGACGGGTACCATGCAATTAAATTTTTTTAATTTCTTTGTTTTCAGATACAATAACTTTACGGATGACGTCAATTTTAGTTTCTAACCGGTCAACTGTACCCATTCGAAACTTTTAACTATAAAAGAAACACACAAAGTGATGTGTGTTATGTTTTCATACGTTGTTATGTTTTCGCCCTTATTTCTCGTCAATTTCAGAAAGACAATGGACAAAAAGACAATGGATATAGCGAGAAAAGCCTTGCTCGCCCCTCACTTTGCTCGCTTAGTAGATTTCGGTAACCTGATTTTCGATGATCCATTTCCGTAAAGTTGTTTCGTAGAAGTTCATTTCAGAAATTTTCTCAACAAACAATGTTTGAAATTAAAACAAACTGGGGGAAGATTGAATGGCAACAATCCCGAGAAAGTAGTCAGTGGACCTTGATTGGCCTCATTTAAAGCTTCGCTTTAAGCCTCCGTGAAGATTGAGCCGCCCTGGGTAGCATTTCTTGCTTATAGGTAATTACGTGAATGTATATTAACTAGAGCATGTGACTTTCACTCTATATATACACAAAAACTAAAGCTACAGTTATCTTTTAAAATTTTGCCATTCTTGAAATTTTCAGAATTTCTTTTATTTAACTTGGCGGTATACAAAAAATGACATTGTTTTTTGAAAGGCTACGAGAAATGACATACATGAGTGACAAGAGCAGATGAGGCTGTGAAAATGATGTCATCAACATATGATAAAAGATACATAGTTTCATGCCCACAATGAAACGTGAAGGGGGAACTATCAGATTTGTTGCTAATGAAATCCTATAACTGAATCATAGGGTACAGGTTTAGAGACCAGTCTCTTCACAAAATAATGGACCATAATCAAAGCTTGTACGCAGGGGCGGATCCATGTATAGTCCAGGGGTAGCGGTCGCTACCCCTGAACTTTTACCCGGTAGTGTAATTTTTGGCGATTTTTTACGTTTTTTGGCCATTTTTGGCCATTTTTTGGCGATTTCGCTACCCTTGAAACAAATTTTCGCTACCCCTAAACAAATTTTCGTATTTCGCTACCCCTGACATAAGCTCCTAGTTCCGCCGCTGCTTGTACGTATGATTAAACATAGTTTCTAAGTAGAGAAAGGAAAAGATCCAGATCCAGAACCACTGTTTGGCACAGGTCAATTTTAACTTAGGTCTGTTAAAAATTTACCAGTGAACAAAATTACCTTCTGCATGTCAACATGATTTTATTTGCCAATCAAGGCCTCCTACTCGTATAAGAACGTACAAAGCATCTATCATTAAATTCATGATACAAGGGATCCTAAAGGTACATGCCATACAAGCCAATACGAGAATAACAAGATGGTTGTACTGTAAAAAAAAATTGCACTGTCAGCATCACCATGAGCTGAAACTTTTGTTGCCTGTTCGTTAACAAAATCTGGGTAATTTACTAGACTATATACACAAGTGAAAGTTCTACCTCCAAAATTTCACATCACGTAAATGCTTGTATGACCCATATGACCTCATTACACGCCAATCGGAACTGACACTCCTCTTGTTTCATTGATAAAAGAAACAGCCTCCTCAGCTTCATCTTCGTCTTCGTCTTGATCACTGTAATCATCTTCATCTTCTTCACTATCATCTTCATCAACTTCAAAAGGGATATCGTCATTAATGATTATAAGTTCATCTTTCGGATGATCACTTAGTCCAACTAACACATTAGCCTCTGCTTTTTCTTCAACTGTTTTAGCTAATGACAAAAGAATGTTCTTTGCTTTCTTATCAGGAACAACCCCACAAGATTCCATCTCTTTATACCAAATCACCGCATCACCAAAATCCCTATTCTTCCCATATGCATCCATAATCGTTGTAAAAATCGTTTGATTTGCTTTGATACCATTGACCTGCATTTCCTCGTATTTCTTCATCATTGTTTCAAGATCATTTGTTTTGGCATAACCTTTGATTAGTGTTCCATATGTGACAACATTAGGTTCAAGATCGTCACTCTTTATTCTTTTGAAGAATTTCTCGGCTCCTTCCATGTCAGACGCATTAACATATGTCGACAACATTGTTGTGTATGAACAAAGATCAGGGGTGCATCTGTAGAAGATATAGTAAAGTGATTTCTGTCAACTGAATATGAAAAATGATGTTGCAATACAAGAACAGAAAACAATCAACCTTACGAGTTTAGAAACATGCAAAACACATGAAAGCTCAGGTTTTCCTTACCTGAACTGCTATATTTTTTTATAACTACAGTGAGCCTACGAGTGTCTGTTAAGAATTTCACCTGTCCCTCCGCATGCTCTTAAAAACAATTCTTGCCTGCTCCACCATTCCAGATATTGCAAACGCATCAAGCAATATGTTATAAGCTTTTTGCGTTGGCCTAAAAAAAAAAAGTAAGGGACATGATTAAAAGAAGCTGTCTTCATACTAGTAAAATGATATATCCATTAAAGGTTAAAGACCTTAGCATTAGCAAAACTAAACTAAAAGACATGGTATAGTTAGCCATGGCTTAACTAAGAGAATGAAACACACCTCACACCAGCATCCAGCATCTCTTCAAAAACAGCAAGTGCTTCTTCTTCCCTTCGGGCTTTCCCGTAAGCACTAATGAGTAGGGCATAGCTCACAACATCAGGTTTCACCTTAGCCCTATGCATCTACACGATCTATTAGGATTATAAAAGATTCAAATACAGATATAACTACTTTGAAAATATATCCTTTTTCAAGTTTTACCTGATCATATATTTTTGCAACCTCCTTATAGTTAGTTTCGTATGACATTAAGCTATTATAAGTTACTGAGGTTTGCTTAAGTCCTCTTTCATTCATCATTGAAAATAGTCTCCGAGCCTTATCATTGCTCCCAACCTTTTTGTGCATATAAATCATCATGTGAAACATCTGTTGGTCTGGCTTTAGAGACGAAACCTCATCGGTCAGAATGGTTTCAAAAATTTCTTCGGCTTCTTTAAACTTGTCTGCCTGGAAAATCCATAGATCCAAACATACATATAAATACATCAGAACAGTAGTCCCTTAAAAAGGAATTTTAGACTTAGCAGATGCTAGATCTGCATTTTGCATGTGCTTTTATATTTTGAAGTTGTAATTATTAGATAATTCATTTGTTTAAGTGTTTTGCAAATTCTAGTTATGTAAGACTTGGTAGGTAATAGCCACGGCCACCTTGATATATTGTTGACAATTGTCTTTTATCAACTATCGTAGCAGTATTTACAAAAATGATATACTTTCCATCAACCAGCTGTTTTTTACTTTTTATCACGTATAAATAACCTTGTATAATGATCCCTAAACTGATTATCCAAAATTATATATTTGACCCTCTAAACAACCACAAACAATATCAAAACACTAGAAAGCGATTATTTGTGACTTGAAAACCCAATAATCAGATAATCAGGTCGAAAATTCACATCCAAACATTCCTCTAATGTTTAGAGTTAAATGAACTACTTTTCAGCTCAGCCCAATTAAAACGATATAGGTAAAGCATGTAACAATAGAGAAGGGTTGTTACCTCAACAAATATTTTCAGAATTATTTGATATGTTACAGCAGAAGGTTCGGGTCCTGCAGATTGCATCCTTCTGAATATCGCTTCTGCCTTATTACACTGACCACCTTTTCCATAAGCTTCCATAAGAGCGGTATGTGATATAACACTTGGTGGATAGCCTTTCTTGTTTATATAGCTAAACACTCTTTCTGCTTTGTTAAAGTCCCCTTCTTTCCCGTAAGCAGTGATCAGCATCAAAGCATCCATTTCATTAAAATTCCACCAATGCTGAGTTCGAAGCCACTCAAGAATCTACAAGAGTAAGAACATCAAATGTAATAAGTAATCCAATTGTTTAATCATAATGGTGACAGCTTTGACCTATTCTCAAATGAATGGGTTGACACGAGCCATGTTTTATCTCTGAGGAGCGAAAAGGTAAAAACACAATATCATTTATCATTAAGGAAAACGGGTTAAACAGGTTGAAAGCCGCCATAAGCGTATTTCTAAGAAAAAAGCTTCCAAATCTTTTTCTCATATAACAAGATCCATAGTGAAGCAGAACTTTAGTCAGCATATTTAGCATACTAATTATTTATTACAATGTTAAAAAATGTTAAAAAATGTGGAAAAAAAGTTCCAGGTTAACCTGACATGACCCAGTTCTCGTCAAAATCACCTATTTTGACCTAGACTTGTTTTTACATGTTATCCAGCTCCCCATTTAGCCAAAAACTGAACTTTTTTTTACTACATTATAAGAGCATAATGCAGTTACCGAGTGCAAATCAAGGACAAAAGGTAATAAATTGTATACCTCAGCAACGATATTCCATTTCTTTTGTTGTTTAAACCGAACCAAGGTTCCCAAAACTAGGTCCTTTGGAAGAGGCTGGTTCTTAGTCCTTCGTTCCCTAAGCACTGAAACCGCAGACCCCACTTCATCAATTTCGTTCATCATCTTCCTCCAATTTTTCTGATCTTCTTCGTCAGCTTCATTCTCAAAAACTTCGATCTTTTTCCTTCTTTGCATAAACTTTCGAGGTGCCAACATACCTTGACAGACCACCTTTCCTCGTTTTTGGCTATTGATGTTGGTATCAAATCGATATATACCAAGAGTCTGCTCACTAGAGTATTAAACAATCTTAGCATATATTATATTAACCCTTATAGTCGAACAACATTTATAACGTATACAACGATACTAAAGAGGCACCGGTCTTTTTATAACCTGACACTTGATAATCCAAGGAATCAAAAGTTATATAATTTACATAAGCAAGGTTAGTCAAGTGGTGAATGAGCTGCAATGTGACCCGGAGGTCACAAGTTCGACCATGTGCTATGACATAACTATTTAAGCACTCGAGGGTCGCCATAAGCTTGTGACTATGATCACTTAAATTGTGAGAGGTCTCAAGTACAAATCCTGCTTTACTCGGTTTGAGTCTGTGTTGTGGTGGGCATAAAATCCCGTGGGTTATTCGGTCAAAAGGTAGGAAACCGTGAAATCCAAATTTTCTCGAAATTTAAGATTTCATTCAGTTTAGAACAACTTCAAAAGTCAAATTCGATCACTTTTCATAAGGAGATGTTAACTATTTCGCTTTTTGAGTCGCACATAATTAGTTACGTATTACCTATATAATTGTTTAGTGTCAAGTAATTATTTTCAAGGGGTGTTTGTTTAAGCTTATTTAGGGCTTGTCTCTCCATTTTTTCGGCTTATGTTGGGACTTACGGGATTATATAAATGTTTGGCAACGGGCTTATCAGGGCTTATTGGGGCTTCAGCTTTTAAAATAAGTTGGCTTATAAAATAAGCCTTCTTTGTCACACAGACTTATGGCAAGGCCAAGCCCATAAAAAAGAGCTTATAGCTAGTCAAATTACTTAAATACCCTTCAAAATATAATGGATTATCACCTGAAAGCTGGAAATATATGTGAGTTGAATTTGATATATTTTTATGCGATTTTACATTAATAAACTTCAGCTCCAACTAATTCGCCAAACAGCTTTATAAAAATATAAGGTCCAGCTTTCAGCTTATAATATAAGCCGCAGCTCCATCCCATTGCGCCAAACATGATATGATTATTTAGTGTCAAATTATTATTTTTGAGGAGTGTTTGTTTAAGCTTATTTATGGGCTTATCTCTCCTTTTTTTTTTTTTTTTTTTTTTTTTTTTTTTTTTTTTTTTTTTTTGCCTTGTTTTGGGACTTACTGGATGATATAAGTTTATTACTATGTCATAATAAGGTTATATAACCCGAATGTTTCAAAATAAGCATATAAGCTCGTAAGCGCATAAATAAGCTTAAAACAACAATCATAATTTCACAAACACTTACACAACTAAATATGTCATTTCCATTTCTCATTACATAACTAACTATTAAAATAAAATTAAAATTCCAGCTAGTTATATAAATAAAATTGAAAAAAAGGTTACTGACTTGAAATGTGAAAGTGAAGCATAACGGCGACGAGGTACAGGGAGAGTGTGAGGGAGTGACGTGGCCATTGGGATTGCCAGCTGTCAGTCGGGTGGTGGTGGTAAGGGTGGTCGCCGGTTGGATAATAATTGAGTTGAGAGGTTGTTAAAAGAGGATAGGATATTTATTTCCAGAGGTTTTAGACACACTGGCTTTGGGGTTTTTAGCAATAAGAAAAAGAAACAAAAACATTATCTATTAAAACTTAAAATTACATTACTAACGTTGTTTAAAAATGCAAAAAATACAACAAGACAAAAAGTTGTGCAAAAACATGTTGGTGTTTTAATTTGCATTGCTTTTTTATGCTCGTATTTTAAGCGCTTGACTTATTGAATTAGATTTTGCTAACCAATGCTCACTGGGCAAAGGTTAAAGTGTATTTAATGAACAAAAACCTTTTTTATTAACAAAAAAAAAATATATTAAATACACATTAAATGAACTTGTAAATTATTATATTTGAACATGATTTTCATTTAAATAAATTAAAATATTTCTTTTATAAACAGATTAACTCATGCCTACTGGGCAGAGGTTAGCAAAACCCTATTGAATTTTAACAATAAATGATTAATAGTTTGATTAGGGAGTGATTTAAAATGAGTATTAATTATAGGTATTGAATAAATATATTTGTCGTTTAAATAGTTGTAAATATACTAATACTTTGCTAACTACAAAAATAATTTGCAAAAAGGTACTCACCACGTGTAGGTGTTTGAATATTGTCAAACAGAATACTCTCTCACTCACGTGTACTACTCTTTCTTTCTCCAACAAATATAATTCTTTTCTCTCTCTCTCTCTCTCTCTCTCTCTCTCTCTCTCTCTCTCTCTCTCTCTCTCTCTCTATTATACATCTTCTTCTTCAAAACATAAGAAGCAAAAACTTATATTTACAATTTCAAGTTTTGTCTTTTAAACGCAAATCTGTTTCACCAAATCACGAAGTTCGACGACGAGATTAGTTGTAGGGGGGGGGGGGGGGGCAAAATGACGACAAACATGAGAATCTCCGAAAAAATTACACTACGCCAGAAAGTTTTGAGGGGGCACGTGCCCACTGTGCCCCCTCCGTAGCTCCGCCCCTGGAGTAAACAGTCTCTCTTGAAATTCGATTACAAATCGAAGCTTTTTGTCTTTAGGTTCACATTGGATTGCATATCTAGACCAAATAAAGAACAATTCTCACAACTAGTTAGATACTCAAATTTGTAAGTTACAAATCTACGGATAAAAATTGAACATATTCCTAAAGATTGTATGCTAGTTGCAGAATCTTCTAAAGTACTACTTTCACACTCTTGGTTAGATACCAGTGTATAGTTGTATCTAAATGGAGCAACTGGGGATCCCAACAATGAAATTGGAAGCAACTTTTGACATGTTCATTCAACCCATTTGACCCATTCCTATTTTCATTATACGCGTTTGACATGTTTTGACTCGAGACTACAAATATGTCATCTGCTACCAACCCCATTCCAACCCATTACCAACCACCTGATGTGTCCAAATTTTCACCTATAATCTGGTCATACATACCTTTAAGTACTTCTGTTGTAATAGTGGCATATGGAGAGCTACGCATGAAGTATTTCTGTATATATGAGGAAGCCTAGAAGTCTCATGCTCCAAAATCCACCTCATGACAAAGTAGGGCTGAGCATACCCGACCGAAACCCAATTAGCCCGACAAACCGACCGACCCGAAAAAGGCCCGAAACCGAACCGAAATCATACGGGTCAGGAGTCGGTTGTTAAATTAGGCTTGTGTCGGTATCGGGTCGGGTCGGTATCAAAACCGTCGGCAGCCCGATTGGCCCGATTCTCATTTAGGTTTAGTAAAAGAATGCGCCTACCTGGCTTCACAGACTCGCACCCCTTTGTTTGTCACATTTTTAGTAAAAAAAAAACACACGAATCATTAGAACTTATAAGAAAGCTTTAAGCTTATATGGATCAATCTCATCTAAAAGACACAAGGGGTGAATCAATATCATCTTCTCTACCAACATACGAATCATTCTCAACTCAACAAAACAATTTAATGGAAGTAAGTATTTACTATTTATTTACAATATCATCTTTGTTGTCGATTGATAAATGTTGTGATATTGTTGTGATATAAATGTTGTGAATAATTTTTTGTGATATCGACTTGAATAATTTTTGTGATTCGACAGCCATGAGTTTGTTTAGTAATAAGTAATGATTTGTTTTATAATGATTTGTTTAGTAGTAAGTAATTGAATATTGAATATTGATTCGACTAGAATATTGAACAATCCGTAACAGTTAGTAATAAGTAATGATTTGTTTTATAATGATTTATTTTAATGTGTTTGTTTAGGATGAACCGATAGACGTTGAGAACGTTGAATGTGATGATAATAAACGGAAAAGGAAGCCCCCACTTAAACCAAGGAAAACAACCTTCGAATGTTGGAAATACTTTGATCCAAAGTTGCAACCGGATGATGATGGGACAGTCATTAAGTGGGCGTATTGCAAATGGTGTCCCGCGTTTTTCAAAGCCGATTCTAAATTACATGGTACGCGACACTTGAATACCCATTATATGAATTGTGATGGTAACCCCGATATTGAGAAATTTAGGAAACAAAGAAAACTAGTGTTGGGATCAAAGTTTATAATCCCAACACGAAAATGGAACGACATTATCGGGATTACATTAGTTATCCCATTTAGCCAAAACACAAGGACTTGTTATGTAATATTGCAATAGTATGTTGTGTTAGGCTATATAAGCCCTCCTAGACTTCACTAGGAGGGTGAGACTTTGTGTAACTCTTTCATTTTCATTATCAATAAAACACTTAGTTTTCCCTTCTCTCTCTACTCTCTCTCTCTAACCATGGAAGCCTTAATCTTTCATCTCTCTAAACATATCTTATGGGTATAATTTTCATTTGGGCCGAGTATTACACAAATATGGTGGACTGGGTTAGTATGACTATTTTGGACTGTATACAATAATTGTGTTGGGGTGGAAAATGGTTTATAAGTAATTAATTTATTGTATGGTCTAATGCTTTGTGGTATAATATTTTGGCGAATAGAGTGGTATTTTGGTTGGACAAATTTGTCACGGGGATACATTTTTGACAAGATCGGGAACCATTATTAGATTCAATTTAAACGGTCAAAAGGCTAGTTTTTGGACATGTGACCGCAAGATGTGACTACGGAGTTTATTCTTTATTATTTATTTGAGGTTGAAGTGGAATATCACGGGTGCGTGTACTTAGTATCTTGAAGATATCGAGGTTGGTTGGATGCATGATTCTTTGAGATCCTTGTTCGAGCTTTTAACCTTTAAAATGACGAAGACTTGGATATCTAGTTATTTTTTGTGATTCTTTCTTTCTATTAACACAAAATAACTATCACTTTAAGGAGTTACGTTGTAGTGCTCAGTGTCACACGAAGTTGTGGATAGTCAAGAGGTGATGTACATCTTATACTTGACGGTTGGTTGGTTGATGAGTATAGAGTACTTAGGGATTCGATGTGGTGCGAACTTTCTACACTGCTCTTTGTCATACATTAGTGCAAGTTTAAGTCACAAGTTTGGGTTATTTTACTTCAGTCTCAAGTTCGTCATATTGAGTTTTCTCCATCAGTAGTCACTACAAAGAGCTGACTGAATGATAATGGGGTCGGTAAAGTGTTAGCTGAGAGGAGTATAAAAGAGTAGAGATGTTTATCAGCAGTTGATTCTCACGGGCTATTTATGATACTTCACACATAATCGGTTGATTGGACATATGGGGTTACGCTGCCTCCGTTTCCATCGTAAACATAGTGTGTATGCTTCCGATTCCACGAAGACATCGTGGGGGAAGAAAGAGTGGGTGTTCTTTGATTTCTTTGACTTTTCTTGACTTCTTTGCGAAATCACTCATTTTCCACGAGGATCTGCATTTAGGGGGAAGAAATGTGCACATCAAGGACGCATAATAGACTCACGTGATCGAGCTTACAATTTTATTACTACCGGAGAGACGTCCGCAGAGATGATCAGTGGTTCAGTTTTGTGATTTTGGTGTAATCGTTTCAACTCTCGCGGGTTGTGAAGTGTGAAGTAGCCTGCATATGTGAGAAGATCTTGCTGATTTCTTGCATGTTACCCCCGAACGGAGCTTCCGTATTGAGCATAACCGTGATTAAGTAACTAGTCAGATTTGCTTGGTGTGGTTTACGGTGTCATCTACAAATTCCGCTGCGTACTCAAAACTTCAATAGTTAGAAGACATGTGGACTACATCAAAGTTTTGAATCTGCTGAAGACGGTTGTCAGTTTGGGGGGAAGCTGATTCAGAAACTTCGCCAAAAAGAAGTGTACGAAGAAGCCGCTAAAGACATGCAGCATGAATTGGGGGGAAGTTAATCCATTTCATGCATATTACATCATTTGCCTACAAGTGAAGAAAAAAGTTCTCAAGCCGAGGTACAAGATGAAGACAAAGAGCGTCAACTGTCACCATCCTCAGCAATTTGAAGAGCTTATGAAGACCTTTCTTTATTCTTATTTGTCCTTGTAGGAAATGTTGTAAGTAATCCCTTATGTCGCCCCATTGGGGGAAGATTGTTGGGATCAAAGTTTATAATCCCAACACGAAAATGGAACGACATTATCGGGATTACATTAGTTATCCCATTTAGCCAAAACACAAGGACTTGTTATGTAATATTGCAATAGTATGTTGTGTTAGGCTATATAAGCCCTCCTAGACTTCACTAGGAGGGTGAGACTTTGTGTAACTCTTTCATTTTCATTATCAATAAAACACTTAGTTTTCCCTTCTCTCTCTACTCTCTCTCTCTAACCATGGAAGCCTTAATCTTTCATCATCCCCGACCTCCCGAATCACAATATTCAACCTAAAACACGATCCTACAAGTAGCCTTTAAGAAAAATATTGGGGAGAATGATGCGGGTGGTAGTAGCATGGGGACTTTAGAAACATGGAAGTATGATGAAAAGGAGATTAAACAATCGTTGATTGAGTTAATTGTGCTTGCCGAGCTTCCGTTTAAGTTTGTAGAACACCCGGCATTCATTAAATATTCCGCGAAAATGAAACCTAGATTTAATTTGCCCTCCCGTTTTACTATTGCTAGGGATATTTCTAAGTTTTATCTTGAGGAGAGGAAGAGCCTATTGAATTTCTTAAGCAACAAGGACACCACCGTTCATTTAACCACCGATACGTGGACTTCTAGTTGTAAAAGAATGAACTTTATGGTTTTAACGGCCCACTTTATAGATGATGATTGGTTGATGCATAAAAGAATAATTAATTTTAGACCAATTCATAGCCATAGAGGGGTGGATATTGGTAGGCACTTTTGGAATGTATAAACGGATGGGGTATAAAGAATGTTATGACCATTACGGTTGATAACTTGCTTCAAATGACAAAGCTCTTGAATACTTGGTAGAAAATTTACCCGATAAGTATGATGGTGGTACACATCTTCACATAAGATGTATGGCTCATATTTTAAACCTAATTGTCAAAGATGGTCTAAAAACATTCAACAAGGAAGTGAGTAACATATCTTTGGCCGTGAAATACATAAAACATTCGAGCCAAAGAGTTACTAACTTTAAAGAAAATGTTGAAAAGACTAGTACTTCAAAGAAGTTTTTGGTTTCCGAATGCCCTACAAGATGGAATTCCACACATGGTCGCGTTTTGGACCCGTATAGGAATTCTTTATCACCTAGCATTGTAGAGGCTTTGGTGTGCACACAAGATTGGAATCGTACATCAAGTAGAAACATCACTTTGGATACGTTAGAGGATTTAATGAAAGACGACGAGATTTCCAAAGGTAAACTACTTATAATTTTATATACAAGTATATTGGTTATTAGTTATTGTAGACACTTATTTTGTTTTATGTCATTTCTAGAAATTCAAGAAGCTTTAGACAAGCAAAAGGGAGAAAAAGATAAGAACTTGTGATTCACCGAGTTGTCAAAGATTTGTATTTGAAATTGTATTTTGAGATTCAAGAATCAAGAATGTTGTTACTGTAAGATTTGCTCAGTTTGGACTTTGGAACTTTGGATTTGCTACTGTTAGATTTGGTCATTTGGACATTTGGTTATTTGGAACTTTCAAGAATGCTACTGGAATGCTACTGTAATGTTAGATTTGGTCATTTGGATATTTGTATTTTGTGTTAGATTTTCAAGAATGCAATATTGCAATGCTACTGTAATGCTACTTTCATGCCACTTTATATTTTATAATTTGCTCAGTTTGCAAGTAACATAAATTTGCTCAGTAAGTTTTATGATTTGCATTTTGCAATTTGGAAATATTGCTCAGTAAGCTTTTTATGATTTGCACTTTGCAATTTGGAAATATAATCTGCTAGGTGACTCAAGCATTTATCATGGGCCAATTTTTTGCCTTTTTGGATCTGCTAGGTGACTTGGTCATTTGATGGGCTCAAATCTGGACAAAGTACAAAACTGCAAATTGCAACAATAAATCGGGACAAAATGGAATACCGACAAACCGATCGAATATGCCCGATTAAAACCGAACCATCTCGATGCTTTTCGGGTTCGGGATCGGGATGGTATTTTTGCTTATGTCGGTATCGGTACTTGTCGGGTCGGGATCCGGCCTGATGCTCAGCCCTATGACAAAGTAAGTCGGCTTTTTATTTAATACCGATATTAGTTGAACTGAACTTAGATAATATATGCCGAAATGTTGATTATATAATCGAGTTGAGTTAAGGGCATAATGCGAGTTTAAAAATATCGACTAGATTAGTAGTATAGTATATTGATACTAGAGTTTTCATTTTAGTATTAATTGCCTCGGGTAGTTTAGTTTTTTAATTAAAGTCGAACTCGAGTTTGAAGGTCTATTGAAGTTCCTGCAGTCCATTTTGTTAAAACTAATTATTGCATATTACAGAATCACCATTACTGTGAAATTTTTGGCACTGCAGCTAAAGGCTAGGGATGCATGTGTTTTAGCATTGCTTTTGTTCAAGAAACTTCGGGTTGCGTATTTCGAATGATATGTAGAATGCTACTGATGCTTGACGAGATTTATGGATGAGAGGTTAGGGTGCTGATTAGTTTTTCATTTTTTTATTTTATTATTTTTTTTTTTAGGATCAATATAGACGGTGACATGAGGGGCTTTTTGAACAAGGTTTCTATTAGTTGCTAATGTACGTGTATATTGAAACTGATTCTTTGTGATGAATTGCTAATGTATACACTCAGGTGATACGGAAAACGCTCTGCAATTTATGTTAGTTTAAAGAAATAGTAATGTTGTGTAGGCTTCACAACATTTTATACAAACGACCCATCGCGAATGTAGTTAATCCTTTATATGAAGCTTTCTGAACGTACAGAATCATTTTTTATCTAAAGGTGTTATACGATGATGATATAATTCATTTCAATCTTTACATGTGTATGAGAATTAGTTGTATAAAATGCCCCGCCGCAACGCGCGGGCTTTAACTCCTCGTTTAGTTTTCATTTAACACTTATCATTCCCTGTGACTTCATCTTCTACCGTCTATGCCATCTTTTTGACAAGTCTTCTTAATTTGCCGTCGATAGTTTATCTTAAAACACATTCCCATATAGTTTTATAGCCGTGGAAATTATGACCCGTTTAAGTATGGATGAGTATATATATGTGGGATATGTTTCATCTCTGACAGGTCAAACGAGTACAATAAAAAAAGTTAGCTAAAGAAAACAGGCAAACCAATTGGACCCCTACCAAGAAGTTAACCGCTTTGACCCGTTATGATACAAGCCAAAATCAAATTTAGCAAGAAGTCATGTGACTGGCACGTGTGGGTTAATTTAGCCAAAAGTTAGTTATGACTTTTGGCGGGAAAATCTGTTTTAGTTCTTTTCAGCTTTCACTTGTATAAGTAGCATATTAACACTTCATTTGTATTCATTCACTGAAATTGATTGTAACCCTTTCTTCTCTCAATTATGTTACTCAAAGTGAATCATGAATTTCAAATACGAGATCATTTCTTCTTCTTTGTGATTTCCTGTTTGTTATTCATAACGGCTACAATTCTTTCTTGAATTCTGGTTGTTAAACTTTTACTCGTATCAAGTGGTATCTAGAGCCCTTTCTTGACACCATTGTTCTTCAAGAAGTGTTACCATGACATTTCTTGATTCCGGTTATCTTCTCCGGCGTAATTCCGGCAAGAAACCAAGATTCCGGTTTAGAAATCAGCCACCACTGATTTCACTGTTCTGTTTACCCTGGTTAGTGTCAATCAATTGTACTGCCACAAGATCAGCCCATTAGTGGTTAAATTCTCTGATCTTGAACAAGCTGGTAAGAAGCCATTGGATTGAGTAACCCAGAACAGTTCCAGTATTCATTATCCCATTTGGTCGGTGAGAAATCATTGTTGATGAGTGATATTAATACTGGAGAAATGGTGGAAACAAGAAACGCATCAAGAAGTCAAGAACCCACAATGGAGTCACTTCAGAACACCATTGCGGAGATGGGAAGAAGGATGGAGCAAATGCATAATGAGATGATGAGGATGAGATTTGATGAAGGAACAAGTAATGGTTCTCATGCTCAGGGTGGAAGAATTGGTGGTGGTGCAGTGGTAAACCAATATGGAAGAATGTCCAAGATTGAGTTTCCAAGATTCAATGGGGAGGATGTTAAAAGTTGGTTGTTCAGATGCAAACATTTCTTCAAGATTGATAATGTTCAAGAAGAGATGAAGGTGGAATTGGCAGCCATGCATTTATCTCATAGAGCTCTGGTTTGGCACCAGCAATTCTTGAAGAAATATGGTGATGGTTGTCCCTGGGAATTCTATGCAGAACAAGTTTTGAAAAGATTTGGCAATGTGTTTGAAGATCCTATGATGGAACTCAAGAACTTGAAGCAAACTAGTACTGTACAAGTTTACCAAGACAAGTTTGAAGATCTGTTAAATAAATTGGATTTGAGTGAATCTCTTGCAATTAGTTTGTTCATTAGAGGGTTGAAAGATGAAATCAGCATGCCTGTTAGGATGTTCAAACCTTTGTCCTTGGCTGAATTGTTTACCATGGATAAAATGCAAGAAGCTACCCTCATTACCACAAAACCAAGGTATAATTCTTATCATTCTAATGTCAGAACTGGTTATGTCAATAAGGATGATGGAATTTTACCTAGACCAGTTAACAGGCCAATGCCTTTGCCTGCACCCACAAGAACACCATTTGGTGAGAATAGAACTGGTTTTAAAAGGTTGACTCAAAAAGAATTAGAGGATAAAAGGGCTAAGAATCTTTGTTTTTACTGTGACCAAAAGTATGTACCAGGACACAAGTGTAGTGGTCAATTGCATTCACTAGAGGTGGTAGTAGATGATGATTATGAAAATAAGGAACCAGATTTGAGTACTGATGATATGGGTCAAATGGAGGGCTATGATCCACCTGTTGAATTTGAACACAATAATGAAATGGTTGCTCAAATTTCATTAAATGCACTTACTGGTGTGTATAATTACCAAACCATGAGAATAATAGGTATGGTAGGTAAACAAGGAGTACATGTGCTTGTTGATTGTGGAAGCACACACAATTTTATTGACCTGCATACTGTCAAAAAGTTGGGTTGTAAGACTAAAACTATGTGTTCTTTGCAAGTTTCTGTGGCAAATGGGCAGGCTGTGACTAGTACTTTAATATGTTGTGGGTTATCTTTGACAATGGGAGAAGACACCTATATGATTGATGCCATGGTGTTGCCATTAGGAGGCTGTGAAGTGGTGTTGGGAATCCAATGGTTATCTACTTTGGGTGAAATTATGTGTAACTTTCAGAAACTGACAATGAGGTTCTATTTGGGATATAAGAAAGTGTCGTTAAGAGGATCTCAACAGGCTACACTCCAATGGATGCAACCAAAGGGTCAACACAGTGCTATGTTGAATTCTATGTCCATGTGTATCTGTCATGTATCATTGTGTAGTATTGCAGGAAGAGCTATGGTTGAAACACAAAAGATTGAGGCAGTATTGGATGATTTTAAGGAAGTGCTTGAAGTACCCACACCATTGCCACCAAAAAGGTCACATGATCACCACATACCTCTTATGCCAAACACTCCTCCAGTCAACATCAGACCCTATAGGCATCCTCCTAGTCAGAAGGATGCCATTGAGCAGATGGTAAATGAATTGCTTGAAGCAGGGGTGATTAGATCCAGCCAAAGTTCTTTTTCCTCACCCATAGTCATGGTTAAAAAGAAAGATGGAAGTTGGAGAATGTGTGTTGATTATAGACAGTTGAATAAACACACAGTTAAAGACAAATTTCCTATACCTATGATAGAAGAGCTGATAGATGAATTACATGGGTCAATGGTGTTTTCTAAGCTTGATTTAAGGTCTGGGTATCATCAGATTAGAATGAGAGATGAAGACATTCACAAAACTGCATTTAGAACACATGATGGTCACTATGAGTTCTTAGTGATGCCATTTGGTCTCACTAATGCTCCTTCAACCTTTCAATCATTGATGAATGAGATATTTATACCCTATTTGAGGAAGTTTACATTGGTTTTCTTTGATGACATATTGATTTACAGTAAGACCATTGAAGAACATTTAGAACACCTCAGGCTCATTTTGCAAACTATGCAGGCTCACACCTTGTTTGCAAAAAGGAGTAAGTGTACTTTTGGGGTGTCACAAGTAGAATATTTGGGTCACGTCATTACTGATAAAGGGGTTGCTACAGATCCTTCAAAGATAGAAGCTATGAAAGAATGGCCTACACCCAAGAATGTGAAACAATTAAGAGGTTTTATGGGTCTCACAGGTTACTGTAGAAGGTTCATTAAGGGGTATGGAATTATAAGTAAGCCTTTAACTGCACTATTGAAGAAGAATTCATTTGAATGGGCTCAATCAGCTCAAGACTTTGAGGAGTTGAAGTTGGCCATGGTTCAAGCACCAGTATTGGGTTTGCCAAATTTTGATAAAGAGTTCACTGTGGAAACTGATGCTTGTGGAACTGGAATTGGTGCAATATTGTTGCAAGATGGTCATCCATTGGCATACCTGAGTAAGGCTCTATCTCTTAGACACCAAGCTTTATCTACTTATGAAAAAGAATTTTTAGCTGTCATTATGGCATTGGAAAAGTGGAAAGGGTATCTAATGGACAAACACTTCAAAATCAAAACTGACCATTTCAGCTTAAAGTACTTGTTAGACCAGAGACTCACCACACCATTCCAAGCTAAATGGTTGCCTAAACTGCTTGGTTATGATTATGAGACTGTGCACAAGAAAGGAAGTGAAAATATTGTAGCTAATGCTTTGTCTAGAAAAGAAATGCAGGGTCAATTGTTTGCTTTAATAGCTACTAATGTGACCACTGGTTTGCTTAAACAAATTGAAGATAGTTGGGTAAGTGATGAGAAGTTGGCTAAAGTAATCAAACAGTTTGAAGATCCACTCTTTCAATCATCAAAGTATACATGGTCCAATGGTCAGTTGAGAAGAAAAGGCAAATTGGTAGTGGGAAACAATGAAGTACTCAGGAAGCAAATTTTCTCACAAATACACAATGAACCAGTTGGTGGACATTCTGGAGTACAAGTAACTGTGTAGAAGATGAGTTCTATTTGTTATTGGAAAGGCATGATGAAGATGGTCAAGCAAGGGGTCAGGGAATGTGATGTGTGCCAAAGACAGAAACCTGATCTCATTGCTTATCCAGGGCTTTTACAACCATTACCTATTCCAATCAAGGTGTGGAGTGACATATCCATGGACTTTGTGGAAGGACTGCCAAAATCTCATTGAAAGACTGCTATACTTGTGGTGGTGGACAGGCTAAGTAAGTATGCTCACTTTATCTCATTACAACATCCTTTTACAGCTTCACAAATAGCACAAGTGTTCTTAGACAATGTTTACAAGTTACATGGTTTGCCCAACACCATTGTAAGTGACAGAGACAAGGTATTATTAAGTGCTTTCTGGCAATCCTTGTTTAGAGCATTGAAAGTCAAACTACAAATGTACACAGCTTATCACCCACAAACAGATGGCCAAACTGAAGTGGTGAATAGGTGTTTAGAGTGCTATTTGAGGTGTATGTCTTGGGAAAAACCAAAGGAATGGACTCAATGGTTGTCTATGGCAGAATTCTGGTACAATACAAATTTCCACACATCCATACAAACTACACCATTTGAGGTCCTTTATGGTCAAACACCACCCATTCACATGCCTTATCTACCTGGTGAAAGTTCTGTAGAAGCAGTGGATAGGACAATGCAAGCCACAGAACAAGTGGTTAACATGCTAAAGTTTCACTTGAAAAGAGCACAAGACAGAATGAGAAGCTTGGTAGATCAGCACAGAACTGATAGAAACTTTGAAGAGGGAGTTTGGGTCTACTTGAAATTGCAACCCTACAGGCAAGTAACAGCTAGACAAAGCCCTTACAACAAGCTCTCAGCCAAATATTATGGTCCTTTTCAAGTTGTGGAGAAAATTGGCAATGTAGCTTACAAGTTACAACTCCCTAGTGGCAGCCAAATACACCCAGTCTTCCATGTATCTCAGCTAAAATTGTGTAAAGGATCAGTTGATAAGCCTGGAACTCTCCCTATGTGTGATAATGAAGGCTTGTTATCAGTATTTCCAGTGAAGATCATTGACAGAAGATTAAAAATTGTGAATAATAGGCCTGCTGTTTATGTGTTAGTGCAATGGTCAAATGGCAGTGAAGAGGAAGCAACATGGGAGCTATACACTGATTTGCTCAAAAAGTACCCTGACTTTGATTCAGAAGAAGCCAATTCAAGTTCTATTTGACTGTGGAAAGTCAAATGCTAAGGGGAAGGAATTTGATACAAACCAAAATCAAATTTAGCAAGAAGTCACGTGACTGGCACGTGTGGGTCAATTTAGCCAAAAGTTAGTTATGACTTTTGGCGGGAAAGTCTGTTTTAGTTATTTTCAGCTTTCACTTGTATAAGTAGGAGATTAACACTTCATTTGTATTCATTCACTGAAATTGATTGTAACCCTTTCTTCTCTCAATTCTGTTACTCAAAGTGAATCATGAATTTCAAATACGAGATCATTTCTTCTTCTTTGTGATTTCCTGTTTGTTATTCATAACGGCTACAATTCTTTCTTGAATTCTGGTTGTTAAACTTTTACTCGTATCACGTTACTAAACCCAATCGACCTGCCCATGTTGCGACCTCTGTCGTTTTCACTAAGCACAAAAAGGAGAAATTAGCTAGATACCCTATGAAAAGTTCGAGATACCAAGACACGTGCATTTTTTGGATCGGCAACTTCAACTAAATCATCCAATTGTAGGTCTCGAAGTGTGAAAATATAGTCAGCATTCCAGTTTCCCTCCCATTTCCCTTCTGCTGTTGATATTTGTACAAGCCTTTTGCTACCTTATTCACCTTTTTCCCTATCTGAAAACAATAGTACATTAGTTACTCCATACCTTAGGTCATCTTTTTTGATAAATTAACAGACTTCCACGGTCTTCTTTTTTGACAAATTAACACAAACTTATTGTTGGGTGATTTGACGCCTTTGAATATATTTTGTGTGCACTCACTGTTTTACTATATTTCTTGATATGAGTAAGAATAAATTCTAACTGATATGCAAATTTCCCATTGGTAATTTTTTAATTGCAAAACTGGAATAATTTAAAAAAATTACCAAAAAGATGCATAATACAAGACTATATTAGTCTAGAAAGGTAGCAATCTTCATTGATATAAATTATTTTCTTGTTTAATACTAGTAACAATCTACAACATACTCCATCAGTACAAGAAAAAAACATAAAAAGTTTCTTAAACTTTATGACTTATGACTAGACATCATACAAAATTGATCAAGCTAGCATTAAGTTCCCGATACATGCATCTTCATCCAAAGTCGATCATCCACTGAAAATAAATCTTTGACTTGGCGCATTGTTGGCCTTTCCTGTGGGTTGTAGTTCAAACATGCCCGTGAGACATTCAAAATTGAATTAGCTAGTTTCTCAACTAGAGATGATGGTGGTGGAATCCGTCTATCTCCTACATTGGCTAGCAATAGATCATCAGTAGACAATGTTGGTAGACATGATATAAGCTCTCCAGGATGCTTTCCCATAATCACTTCTAGTGCAACAACTCCAAAACTATACACATCACATTTTTCTGTCGCCACCATCGTATAAGCAAGCTCTACATGGAAGGAAACATGAGAATACAAAAAAAAAAAAAAAAAAAAAAAAAATAAATAAATAAATAAATAAATAAATAAATAAAAATAAAAATTAAAAATAAATAATAATAATAATAATAATAATAATAATAATAATAATAATAATAATAATAATAATAATAATAATAATAATAATAATAATAATAATTTAAAAAAAAAAAGGTTATATCAGATCATGATTAAATGATAGATAAATCTGAAACTTGAGAAGTACGTATAGGTCACTTTAAAATATATGGTAGTTACCTGGCGCAATATAGCCATAGGTGCCTAAAACCGCAGTCCAATTGGATGAATCCAGCTTTAGAAGCTTCGCTGTTCCAAAATCCGAGATATGTGCCTCATAATCAGAATCGAGAAGAATGTTGGCTCCAGAAATATCTCTATGAATTATAGGTGGTGTGCAATCATGGTGCATATAAGCCAAACCATTCGCTACAGCCCTAACAATTCTTACCCTTTTCAGCCAATCCATTTCCTTTGCTGTGATATCGCTACTTAAGAGTGATTTTAGACTTCCCTTCTCAAGATATTCATAAATCAAAAATGAGTGACGAGCATGGAAGCAGTATCCGTAGAATTTAACTATGTTTCTATGCCTAATGTTTGTTAATGCTTGTACCTCATTTAGAAAGCCTACATGATCGTCATTCTCAGATGAAGAATGAAGTTTCTTGACAGCTACTAAGTTGTTGGGTTGTAACTCAGCTTTATACACAGTACCATATCCTCCCATCCCAATACAATATGCATCATCAAAATCATTTGTTACCTTCATGATTTCATCATACATCGCCTGTCCATCAAAACTTGTTATTGAGAAAAAATTTCCACCTTCTTCAACTGATGTTTTCTGTAGAGAAGTTCTCTTTCTAAGTCGATAAGCAATGAGGCCACACATGAATAAACCAAGTAAAAGAGCCGCAAAAAGTGGGACCATAGTTACAAGGACAAGCTTATGATGAAAATGATTATTTTTCTTCATTACTATTTGACTTTCACAAAGTTTCAGTCCTGTAACATTTCCACACAGACGACGATTTCCTTGTAATGATTCTCCAGACACATTTAGAAAGACAGCATAAGGGGGAACCAGACCTGTGAGCTCATTGTAAGACAAGTCTATATCAATCATTCTTGGCAAGTTACTGAAACCATTAGGAATAGAACCAGATAGGTTATTGTGAGAAAGATTCATCATTACCAGACTTTCTAAACTTCCAATTTCCGATGGTATCTCTTTTGTGAGTGAGTTCCAAGATAAATCAAGAACATTGAGTTGACTTAATTTACCAATCTCCGATGGGATCCTTCCACTGAGCTTGTTATTACTAAGATATATGCGACTGATTTTTACCCAGTTTGAAATATATCTTTGTAATGACCCATTTAACCTATTTTTGGATAGGTCAAGAGCAAGGAGATCATGCAGTGATCCTAGCTCTTGAGGTATAACACCTGAAAGGTTGTTATCACTCAAGTTTAAATTTAACAAACCTTTCATCTCCCCAAACTCCTTTGGAATATGACCAACCAAATGATTAGAAGCAAGATCAAGCACTTTAATTGAATTTCCAAACTCCGGTGGTATGCTACCGCTGATGTTGTTATATCCCATCTTTAATGTAGTCAATTTTTTGCATTTACCCCAGTTTTGAGATAGCTGCCCATGAAATTTATTATGACTGACATCAAAGAAATCTAAGCTTGGGTAGACACCAAAACTATTCGATATATCTCCACTAAATTGATTAAAATCGAACCTTGCTCTTATTAAGTTGGGGCAATTGCATAGCCCTCTTGGAATAGGACCAGAGAGTTGATTTTTATTCACAGATATTTTTTGAAGCTTTCCCCCTTGGCACAAATCATCAGGCAACTGGCCAGACAACTGATTTATTTCCAGCCGTAGCTTAAACAATTGCAGACTTCCAATTCCTTGTGGTATAGGACCAGATAACTTGTTCACACTGAGATACAGATTCTGAAGGTTTCCCAGGTTTTCTAACGACGAAGGAATTGAACCATTGAGTTGATTAATGTGCAATCCTAAATCAGTTAGAGACTTCATATTCCCTAATTCAATCGGAATGGGTCCAGAGAGTTGATTTTTGTACAGATAAAGGATATTCAAAGACTTCAAATCACCCAACGATGAAGGAATTGAACCATTGAGTTGATTTTCGCTCAAATCTAATTGAGTGAGAGACTTCATACTCCCTATTTCTTGTGGGATTGAACCAGTTAAATTGTTTCCGAAAAGTTGCAAGATGGTTAACTGGCTTAGTTTACCAATGGTAGGTGGAATTACACCAGAAAACTGATTGGTTGAAAAATCAAGATAGACAAGTTTGGACAGGAGTCCGATTTCTCGTGGGATGGGACCAAAGAAGCTGTTTACACTAAGCTCAAAATGGGTAAGAGTGCCTAGAATAGAGAACGGGAACTGGTGAAGTGTACCTTTTAACTCAGACGACGAGAGGTTCAACATGTTAATGTTCCCATCAGCGTTGCAAGCAATTCCAAACCAACAAGGGCACGAAGCCGGTGCACTAGTATTCATTGGAAGGGGTGTCCAAGAAGATACAATTTGGGAGTTGTTTGGGAATTTAAGGCTTGCTTTCCATTTTTGAAGAGCATTTGCTTCCTCCAAAGAAGCAGAAGTAAAGTTTGGTTCAAATGAGAGAACAACAATTAGTAGAGTTAGAGATAAAACTAAGAACTTTGAAGAAGCCATTAATTGCTTTTGCATGTTTTTTCTATAAAGTGAAGGTTCGTGTGTCTTTACTTATACTTGAGCTACCCTTTTCTCATAAATTAATTTCTGTAAATTAATGTGTTTTGCAATAAATAAAAAAGAAAAAGATGGGAGACAAGCCTCACTACGCATGCATGAGAAAAGAATATATAGGTTGAAAAATTTTTTGACATGTTTTTGTTGTGAAGAAAAGTGAAGATTTACTTCTAGGAAATAAGTCAAGTAACATGTGAAAAGTAAGCAAAGATGTTGAGTCGGTAGAATCACATACAGTAGTTGACTAACATGTTTTTTTTAATAGTTTACATCTATTACATGGCAACACAAGTAATCTATAAAAGAAACAATGTATGGGTAGCCAAAAGTACGTCCCTAAAAATATTTATAAGTTTTTAAATAAAGAATTTCTTGAGTGACATTTGTTTCCTATTAGAAAGTTATTTATATATATACTTTGTCGAAATATTTTATGAGCAATTTTTTGTGAGAGTAAATCAGTTTCAGTAAAAAGCTTTGATCAAAATGATCCAGGATGTGTGATCAAGTGTGAAACTATGTGCTTTGTACAGATCCTGGTGCGAAAGTAGAAATAAAAAGCCTAAAATTCTTATAGAAGTATAACAAGTACATAAGCAGATAATTCTTTATGCGTTATCATTTATTTTTTCAGTTCTGTTTGATGCAAATCAGTAAATAAATTTTCATAATAAAGTTCTTCAACATTTGCTTATCAATTGTTAAGATAAAAAAGACCAATTAAATTATTTTGTCACAGCATTGACCATAAATAATGTCGTATATCACTTCTGTAGTAGAGCTATTTTGTCTTTTCTCCTCCCAACTTACCGGGACATGCATCAAGTTCTTCGAGCGTCCAATCCCAATAAAGAATGTATACCCAAAGTCAGATGGATAAAATTTTGGCGGCCAAGTATAGGGGTCTTATTAGTTTATGTTTGTTATGAGTTAGCCATACTAATAGTTAATTAGAAAGTTGTATATGGCTAGGTACGTGCCTTGCGTAGCAATCTCGTTCAACTCCAACCGGCTTTCTTTTACTTCATTCTCTATAAATAAAAGATGAGGGGGTCAAGGTACATAATTTTTTTCATACTTAATTGATAAACGTTTCATTAAGGGTATTATCTTGTGCGGTTTTACTTTTCTGTATACATATAGATTTGCTTGTGTGTTTCATTTTCGAGTATCAAGGTAATCCGCTCTAGATTTCCAGGTATATTGTGTGTATTTACAACAATTGGTATCAAGAGCTTGGTTTGAGGTTCGGGTTACTAGGATTGACTTGTTTAAAGGCTTCTTTTGATTGGTTTTGAAAGAATATGGTTACTTTGATAAATAGTAACACAGAAGTGAAATAGTTTATATTCAAAGAACAACATCCCTCACAACCGGTCTAAACTGAAATGAGGAAGGGTCACGCCGGTTCACACTAAAAAGGACACGTTAGCGGAAATGATAAAAGAGTGACGGAATGAATTGAAAGTGGTGAGGAAATAAAAATACGGTAATTATCCATGGACTATTATTTATTGTGGATAAATATATAAGTGAATAAAAGGCAAAACACAATCCCTAAGGATGTGTGTTCGGCCGAAAACCCCATGGACCGGGTACTTTGACTTCTTGACAAACTTGTGTTCAGTTTGGATAAATACTAAGGGTTTCTAGAATGTCCCATGCACCCTATAAATACAAAGAATTCTAGATACAAACCATAAATTTCCTCAAAACCTTAAAAAACTTTGCCCCTCTTTATAATGGGTTGACCGATCAAAGGGAATAAACCCTTTGAGTCGACTTCACCAAATTGACTTTAGTCAATTCCTGGATTGACTAATCCCTAACGGATCCTTTACCCACTTTCGTACTCTCCTAACTCGCATAGGTTCGTAGCCCTAGTCTTACCTATGCAGTACTGGTGGATACATGACGCAACCTACGTGGCATACTTCCACCGAAATGGTGTGTGCCACTACTATCACCCACGCTTGACCTTAAGTGTGGGAAGACCCCCCTTTTATCTATTAAATAAGGGTAGAGTTAGGCTTGTAACTTGAACAAAAACAAGCGTCTCTCGGAAGGCAACACGGACATATCTCATTTACTTTCTTTATTTGCTTTTTAATATTGTTTTTAGGTTGTTTGCATGCTAGTCTTTGATTCTAAATTGTTGCATGATTGATCTGTATGTAATTATTGTAACACCCCCAAATTCTGGTTAGCGGAAGCATTCGGGTCATGGGGTGCTACGAAATTGGTAATCACAACACATCAGATATAGAGAACGGATTATCAAATCCGTTTTAAAAAGTTTACATTAGCAAATTCAAATTGTTTTATAACAAGTTCAGTTTAAAGAAATAAGGCCCATAAAACAAGTCGGTCCCAATAAAACGTTTCAGTTATTGTGTGAAAACACTTCAGAGTAGTTATGATCGATGTTATGTCATGCCTTCAACAGTATCATACTCAAACACCTGAGAAAAACATGATAAAAGGTTAGCTAATGCTGGTAAGTTCATAGGTTTACAGTAAATAAACACAGATGGAGCACAACAAATATCAACAGGTACACACTAACTATATGCTAACACTAAGCTCATGCAACCGAAGCTACGACAGTTCAGTATGCCAGACTGGCATATAATAATAATAATGGGGCCCAGTGAGTGTTTATCCTAATACACTAGGCAATTCCGATATGGTATACGCTCGCATTGACCCGTCTGGCCAACCGAACGGGCCCCAATTGATCTATCTATAACATTCGCGCTTCTCGCAGAAACTGACGGTTCATGATAGTGGGCATAGTGGGATCATACATACTTAGGTTATTCGCATACTAGTGTGTAAAAACAAAAGTTTGGTTTTAGGTCCATGAAAACAGTTTTGCATGTTTCTCACCCCAAAGTTTACAAAACAGTTCATATAAAAATGGGGCTATAAACTCACCTCAGAAATAAGTCCTCTGAAATGATAAGCTAAGTAGCAAAAGTGTGCGGTACCGACACGCGACCTAAATTAGTATGGCAATTCTTAGTTTACAGTTTTGTGCACTCACGACTCAAAGTGTTTAAATAAATTTCTGTGTTTACAAGTGGTTGTGTTTAATGTTGCTTGTGTGGTAGAGTTTACATTTAAATCATTTCAAAGTGTTTGTAAGTATATATATGAATATGTATGACATGTGTATAGCTTTTAAGAAAACACATTTTCTAACATTTGCATGTAACTCAAGTTTAAGCCAAAGTTTAACAAAAGTTTGGAAGTAGTTTAACCTTACAGTGAGGTTGAGGAGATGGTGTGTGTCGATTGAATGAGCAAGACCGAACCGAAAGAAAGCCAAGTACCCTTGAACCAAATGCGACCCAAGTGTTTCCAACTACCCAAGTATGTTCCCAGTTTGCAAATAACCCAAAGTTTCGTTTCTTCCTTTCTTTCTTGTTGGTTTGAATGGTATAGTGAGTGAATGAGTGAGTACTTAGTTTCAAGTGTCGGTTTACTAAGTTCAAGAGTCCCCTTTATATGGATGAGCTTAGGTATGGTATTGAGTATTATTTTATGTGCTTCTTTTTGCATGGAATTCATCAAAAGTGTTAAAGAGACTTTTTTGAAGCATGCATGTAATCGGCTAATTTTATGGGCATGCTTGTGAATAGTCATGTCGAATAGTAGGAGTGGCAAACACATTATTCTTTGGTTAACAAGGTCAAAGTAGTCAAGGCATGGGTGTTAATATTAGTTTATTACTTAGGTAGGTGTTTATGGTGGCTTGACTTATTTTCACACATAAAGTGCAAAAAGGAAATAATGGTATTTTTTTTTTTTTTTATTAAACTAGACATAGGCTAGATTACATAAAAATATTAAGATTGTGTTCTTGGTTTCTTGGATGGTTGGTCAAAGAAGCAAAGAGCAAAGGTTAAATCAATTTTTGTCCCACCATTTGCTTATTACATGGTGGTTTAAGGATTTACCTTCTAGTTACCAAAGTAATGTCAAAAATTCAAAGTCCAAGTATGGTTTAATGTAATATAAAAATCACTAGCTATTATTTAATTAGGAGAGGGTCAAATCATGTTTTGTCATCTCCTTTTTGCCTATTACACGATGGTCTCAAGTAGAATTTGATGGTTATGAAAGTCCATGGTCAAAAGTAAGGCGTTGTAAATATAATAAGCTAAAAATCAAGCTTAGGGAGGTAATAAGGGGCAGCAAGACTAGGATATGGGGAAAAGGAATGGTTTAAAAATTTTATTCCGTGTACTTCGTGTCCCGCTGAGCTTAAATGTGTGTTGTGGTGTCCCGGTTTGACATTTTTGGCAAAACGTGTAATATACAGTTTTGAGTGTGTTTTTATAAAAGTTATATAAAAATATTATTCTGACTCATAAAATATTAATTTGACTTTGGCCATAATTAACAGAGTGTCGGTACGCGTGCGCTGTCGTTTTTCAGTAAATGCGAGAAAACTTCTCGGTTTAACACGTAACTAGTCAGTAAGTATCAGGAAATGCATATTTTGTATTTTCTGACCACAAAAGGCAGTTTTAGTGGTCACTGTAAGCTACAGTACACGGGATAGCTTCTCGAAATGCTCGCGTGAGCTCAGAAATGTTCGGTTATTCTCAGTTATGTTTAGTTTAGTAATAATAAATAAATACTTATTATTAAAATAAAGTTTGAAAATTACCATTTGTCACAATTATGCTTTCTTTTGCTCTTGAACTCGTCTCATTTGGTTGATAGGTCTTCCTCCATCGCCACCACAGCAATGGTGGATCGTATGGTCACGGAAACAACGATATACTACTTTACCAAATAGGTAGAAGCAAAACCGCTAGCCTCCATCACTTCAGTAAAAGTCTTAACTTTTGTCTTTGATCAAATCATCACTCAATTCGGCATGCCACAAACATTCATCACTAACAACGGAAGCCAATTCATCGCAAACCATTCAAATCATGGTGCGAAAATCAGGGTATCCTCAGGGCTACTATATCTCCCTATCATTCTCAAGCTAATGGTTAGGAAGAGGTATCTAATAGAGAAATTCTGAAAGGCATGGAGAAATGAATGAAGGAATAAAAGACTTGTTGGGTAGACGAGCTCTCAAGCGTACTATGGGCACACAGAACCACGCCAAAGGAAAGCACAGGAGAAACACCCTTCAGTTTGGTCTATGGAACTGAAGCCGTGATACCTGTTGAAATGCTCATCCAAATAGAAAGAGTTGCTATGGTAAATGATGATGAAAACAAATACTTCCTCAGGTTGGACCTAGCACTAGCAATGGCAATGTATTACAACAAGCGCGTATGCCCATAGTCTTTCAAACCTTGCGACCATGTAATGTGCATAAATGAGGTTAGTAAGGCCGCAGGTCAAGGCAAGCTCGCTCCCAATTGGGAAGGGCCATACATCATTCGTCAGGCAAACGACAATGGTTCCTACCTGTTGACAACGCCTAAAGGGGATGACATTCCCCTAACATGGCACGCAACCAACCTTAAACGATGCTACATCTAAGGTTGATTACTAAATCAAAGCAAACTTTTGCTACTCCTAACATGAAGGCTTATAAACAGCCAAGATAGCTCATCTGTACTATTTATATAAATATGCAATGACAAATCCAACACTTTTATTACAAAGTGTCATATACGACTATTCATATAAGCAAACATTTACTCAAACACAAATTAATGATATGCTTTTATAGGTCTATTTATTTTAAACAAGTTTTAATATTTATATTTTGCCGAACTAACTTATAAACTAACACTAATGAGCAGTGTACCCGATCAATGTAACTAGTTGGATAAGTACGAATCGTTCGTCAGCAGTGATTTACTAATTAACTAATCCTAAAGGCATTATAACTATCTAATTAAATTGAAATACGCAAAAAGGGGTTTTAGCCTGAGAGACTAGCACGAGTTTTGTTTTTTAATTAAACTACTAAAGCAATTAAATAAACTAAATAACGCAAAACAAATGAAAGAAGTAAAGAAGTACTAAATCAATATTAAGTAGAACGTGCTAGCCAAGTCTATTCCAATTACGTATTCTTAACATGTTTTACTAGTGCAATGATGCTAGTTATCCTCGTTGGTGATTCACGAATGTAAACAAGGTGGATCTTCTCCCTTAGTCCTAGGCTCTAATGAGGGTTAACGCTGTCACCATTAACGATGCTCGCATAATGAACTTCAACTACCACTTATAATTTATCTATAATGATCTTATTTTACCAATTTATTTGCCTTATTCAATTGTTATCTACCTAATGGTATTAAACTCATTATTCATAATTAATATACCTACCTAGGGCTCTTTCAGACTTAGACATCCTAGGTCATAATCAAATAAGATTCAAACATTTACTATCATGATATAGATCTAAGGTTCATAATTCAATTAACCGGTTAAAGTTACAGAATTTAATGTCATATTCCAAAGATCTAGTTACAAGATAACAAAGCATCAAGCAATAAATGAGTAAGGTGATAAACATAAGTAATATCCAACGTGGTAAACTAGAAATTGATTTAAAACAAATTAAAAACATAAAATCTTCATAAACTTGGCTAACACCTAAGGGTGTTAGCCCATAATCTCAGTAACACAAGCAACAAACATAATCAAATAAGATAGAGTGTGAAACATAATGAATATGATAAGATAACCGAATGATTATACGTTGAAACTACGTTACAAAGGGTTCTCCTAATCAATGATTGAGTTTGCAGAACCTTCTTGCCTTCAAAAGTCGTCTGGGAACCGAGCCTTGTGGTATAAAGTTGTGTAGAATTCGTAAAATAGGATTTCTTTATATAGTCTCTGGAATTCAATTGATACGACATATCGAGCTCCTCCGATACGGCATATTGGGCAATATTTGCGTAGGTCACACGATCAAAAATATTATAGAATCTGTACGAACCGCCAGTGAATATGGCATATAGAGCATTTTGGATACACCTTATTGGTGCCTATACGATCTTGTGGTTTTGATGAAGTCTTGAATGAATACGCCGTATCCTTGCTGATGAATACGGCGTATTGGGTCTCTGTTTTGTGGACTTTTCTTGATTTCTTCATTTTTACTCCAAATCATGTCCTTTTCCTTAACTTTCGTCAATTGCTCCGTATTTACTGTAATTAAAAAAAAAAGTAAGTAATTAAGTATCATATCTTACATAAATAACATAAAATGAGCGATATATATGGGATAAATGATGCATAATATTAGTCCTTGTTTGATGTCATCGAATATCCCCCCACCTGATTCCTACTTGTCCTCAAGTAGAGCTTAGATTTTACTAAGGAAAATATATCCCAAACAAAAGTATAGGAATAATCTTTTAAGTTTATTACTCAATCAAAGTGCACAACCAAACACCTCATGAAATAGGAAAATGAAAACACTCGAATCACTCAACGAATCTATGTGGTAACATTTTAGTAATTCGCTCAATTGCTCAGTTGTGACGAGTATTCTATCATAAGCTTGGAAACGATACACATCTCCACCACTAAAGTCTAGGAGTAACAAATGTAAAAAGGTAAATTGGGTTAACATTATGAAGGTTTAAGGGTTAATCATTCTTTTTAATCTCTATCGATACCAATATTTCAGAAAAAGTGACAAAACCACAAATGCACGCCCAAATCTATGACCACGACACTTGTGATTGCTCAATTCCTTAACTCAAATAAGCTAAAGATAGGATTAATAATCTTTCACCAATAGTATTACATCAAAAAGGGCGACAAAATCATCAATGCTCATCCAAATCCATGAATGAGATACCAAAGATTGCTCAATTTCCTAATCTCAGTAAACCAAAGGTCTTAGACAAAAACAATCCCTAGTTGGCGTTCCCAATAGCAACCAATGCTATTAGTTACTTATCAAACCACGAACCTTGAAAAAGACACAAATCATAGACTAACTCACGCTTTAACACGGAATACGCACGCTTTGTTTGGTAGACTCAAGAATGTCTTAGACAAAAACAATCCCTAGTTGGTGTTCCCAATAGCAACCAACTCCCAAATAGTCCATAAAAATAAAACAATAGTGGCAATATCAACCACTTACATAATTGGTAAAATTACAACCAACTTAAACTAATATACAACAATACATTACATCGTTGGTTTATAACACGTACCAACGAATAATCGATTAGCTCGTAAAATGAATTGGTAAAGTTTAGATGAACCGATTATCATATGATCCTTTTCTTTTCTTTTCTCTTTTTTTATTATTTTTTTAAACTTAAAGATAAAAACTACTACGAGTGTAAATTTTCACCACTTTACTTATTCTAATAAATCTGGAAGATATTCATTAACGTACCGATCTCAGAAATATAAAAGTGAAAGTAGTAAACACATGAAAATAAAAAATAACTACTTTCACATTCCCATTGCAATGTGCAATTCCCAACCTCACCAAAGATAAGAAAAACGCACACAAACACAAGAAATACACAATTTACACATAAGTAACTAGCAACCAACCAAGGACTTAATTTACAGGGTAGGCTAAGGTGTAAGGGTGTAACGAAACAATTTTTTTTATGTAACAAACGAAAGGATACGCTCAGAGGGTTTATCTACGGTATCTTACTCTAAAAGTGAGAGTACAAAAGGTTTTATACGGGGGTTAACTAACCGGTGTAGTTAGTTAATATCACATAACATGTAAATGATATAGGCCATTTGGGTGTATCCTAAGAATTTACCAATCTAGTTAAGTCACTCCGATTATATCACTAATGCTCATTATTGTGGTCTCGAATAGTATACCAAGCCAAGTTCTAAAGTTTACTACAAATCACCGGCACACTCATACTTTTTGGAATTTAGGTAAAATGGGGGAAACGGAATAGGCTCCAATCCTCACAATATGGAAATAAAGGGTTATGTGTGCGGGTTATGCATCTAATGATTAACAAAAACATGCGAAAAATTTTAAATTTTGATAGAGGTTAGGCATATTTAAGTTAAAGTAAGGACAAGTAAAGTTCTAATTCTCCTCCCCCCACTTGAGATGTACAACGCCCACATTGTACAAAAGTAACAACATAAACATTAAATACAAAGAATTAAAATAGAAAAACTCCGCTAGATTTGCTCGGTATGATCCTCCATGGTATGAATGCGAGCAACTATTTCTTTTCAAGTGCTGAAAGGGCGTCTGTAACTCTGTATGCCTGCATGGATACAACACATAGAAAGGTCTAGAAATATGTATACCACCACTTTTCATTCTTCCCTATTTAATAATAACAAATTTCAGGAAAAACTTGTTAGGATAATCATCGGTTAGAAAAATAAAGACACGGATATATTAACAAACTAGAGAGCAATACGGCGTATCAACAGAAGCCAATACACCGTATCGAGATCCATTGTGACAGACTCAATACGTGTCAGATGACCTATAAGCCGAATCCAGTTTTTTGAATATGTCGTATTGAGGCATTTGACGGTAAAGTTTAAGACTCAATAATAATTTAATATTAGTATTAAAATATTCCAGGAGGGCTTCAAGACGCTGTATCCATAAAATTGGATACACTGTATTGAAAAACTAGGTGGACAGACTCGACAGAAAAACAGATAATAGAAATATTCTGGGTTGTCTCCCGGTCAGCACTTTTGTTATTGCAAAGCCTTTAAGTTAGACTTTCTTCAGCTCCTACTCCATCTCATGCATGCTCACATGTCCACGTGTGAGCCATTAAAAAATCTTTTCATCTTGAACATATTCGGGTCCCAACTCCAACATTCCTTTGTAGAATCCTTTTAACTTCTCGTACAAATACTTAATCCCATTCAGCTCATTTTTTTTATCTACACGTATTAATTCATTAAGTAGATTTGTTTTATTGTATTAGTACTCTTTAATCCATTAGGATTGTTGGCCTTGTCTACGCCATAGGACTCGCCTTTATATTGTTTTCCCATCGATTAAAGTTTATTTGATGTTTATTTGGTTCTTTATGCATGTGCTTTGATTACCTCTGTGTTTAGCCGTGGCTTGTTTGCGCTGCCATACGCCTCCCATAATTACTTCATTAACATTATAAGTTAATGTAAGCCCTTAAAAAAGGTTAAATAATATAGACATAAGTAATCATTAAGAGTTTACTCGCCTGTAACTAAGATACCAACGAGAGAATAGATTCTAGTAATCATCCTATCAGACTAGCAAAAAAAAAAAAAAGTGACAATCTACTTAACTATTGGTCAGGCCTCTTATCTGCATCTATTTCCTATATGTGTACGTGTTCGCCATTCATGTATTCATCTCATTAGTTTTATTTACTATTTTAATCTACTCAATCATGCCAGTCTCTCAGGCTGAAAACCCCTTTGCGTTAGATTATGTTTTAGAACTAACTTAGGAATTAAAATACTGATAGACATTCTAGGTGTTAATGTTCCACTTTTAGTGATCGACACTCTACTTACCAACTAGCTACATTGATCGGGTACACTACTCGTTAACGTGTGTTATAGGTTAAGTTGGCTAAATATAAATTTAAAACTTGATAATCATAATCTATACCTACAACGATATACACACGCATCATCTAGTCAAGAATAAGGCTCGAAAACCGTCAGGCGGACGTTTCACGATTTTAGTCAAGAAACAACTAACCTAATCTCTGGTCAATAAACCAACCTAAAATACATACTAAATTCACCAACAATCTTCCAACTGCAATTCTAACTACCTAACCACCCATTTCTAAACAAACATATATATATAAACTACTCTAGCATAATAATGAGCAAATAATAAGCAACGATAATGAAATATTAGCTAAACATAATGAAAATAAAAAGAGGTAACTGAAAAGGGATTAGAAGTCACCAAATCGACGACCACGGATAATATGAACTCTAGATAACCCAATAATACCAAATCTACAAGCTCAATACCCATAATCCCCTCTTGATTACTTCAAAACCATTTAATCATCACCAACTAATCTAGATATTTTTGAAGTTTTTGATTCGGGGTTTTTATAGTTAAAAGTGAAATAAAGTTAAAAACTTTATAAGTAAAGTTGATAAAAATAATCTTAGTATAAAAAGATGCAAGCTTTATAAAAAAAATGGCATAAAAATGATGTTTTTGTAAAAAGATTTAAACTTTATAACACAAAAATACAAAACTAAAAGATTTATAAAAGAGTGATTAAAGAGGTAAAACTAAAGATTAAGGGGATAAAACACAATAACTAAAAGGTTGAGATAATACCTTTTAAAAATTATGAGATGTAAGAAACATAAAAGTGATTAATACCTTAAAATATTAAAGTTTAATAAAAAGTTTAACTAATTTTAATAAAACTAAAACTAATCCAAAACTTAAAAAAGAAAAAAAAAATGGATCTCTCGTTAATGTTCCATTCCACCCATTTATCTATGAAGTTTCGTAGCCTCCAAGATAAGTGGGGCCTAGGGGTAGTTTCGTCTTTTCTTGCGCTAAACCAGGGACTAAGAGGTCATTTCCACAAGTGGATTGATAAAATAAAAAGGGCAAATCATAAGCAAGGCTCGAACCTTGGACCTCCGAGATAACAACCCACGCCTCAAACACAAGCAACAAGACCAACTCTACTAGAGCACCTTGTTGGTAGATAGGTTTGTGATGTAGTAATAATATAAAAATAATGTAAGTTATATCCACCAGCTAGTGTCCTATGGGTATCTAGGAATAGTAGATGTTACTGTTACATCTACTTTGTCTATGTATATATATAGGCCTCGCCTCATGAAATAAAGTGTGATAGAACTTTAGCACGCGCCATCTTCTAAGTTCTAGGACCGTTTTAGACTCCATGTTGTTTAGACATTGATCTAGGATAAACTATAAGCACAATGATAATAATAAGCACAGCGGAATAACATAAAGATTATTATTATTATCAAAAAGATTCTTCGTCACCATCTCTAACATATATTTACAGCCCCAACTCTACTTGATCAAGGTAGAACATGTTACACGCCTTGTAACAGGGATCAAGGACTTGACCTTGAGGCTGAACTAACTTAAACACTAACCACTAACCCTAGACGCTTATAACTTACGTCTAGATTACACACACGCCTCTTTTAGATATCTACATTATGGAAGACTTGAATTAATTTAATGACCCATGTCCTCTTTATATACTAGAGGATTAAGGTTTACAAGATACTACGAAGGACTAAAATATAAATCTTCTTTTGCAAGCAAGTCCTTCCCCATCTTTTGTAGAATTCCTTCTTGTCATATTAAGTCCCTGTTGTTTCATTCTTGATTATTTTGTCTCATCAAATTAATAAACCCAACAAAGTGTGTGATTTTATGGTTTAAAATGAGATTGTATTCTCTTTAATTTATCTGTTGAAACTTATCGTTTCCGAATAGCATATTTCCATCATCACATACGATTCAATATAATTCAATATCATCATTACATTTGATTAACATCACTACATTCAAAATAGCATCATACACAAATTTTGTCATATAGAAATAAACATGGCATATAATTCAACTACGGTAAATATGAGAATCATTCATTCTATGAATTATTCAAGGGTATAATTTGTTCGTAGGTAATAATCTGATCATGGAGGCAAGGTTAATTTCTGGTATCTGAGCTACGTCGATGATCAAGAAGAAAGAACTTCAAAATCAATAGCCAAAAGTAAGGTATAATTTCCGACCATAGTTTAGTTGATTAGTTACTATTAAAATGACAGATTTACCAACACTTAAAGAAGAAGATGTTTCTATTATTTATAAAAATAAAGATGAATCATGTTTTATGTCAGATACTATTATAAAAAGAACAGCTATTAGAAGATCAAATTTTACATTATCTGAAAAGCATAATTTTGATTATATAAGAAAACTTAGAGATTTATTTTCACGTAAAAATATAATTTATTTTGGAAAATTATTGGAGAAGAACATGTTCCTATCGAACAGACAAAAGGTGATATTATCATTCTGATACAAATGGCAAATAAGTGATCTAATTAAACAAATGAATGAAAAAGATAGAAGGAAAATAGCTTATTTACACATATCTACTATACATGTAATACTAAAAAGTACATTTATGGGTTGCAACACACCTATTAAAATAGAATTAAGAGATGACAAAATTATCAATAAAGAAGAAAGTATTATTGCTAGAGGCAGAGGAAATTTAGCCGAAGGGAAAATAAAATTTGATGTTAACATACAAATGAGATTAAGTTTAAAAGATAAAGATCTAAATAAAAGTATTACTATTAAATACGAATTATTAAGAAGAACGTTTATGAATAAAGGAAATCATCCTTTCACAGTAACATATCAAATAAATTATGCTCTCACTAATTCACACATAGTATTACTTTTAAAAAAAATGATAGAATTTATGTCGATAAACTCTTTGAACCATTACTTTGACTTGGAATACCAAATTTATTTTCAAAAAATAGATATATTGAGAGAAGTAGAAAATCAACATCTGATATAACATCAGTATGGATACCACAAATCGAGAAACCAATTTCTATAACAAGAGGAGAATCATCTAATATTCTAGACAATAAAGGAGAACTAGAGAATTTAAAAGAAATGATACGATCTTTAAGTCAAAGAATACGAGCGATACGAAATAAAAAATAATAGAAATCAAAATCATATTTCTTACTTAAAGTGATTATATATAGAAAGAACATGTCTAATAAAAGAAATAAAACATGATGAAAAAAGACCCAAAAATAAAGAAGGTATATATTGGTTTTCAAAATATTGATAATATTATTATATAAAATCATTAAAAAATAAACTAAAAGGAAATCATAAACTAATAAAAGAAATAAGGTCAAAATTAGTTATCTCTAAATAAGGGATCAAATGAGTTCATACTTTCGAAAGAAATAAGGAATCTTCAAGATTCTATATTAAGAAATGATAACCACATAATATTTATTAAGGAAGAATTATTAACTAGAAATAATGTTTTAGTCATCGAGTCATAAGAGTATACTAATCAATTTAGTTTGCAGTAACATTAGAATAAGAACAAAGCTTGAAGGCTAAAAGACTTGTTTCTAAATGAGTTTGTATCGACAAGAACTTCAAAAGAAAATAGATGCCTATGATATATGCATCGAACAATTCAGAACCCATATTCGGGAAACTGAAATGGAATTAAAGAACGAAATAGAAGGTTTCGAAAAAGTGCGCCTTATTAAAAATCTATGTATACTTCGTAATACAAAAAATATTTGCGAGAAAAATCTTAAACTTACTTTTAAACAAGTCCATTAATTAAACAAGTTTCGAAAAGATGAGTGACACAAAGTTACAAATAAAGAATTTCATAAGTTGAGGAGTAACTCTACGTCTAAAACTATTATATTTTAAAAGGAAGATATAAATGAGTAAATTGATGTATATTGAAAGTGAATTAAAACGTAAAAATAAACTATGTGAACTCAAAGATCAAAAAACTCGAAAAAGAGTTACATATCTTTAAAGATCCTATCAAAGTTAAAAGATAATTATGAAACAATAATATACGTACAAGAAAATATGGTAATGGGTTAAAAAATCAAATGATGAAAATATACCCTACAAAGACTTTAACAATTGCAAATGAAATGTTCGACGAAAAGTTAAAATGAATCATATCATAGAGACTATTTCAAATCAAAAAATAGGATTGGGAGTAATAAAAATATTACATCATCTGAACCATTCATACCATTTAAACAAACACTATTCAAAATACCTCAAAATTTACCTAATGGAACATCTTAACGCATCATTATATTAGAAAATGATGATACAAAATGTACTCTTGTAGAAAGAATAAATATATTAAACTCGACACTTAATAATGTAGTTGAAATATTAAGTTTCTTTATATTAAGACAACTACCTGAAATGTCAACATTAACACAAGAAAAACTAAATAACATACAAGAATTATTAAATAAAAAGACGGGGATATTAACAAATATATTTGAAAATTTACCCACTCAGAGTTAACAACTTCAGAGCAAAATCAACATATAATAGATCTAGTTGAACAACTATTAAACATAATGGACACACAAGAACCAGATAAAGACATTGCCCATTACTAAAATAAAAGAAGTATTATTGAATAAGACATATCTTAAAATTGTTCCTCCATTACGATTAATCTAATGGAAAATCTTGAAGAACAAATTGAAATTCTTACTAAATTAATGGCATCATTAGATATACCATCTGAAACAAATGAAGATATAGATGTGGCATTAGACTATAGTTCAAATAAAATCCTTCAGATAAAATCCTTTTGAAGAACCTGGTGAAAATTCTTATACAAATTATAATTTTGTACAAAACGTAAAAAAAATCTTATGTCGACAAAGATTTACAAAAACAATTTTAATACAAACCTCCAACACTGACAGAAAGATATTTATATCAATAAGGAATGATTAAAAATAAGAAAAATAAACGGGAATGCATACCCCTTTAATATGTACCAAAGATACCAATTTTAAGAATGGACAATGATATCCTAAACATTGATTGTGAAACACATATAGATGAGAAAATTCAAAATGGAGTAATAGATTAAGTGCACAAATACAATTAACTGAAGAACTACGAGCATTACAACCAAGAGATCTACTTAAGTTTATAATTCACAAGACATTAGGAGATGTTTACAAATATTTATAATCTATAAACGAATTAGAATTATCAAGAATAGCCATAACTGATGCCATGGCAACCTTTAAAAATGTTGTTGCATCTATAGTACGAGAATTCACATGAAGAATTCCTGGAGTTGAATTATCAAATGAAGCTTTTAGAGAACATGCATATTGGAAATTAATCAATCTTAAAATATGTGACATGTGTTATCTAGATTCCTTCATATGTGAATTCTCTGATCAATACAACAAATTAGATCCTAAAAAGGCAAAAATTAGCTTTAGAAATGTTTTTTTTAATAAACTTCCAGAGTCTGTATCACAAAAATAAAAGACATGTATGTTGCAATATTACTAGAAGGAAATACAATACATGATACTTTTGGAGCACGAATAACTTCGATAAAAGCTTAGGTTATAAAAGAATGCTTACAACAAACAACTAAAAAAGAAGCACAAATCAAACTTTGTTGTGAGAGACAATCTGACAACATTGGTAACTATGGATGTTAATAATTTTGTCATCTCTTAATTCTAATTCAATGAGTTTGTTGCAACCCATAAATGTACTTTTTAATATTACCTGTATAGTCGATATTTGTATATAAGCTATTTTACTTCTATCTTTTTCATTCATTTGTTTAATTCGATCACTTATTTGACGTTTGTTATTTATCGGAATGATAATATCGCCATTTGTTTGTTCGATAGGAACAGGTTCTTCTCCAGTAATTTTTCCAAAATAAATTATATTTTTTAGTAAGTTACACCGTTGGTCCCTAAACTTATGCCGGATTTCATACGACATTCAAAAACGTTAATCATTGCCTTTTTGATCCAAGATCGAGAAAATATTACGCTGCGAGTCCAAAAATCTAACGCTCGTTAGTTTTTCCAGTTATCTCGGTCCTCACGTGCAGGTCACTTGAGGGCAGTTTGGTCCGATCACTTTTTTTTGTCCTCTTCCACTTTTTTCTTCTTAGACATTGCTTGACACTTGTACTTTTTCATTGACTTGTACTGTACAATCATTATTGATAATACAAACAAAATATCAAACCCCATCTTTCTCATCTTGTTCCAAAATAACATTAAATACTCTCCGCTTTATAAAAAATTATCCTATTCACAATCCATTCCTCATGGTAAATCAAAACAAAATCACATAAATATAAACACTTGTATATCCTAATCTTTTTCTTCATATTTATAAACTCTTCTCCACACACTATTGAAGCCACCACCACTATGATTGTGTAAAAATCAATACGTATAATATATCTATAAATCCGAGGAAATCCGCAAGAAATACAGATTACCCGAGTCGTATCCCGTGAAGGAGTAAATGGAATCGTTGAAATTCGATTCGTGAAATCGTGTCGTGAAAAATGGAAATTGTGAAAATTGTGAATGAGAAACTCAAATTATGAAAAGTAATCACAAATAATGCAGAAGGTACAAGCTATATATGCACAAATGATTTATATCTAAAAATGGAAATTCAAACGCGATTCTTAAAACGTAACGTACGAATTAAAACGTAAATTTTAATGAAAAATTATCCTAAAAATATGAATTAATTTTCTAAAAATCCTAAACAACTCAAAATAATTTTGAGAAAAAGTAAAATATTTTTTTGACTTTTTATTTATTTTCTATGAATTTTTTCTATTTTTGTATTTTTTAAATGAATTAAAAATAAGAGAAATTGTAAAAATTAAAGTGAAAAATACCAAATTAATTTTGAAAAATCTAAAATATCAGAAAAGAATTATCTAAAATATTTTTGGATTTTTTAAGGCTTTTCTAATTTTTATTTGATTTTCTTTATAAAAAAGTAATTAAAAAATGATTTAAAACTAAAATAAAAGAAGAAAAATAGTAAAATTAATCAGAAAAATCCGAAAAAATTACAGAAAATCAAAAATAATAAAAGGAACTTGAGAAAAAAAATTGAAATGAAAACAAGTAGTGGAAGTGCTTATTGAGTAGAAATCAGCTTAACACAAGTGCTTATTAATAAGCACTTGTGACAAAACTTTGTGAAACTGACACAGAAGGTGTCTTAAACTCAAATAAGCTCAAATAAACAGAAAGTAGAACAGAAGTCACACCAAATTACTTAAATGGAACAATAAGCAAGTAGAACATAAGCTAAGCAATAAGCTATACTGATCCAAAATAAGCCATAGATTCAGAGATCATGTAACACATTAAAAAGACTCAAAGATGCTTAGAATACTCAAACAAGTTCAGTTAAAAAGTCCAAACTCACTACTATAGGCCTAAACTTGTATCAGCTAACTTGTTCTAAACTACTAATCTTGCAGACACAATAAGTTGTTCAAATAAGCTGAAAATAAAAAACTAATGGGGGCAAAAGCTTACCTATACTACTGAATTTCTCAAAAACACAAAAGCCCTATCAAAATCTCTCAATTGATGCTTTAATTGAAGTTGAGAACAGGAACCAGTGGGACAATGAGCTTGAAATAGTTTGACTTTTAAATTGCTAAACTAGTTTGACTTTATCTGATTTCTACTGATTTAATCTACTCCTAGATGTGATATTAAGCTAACATTTAACTAAATTAGGCTAACTCAATCTATATTATAACTAATGCTACAAATTTTTATAACAGATTTCAGAATTTCCAACAGTTAACTACTATTAAATCCTACTTTGATTTTTTATGACTTATACTACTAATTTTATGCTTTATTTATCTAATTCTAAACTAATTTGATCTCAGTATGAGACTATGACAGTAATACAACAACTCCTTAACTCAGTAACAAGCAAATCCAAACACCCCTTTATCTGTCTTATAACACTGGATCTTACTGATTTCAACCTCAAATTCCACCATCAATGATCAAACACAGTCACAAATCCTTTATATGAGCTACAAGAACACAGAGTAATCACTGTGATCAACTCAAACTCAGAACCTCATATTCCAAAATGAACAAAATAAACTCAGAAAACTCAATATAGATACACTAATGAACAAACAAGCTCAAATATCAACTACTTCAACTGAATAACATCAAATAAGATCAATGAAACAGTAACCAATTATATTTAAACCACTGTTTAAAATATGCACTTAGATGCTTGAAATTGGAATTAGAACTTACAAAAGCAATCCTCCTCAGCATGAACAGAGGAGGTTCACTAAGCAAGCCTATCTTTAGATAGGCCAAAGGCTTCCCTTTCTCCCTTTGAACTACCAAATACACCACAGATTCATGAATTCATTCCCACAGTTTATTCAAACTTGAGAAATTTGTCTGTTTAAACTAAGACATAAGCTCACAGAAGCTAGAGAGCTAATATGAGCTTATCTACACTATAGTTAGCTTGATTACAAGCTGAATTTAGCAATTTGAAACATTATTTTTTTATTTTCTGATTTTTTTTTAATATGATTTTTATGAAATAATGAAAAACATGAAATAAAGATATATAGAAAACTTAAGAGTGCTTTTGAGAAGCTTAAGATAAATGGAAATCAGCTTATGCTATTACTTGAAAACTAAAGGAAATAATAAGCAGTTGAATCAAAACAGATTTAAGATGAAATTAACTAACACTTGTATTAATTGAAACTTGAATTACAAACAAATAAGAGGTGAATTACGTAAAACTAACTATTCTAACAATATTTTGGCATAGTAACACTACTCTAAGAACTACACACTAAATGAGTAAAAATGGGTACTATATATAGCCGTGAGGATGAGGCTTGGGGTCTCAAATGCCAAGCTGGTAATCCAAGTGAATTGTGCTTCTTCACAGCCCTTAATAGCCCTTTGATCATATCTGTGTTTCTTTCAATCAATTACAGCCCTAAGATCATGATATGTGAGGTGTTCATCCACTAGAAAGCTGCCACTTGTCCCATACGTGCAAATACTCTCTGTCCTTGTCAGAAGCTTCTAGAAATAGAATCCAATGATGAGCCAATGATGTGTAGCAACCAATGGTAAGCTGCCACATATCCATACGTGCAAATACATTCTCTTTGACATGCTTAGTGCACGTGGGCACTCTTCTAGAAGGATCAATAATGAGCTAATTATGGTCAATTAGATTGATCATGGTTAATTGGAGAGTGTCAGGAACTAGGGTTTATGGTTGTTCTGGGTAAATGGGGAAAAAGGGGGCGGGTAAATTTTATTTATTATTTATTTAACTTTGGTGAGTTGGCTTGACCCGTGGGTGAGCTTTGACCGGGTATTGGTATTGGGCTTGGAACTTGGACTTTTATTAAGAATGGATTTGGACTTATGATTCTTGGACCAGGCTTTGGAATTGGATTTCAGGTTTTGTATTAATAAAGAAACAATGACCATATGTGTAGTTTTTGAAACTATAAGGGCTGAATCTGCCAAACTTCAAAAGTGGATTCCAAGGGTATTTAATGTAATAATGTGATTCCCATAGGTTGACTTTGACTTTCTCTTCCAAATAACATTATGAGGGACTAAAATTGCCAACTTTGAAAGTATAGGGACCACTCTTGCAGTTTCATCAAACTTCATCTTCAAGGATCATTCTTGCAAAACTTTCAAATTCTGAGGATCTCTTTTAACTTTGTAAGCACAACTTTGACTTTCTTTGACTTTTTGCACTCAATCCACTCTCGTGCTCATTTTTGCCGGTTTTCGTTTGTTTTTCGTCTTTTTGTGAAATATCCGTACCTGCACATTCACAATCACAAAAACACACTTTCTTTGGCGTTTTGGGTTAGTTTTTGGATTATGATGTGTGTTTTATTAGTACAAGTTTTAAAATTTATAAACACGAATTATCCGATTATTATTTAGCACATACGAGCAAGTATACTCGTCCGATGTAATAAAGGTGGGTAAGTCCAGATCGTCCCAAGGGATTTGGTTGTTTTAGTAATAAGAAAAACGTTTGTTATATAAGGGTTGTCAATCCAAATTTATGTAAATATTAATTTAAAAGAGACTCAATAAAAACTAAGCGTATACTTGTGTATAATTCCTTGATTGGTAATTAGGAGTATCATGACAATTTAAGTATAAAGTTTGGTGTAAAACTTGTTATGATACGCAACTAAAAATTAGTAGTTATACAATCTATGATGTATGTCATGTTTTAACTACCACTAAGAATTCTATCACCTAAATGACTCCTTTTGGACATATCAAATGAGTATGAAAATTCTATAATCACATGGTTGTTTTGAAAATCAATTCTTTTCTTATGAATTCCTACGAATCCTTTCGGTCCTTTTTCGTGATGATATCTTCTCAAATCCATTTTAACAAGTAAATAAGATTGTTGTCAAGCATCCTATTCCAAACTAATTCGTGCACTAATGTTTTGAAATAAAAACAAGTTGAAATTCCTTTCGGACCTATTTTTCCAAAGATTATTTTTACCAACAAATTAAGCAAGATTAGATGTTACTTCAACAAACTCATAAAATAGATATGTTTTCATGCATCACCTTTTTCATAAAAGAATACTCCATTAACCAATCACATCATATACACAAGTATATCACAAATTACTCCATAACAATTGATGAGTGCTCAAACACTCATCATTTTTTGTCAAATCTGAACTGCAAAACATACAAAAACACTCAGAAATGCATCAAAATACTGAAAATATTTCAAAATTGTGTTTTATATGTTTTAGATGCAAAAAGAGTAAAAACAAATGAAAAACATACAAAGTTTGCAAAATTGGCAGTTTCAGTCCCACAACTTTCATAAAATGTCAAAACTAGTCCCTGGTCATTCAAAATATGGAAAATTATCACCAAAGGTCCTTTTGAAATCATAAGTTGTCATATTTAGTCCTTTGGTGAAAAATCTCAAAAGTTTTGGAAATTTACAAGTTTAGTCCCTGGAGTTTAAAAATTGGCAGATTTGGTCCCTGGTGGGAATTTTTGGATAAAAATCATTTTTGGGTCCTTGGGAAATCACAAGTTTGCAAATATGGTCCTTGGGTGAAGAATTTGAAAAATTTACAATTTGACCCCTGAAGTTTGAAACTTGGCAGAAAATACCCCCGGGAATTCTAATTGTGAAATAATAACATTTTTGGTCCTTTGGTTATTTGAATATGGCAATTTTGTTCCTTTTAATATCTTTTGGAATATGCCATGTTCAACCCTTCAACTTTCAGCATATTACAATTTTGGTCCTCGGGCTTTTGTAGCTTATAAAACCAAACGGATCCTTAGTGTTATTGTAAACAAACCAAACCCAAAACAAAATAAAACCCAAACCAATTCCCTAGCCCAACAAACCTCCGGCCCAAACCCCACACCCTTTAATATTACCCTCGTTGACCCGGTCAAACCTCACCCCCCGTTCCACTGTTCATCCCCTTCCCCACAACCCCTGATTATCTGCTACTTGTCTCCCCCCTCCTCCAAATTTCTCACCAACTCACCAACCATCATAAATGATATCACCTGCCAAACCAACCCCTTCCCCCTCCTCATAAATGCACCCACCAAACTCCACTCACCCTACCCAATTGACTTTTCCCGCCAAACATGTTTAAACGGCCTAGATCAAATTAAGCCATCCCACGGCTAGGATTTGATGGGGATAGAAAGAGAAAGGTGCGAGGACCCTTATAAGTCAAGGAGGAAGACCAGAAGAGGTGGTGTGTAGCTAATATAGTTGTAGCTTAATATAGTATTGTCGTTATAGTTAATTTTCAGATTCCATTGTATCTTTTAGCATGTAATTTGTAATTCTAAGGTTTTCAGTGTAACTTAAACTCAATTTAACAATTAATTTCAGTTCTAAAGCTCAATTCTTAGTTTATGCTATTTTTGTCTAAAATTCTCAAATGTTGGTTATAGTTGTTAAAAGTTATTGGTTAGTGGTGATTTAAGCTTATTCCTGCTCATTTATAAGTTTCCTAAAGTTTACAAAACTTTTACAATCAGTTAGGTTTAGAAAGTAATAATCATAAAAAATACCAAATAAATCACAAGAAAATTAAAAATCAGTTTACAAGAAGATTCAAGCAAGGAGGATGGGAAATTATGGATTTACATGGTTTTAGAAACCTCAGGGAGGTGTTAGGCTAGGTGTTGTATCATGGTTTTTGGTTCTTGATCTCTCAGAAATCCTTTGTAAGCCTTATCTCTTATTTACAATTTTTTCACTGTTCAATTACTTGATTGTGGCTTATCTGAGTTTATTCTGGCTTGTAATTGCTTAATAGGTAGGTTTCAATCCTTATTTTCTTGTTGTAATATCATTCCATCCCCATTTACTTGTTCACTGCCCACTTAAGGGGTGTTTGGTTCTAGCTACATTCTTGTACTCTTGTTGTTGTCTGTTGTTAGCAGAGGTTTAGGCAACCCATCTTAGATCATCATAACCTATTTCAAGCATAAAATCAGTGGTCAAAGCCCCATAATTCAAAATGACCTCTTGGATCCAATTATCTGTCATCTGTTAGGCTTTAGGATCCCAAAACCCATCATTTCCATTCACAATTAGTTAAAGTAGCCTTAAATAGCCTCTATATATCCTAATATAATGTTTTCAGATCATTAGGAGCAATCAAAAGTCACCAAAGTCAAATAACCAAGTTTTCATTCAAAAGTCAATTCGGCCTTGACAGAAAAAACCAAAACTTGTAGGATTTTTGTTGAATTTTGTAGTTGGTTTCAAGCCTTGTGCTTTTTAGAATAAGTAGTTTACCAGCTCAACTTTGAGTCCCCCCCCCCCCTTTTACCTCATTTTTGTGATTTTTCTTGTGGGCTCCACTCATGCTCAAAGACACCTGCAGGGCAAACCTCTGCCCTGCACACAGACCATCAGTCCAATGTATCATCTTCAATGGCATCCCCTGGCTACCTCAGTGGGTCCCACAATGAGCTTATTGGCTTTGAAAAGCCAATAAGCTCATCTTCAGGGTCTTGGGCTTACTTTGTAGTTTGTACCTCATTTGTCAGGGCTGCAAGGTCCATAAACCTTGTCCCCTTTTAGGTGGCCTGTGGGTCTTTTGGGATAGCTTAATCTGCTTACTTGGCTTATTCAGGGAATTTGGCTCGTTGTTTTGGTTTTAGGATAAGTTATCTAACCTGTTCTCACCTTAATCCATCCCTGAGACTTTCTTAACAGCTTATTTGAAGCTTTTCCCAAGCTTGTTTGACCAAAAGTTAAACTGTCAAGCTATTAAGCCCATTCCCAGGTTATTTTTAAGTTCCACAAAAGTTGTTTTCATAAAAGTTGTTTGATTTTAGTATAAAAATAGGCTTGTAAAAGAAAAAATCCAGAAAAACAATTTTAATTTTAAGTGATAACTTCTATTTAATATTATTTAACTTTTTAATTTTCCTTTTTAGATTTTTGTTAAACACTTGGCATTTTTATATTTTTCTTAAATTCCTTTTATATTAAAGTAATTTTAGTAATTTTCTCAGATTTTTATTTTGTCTTTTAGTATTAATTAGATTTAATATTATTTTTATTATTAATTAATTAATAATTAAGTATTAAATAGCATAATTAGTTTTAACAAAGTAACACCTAGTTTTTATATTTTTACTAGCTTTTATATGTTATGAAATAATTTTAGAAATTTTCTTATAATTATTACTGTTCATCTTGTAATTTTTATAATTTAATTAGTTTAATTAGATATTAATTAATATTTAATATAATAATTAGTAAAATAGTGTAAAAACTTATAAAATAAACTTTTTATAATTTTTTAGGATTCCTGTGATGGTTAATTAGGTTTAAAAAAAAATTCTTAATTTTCTAAGTCTTTTTAGTATTTTTAATAATTTAAATTAGTTTAATTAGGTAATTAATATTTAATTAGTAATTAATTAAAATAAAAATCACAAAAAGACAAAAAGATATATTTTTAATTTTAAAATTTGTTTTTAGTTATTTTATAATTTTAGAAATTTAATTTTTATTTTTCTAGTATTAAATTAATATTATGTTGTATTTAAGTTATTTAAATATTAATAATTAGTATTAAATTAATATTAAATAAGTAATTAGTGTAAAAATTAATTTTATTTTTCTAAAAATTTTCCTTCATCCTTAGGTTTGTAAAAAAGTCATTTTCACCCCCTTGGGGTTTCCAGATTTCAGTTTTCACGTTTTATTTTGTACGTTTACGTTATTTAAAATATAAACGTACGCGTTTTTAGTTATTAAACGTTTTTAGGTATCTAAACTTTCACGTAATCATCTATATAGCTTGTTTAAGCTATTTCTTTGTAGATTCCTTAGTACAACCATTCATAAACCCCTTTCTTGTCCAAATTCACCCGATCACATATCCGTTTGATAACCATTCACACCTCGTCGGGACATAACGACCCGGGGAAACCACTATATTCCGCGGAGCATTGAGCCTAAGGAGTTTGACTATATTGACCATTCCTTGGTTGACTTTAGTTGACTGCTTTTGTCTCAATCAAAATTTGGCGCCGCTGCCGGGGAGGTTGTGCGCGTTTTACTAAACGGTTTTGCGTATTGGTGAACCTGGATATACATCCATTGTATATTTACCATCCTTGTCTATATTATCATATAAAAAAAATCAGTTCCCGAAAACATTTTAAAATCAGTTTTCAACGAACACAAAAAACCCAAAAAGATTTTCTTTCCTATTTGTATACAAAATGTTTATCCAAAAACCCAAAAATATTCGCCTTTACCCTCTCACATCTTTGATTCTTCATTCCTTACCCTCCCAAACCTTTTGATTCTTTCTATGTCTCATCCACACCTTCTGAATTGCCAGTGGTGTGGTAGTTCTTATAATGGTGGTAATTGCCCCGGTTGTGGCATGGTAGAGTCAGGAAACGGGTCTGTCTATAACCAGGATCCCTATTCCTACCATGACACGACTGATTTATTCCATCAGCTACCACACCATGAGACTCAACAGTTTTACTGTTGTGAGCACTGTGGTGGTTCACACTACGGTTCTGATTGTCAATCAGGAAACACGCTTGTCTATGAGCAGTTTCCTGATAACAATTATAACTCTAGCACATACAACCCACAGCTACGTCAGATTTACTATTGTGAGTACTGTGGAGGTCCACACTTCAGTTCGGATTGTCAAACAAGGAATCCATTTCCTTGTAACAATTACGACTATTCGTTTTCAGACCCACCTCCACAGTACCAAATGATTCACACAACTCCTCAAGAAACTCAGCAAGACCTTTGTCTAAAGGCTCTTGAAATTTTAAAAGAACTTAAGGAGGAGTTGAATAGCACAGCATTTCAAAATACTCCCAGTTTTTCTTGTGTATATTGTGGGGGTCCTCATGATGATTATCAATGTCAACCTTTTGGTTTTGACAAATCCCCATCCCTACAATGTTCTTTCATTCAAAATCCACATGAGAAATCCATGGCAGAATTGTTAGCTGAAGAGCAGGCTGCTAGAATAAATTCCCAAGATGCCTATGAAAAATCTATTAGGGAATCAATTGCAAAAGAAAAAGCTGCCAGATCTAGCTCTCAGTTCCGTTTTATTCCTGATGACAGTGATGATGAAGATGCCCTTGATATTCTTCAATTTTATAAAATTTCATCAAGTTCATCAGTTGATATCCCAGCAGTTGAGATTCCATCTCAAACAACTGCTATCACACCCGAGGTTCCCACTCACTCTCTAAACATGGGGGATGAGCATCTTAGCACTGTTCCTAATAAGGAATCGGACAAATTCATAAAGTCTAGTGTTGAGATCCTTCTCCCAATCCCAAGAGAGCCACAGGGAATTCTTGAGTATATGTGTGATCTTCCTTCCCCTCTTAAGTGTTCAAACGATCATTTTGAGACTTTCTCAGATTTTAATGATGATTGTACATCTCATGGAGACATTGAGTATATTGAGGCATCACTCCCACAGTCTGATGCTGATCCTCTTCTTGAGGAGTTCGCCGATGAACTTACTCACATCAATCCACTATCATTGGAAAGTGATGATGGTCTCCGTGATTTCGAAGCCGATCTAGGAGAAATTGAAAGTCTCCTATATCATGATCCGCCACTCAGTTCTTATCCCAGCAGTCCAATAGAGAATGATAATCACTTTGTTCCCGAATCATTCAATACTACTCTCACCAATCCTCTATTTGAATTCGAATCTGAATTCACTTTGATTTCTGATAACCCAATCTTTGGTATTCGGAATGAGGATTGTGATGAGTCTATTCCGGAACATGAGTTCACAGATTCAAATCTTGTGAATGATTCTCTTCATGAGGAGTTCTCCGATGAACTCACTCATCATATCATGACTCCTCTGGAGTTTGATAACCCGGGGGGAGATGCACTCAATCATGAGAATTTGCAAATTCCCACCCACCCTCCCGGGATGTTTTTGAGCTTAACCCTTGAAATCCAAGTTCAGGCTAATGAGCCTGATCTCGAGGAAGAAACTCTAATCATGATTTTCATCATGGTTTTCTTCCTTTTCTTCACCTATAAGGTGACTTCTTCTCTTCTTCACTCCTTCGGGAATGAAGATACCATCTTTGATCCCGGCATTTTCATTTACCATTATATTGAGCCGGGATTATATCTCATCGGTGTGGAACTTTCACGTGCTTCAAATGTTTGTCCAAACATCTTGAATGAAAGTCCGATGGAGATTGTTTCTTCCACATCATGCTTCCCCAAGAACCAATGAATTCGGGGTCGAGTCAAGCTAGCGACTCGGTAAACAAAAACAGTAGCGTGCTTACAGGGTTTTCACCCTAAGTGTAGGGGAGTTACCCCTGCTGTGGTTACTTATAAAGTGAAAATACAAACTGGTGTTTCCACATTTAGTTTGTAATGTTGCCCTTTTACGTTCAAAGAGTCGGCATAATAGCCGGGACTTTGAATATTGAGGACAATATTCATTCTAAGTGTGGGGGGTATTCTAGCGAATTTTATCACATTTTACTATCTAGTACCCCCGTTTTTGGCCAAAATCTCAAAATAAAAAAAAAAAAAAAAAAAAAATTCACTGGTGCTTCAAAATTTTTGTGGTTATCAGTCCGCCATGTCTAAACGACAAAAGGATTGGCTAATCCAGGAGCAAACGGCTCTTGGTAAAGATATATCAAATCCGTTTACGGCTTGCAATTTGCCCAAAATTGTATGGTATCTCAACTCGCCATATCCTAAAAAGTGAAAGAGTTGGCTAGCCCGCAAGATTATGGCTTGTGGTAAAGGCAGTGGAAAAACCATAATTGGAAATCAGCTCACCAAGATGTTGACTATTCCATCAAGAGTTGGCTAGTACAGAAGCAAACGGCTTTTGGTAAAGATAAATCAAATCCGTTGAAAGCTGGTGGTTTGCTCAAAATCACATGGTTATCAAGTGGACCATAGTTCTTACTTGAACTGATACATTTGGCTACTCCAGAAGTAATGGCTTTTGGTAAAGAGATTAAAATCCATTAAGTTTTCAAAACAGTTTATTGCTAGGGACTAGCAATATTTTAGTGTGGGGATTGATGAGTGCTCAAACACTTATCATTTTTGGTCTAATCTGAACTGCAAAACATACAAAAACACTCAGAAATGCATCAAAATACTGAAAATATTTCAAAATTGTGTTTTATATGTTTTAGATGCAAAAAGAGTAAAAACAAATGAAAAACGTACAAAGTTTGCAAAATTGGAAGTTTCAGTCCCCCAACTTTCATAAAATGTCAAAACTAGTCCCTGGTCATTCAAAATATGGAAAATTATCACCAAAGGTCCTTTTGAAATCATAAGTTGTCATATTTAGTCCTTTGGTGAAAAATCTCAAAAGTTTTGGAAATTTACAAGTTTAGTCTCTGGAGTTTAAAAATTGGCAGATTTGGTCCCTGGTGGGAATTTTTGGATAAAAAATCATTTTTGGGTCCTTGGGAAATCACAAGTTTGCAAATATGGTCCTTGGGTGAAGAATTTGGAAAATTTACAATTTGGCCCCTGAAGTTTGAAACTTGGCAGAAAATACCCCCGGGAATTCTAATTTTGAAATAATAACATTTTTGGTCATTTGGTTATTTGAATATGGCAATTTTGGTCCTTTTAATATCTTTTGGAATATGTCATGTTCGACCCTTCAACTTTCAACATATTACAATTTTGGTCTTTGGGCTTTTGTAGCTTATAAAACCAAACGGATCCTTAGTGTTATTATAAACAAACCAAACCCAAAACAAAATAAAACCCAAACCATTTCCCTGGCCCAACAAACATCCGGCACAAACCCCACACCCTTTAATATTACCCTCGTTGACCCGGTCAAACCTCACCCCCCGTTCCACTGTTCATCCCCTTCCCCACAACCCCTGATTATCTGCTACTTGTCTCCCCCCTCCTCCAAATTTCTCACCAACTCACCAACCATCATAAATGATATCACCTGCCAAACCAACCCCTTCCCCCTCCTCATAAATGCACCCACCAAACTCCACTCACCCTACCCAATTGACTTTTCCCGCCAAACATGTTTAAATGGCCTAGATCAAATTAAGCCATCCCACGGCTAGGAGTTGATGGGGATAGAAAGAGAAAGGTGCGAGGACCCTTATAAGTCAAGGAGGAAGACCAGAAGAGGTGGTGTGTAGCTAATATAGTTGTAGCTTAATATAGTATTGTCGTTATAGTTAATTTTCAGATTCCATTGTATCTTTTAGCATGTAATTTGTAATTCTAAGGTTTTCAGTGTAACTTAAACTCAATTTAACAATTAATTTCAGTTCTAAAGCTCAATTCTTAGTTTATGCTATTTTTGTCTAAAATTCTCAAATGTTGGTTATAGTTGTTAAAAGTTATTGGTTAGTGGTGATTTAAGCTTATTCCTGCTCATTTATAAGTTTTCTAAAGTTTACAAAACTTTTACAATCAGTTAGGTTTAGAAAGTAATAATCATAAAAAAATACCAAATAAATTACAAGAAAATTAAAAATTAGTTTACAAGAAGATTCAAGCAAGGAGGATGGGAAATTATGGATTTACATGGTTTTAGAAACCTCAGGGAGGTGTTAGGCTAGGTGTTGTATCATGGTTTTTGGTTCTTGATCTCTCAGAAATCCTGTGTAAGCCTTATCTCTTATTTACAATTTTTTCACTGTTCAATTACTTGATTGTGGCTTATCTGAGTTTATTTTGGCTTGTAATTGCTTAATAGGTAGGTTTCAATCCTTATTTTCTTGTTGTAATATCATTCCATCCCCATTTACTTGTTCATTTCCCACTTAAGGGGTGTTTGGTTCTAGCTACATTCCTGTACTCTTGTTGTTGTCTGTTGTTAGCAGAGGTTTAGGCAACCCATCTTAGATCATCAGAAACTATTTCAAGCATAAAATCAGTGGTCAAAGCCCCATAATTCAAAATGACCTCTTGGATCCAATTATCTGTCATCTGTTAGGCTTTAGGATCCCAAAACCCATCATTTCCATTCACAATTAGTTAAAGTAGCCTTAAATAGCCTCTGTATATCCTAACATAATGTTTTCATATCATTAGAAGCAATCAAAAGTCACCAAAGTCAAATAACCAGTTTTCATTCAAAAGTCAATTTGGCCTTGACAGAAAAAACCAAAACTTGTAGGATTTTTGTAGAATTTTGTAGTTGGTTTCAAGCCTTGTGCTTTTTAGAATTAGTAGTTTACCAGCTCAACTTTGAGTCCCCCCCCCCCCCTTTACCTCATTTTTTTGATTTTTCTTGTGGGCTCCACTCATGCTCAAAGACACCTGCAGGGCAAACCTCTGCCCTGCACACAGACCATCAGTCCAGTGTATCATCTTCAATGGCATCCCCTGGCCACCTCAATGGGTCCCACAATGAGCTTATTGGATTTTTGAAAAGCCAATAAGCTCATCTTCAGGGTCTTGGGCTTACTTTGTAGTTTGTACCTCATATGTTAGGGCTGCAAGGTCCATAAACCTTGTTCCCTTTTAGGTGGCCTGTGGGTCTTTTGGGATAGCTTAATCTGCTTACTTGGCTTATTCAGGGAATTTGGCTTGTTGTTTTGGTTTTAGGATAAGTTATCTAACCTGTTCTCACCTTAATCCATCCCTGAGACTTTCTTAACAGCTTATTTGAAGCTTTTCCCAAGCTTGTTTGACCAAAAGTCAAACTGTCAAGCTATTAAGCCCATTCCCAGGTTATTTTTAAGTTCCACAAAAGTTGTTTTCATAAAAGTTGTTTGATTTTAGTATAAAAATAGGTTTGTAAAAGAAAAAATCCAGAAAAACAATTTTAATTTTAAGTGATAACTTCTAATTAATATTATTTAACTTTTTAATTTTCCTTTTTAGATTTTTGTTAAACACTTGACATTTTTATATTTTTCTTAAATTCCTTTTTTATTAAAGTAATTCTATTAATTTTCTCAGATTTTTATTTTGTGTTTTAGTATTAATTAGATTTAATATTAGTTTTATTATTAATTACTTAATAATTAAGTAATAAATAGCATAATTAGTTTTTACAAAGTAACACCTAGTTTTTATATTTTTCCTAGCTTTTATAAGTTATGAAATAATTTTAGAAAATTTTCTTATAATTATTATTGTTAATCTTGTAATTTTTAGAATTTAATTAGTTTAATTAGATATTAATTAATATTTAAAATAATAATTAGTAAAATAGTGTAAAAACTTATAAAAAAACTTTTTATAATTTTTTAGGATTCCTGTGATGGTTAATTAGGTTTAAAAAAAATTTCTTAATTTTCTAAGTCTTTTTAATATTTTTAATAATTTAAATTAGTTTAATTAGGTAATTGATATTTAATTAGTAATTATTTAAAATAAAAATCACAAATAGACAAAAAGATATATTTTTAATTTTAAAATTTGTTTTTAGTTATTTTATAATTTTAGAAATTTAATTTTTATTTTTCTAGTATTAAATTAATATTATATTGTATTTAAGTTATTTAAATATTAATAATTAGTATTAAATTAATATTAAATAAGTAATTCGTGTAAAAATTAATTTTATTTTTCTAAAAATTTTCCTTCATCCTTAGGTTTGTAAAAAAGTCATTTTCACCCCCTGGGGGTTTCCAGATTTCAGTTTTCACGTTTTATTTTGTACGTTTACGTTATTTAAAATGTAAACGTACGCGTTTTTAGTTATTAAACGTTTTTAGGTATCTAAACTTTCACGTAATCATCTATATAGCTTGTTTAAGCTATTTCTTTGTAGATTCCTTAGTACAACCATTCATAAACCCCTTTCTTGTCCAAATTCACCCGATCACAGATCCGTTTGATAACCATTCACACCTCGTCGGGACATAACGACCCGGGGAAACCACTATATTCCGCGGAGCATTGAGCCTAAGGAGTTTGACTATATTGAACATTCCTTGGTTGACTTTAGTTGACTGCTTTTGCCTCAATCAAAATTTGACGCCGCTGCCGAGGAGGTTGTGCGCGTTTTTCTAAACGGTTTTGCGTATTGGTGAACCTGGATATACATCCAATGTATATTTACCATCCTTGTCTATATTATCATATTAAAACACAAGTAAATAAGAAAACTTTCATAAAACTCAAAGTAACAATTGTTCATTATAAGTATCAAGGTGTACCTAGCTTGAGAATTACAATGAATAAACTTGTGGAACTATAGCAACCACACTCCTCCAATTGCTCACTAACGTAAGTAAACAACTCCAAACTCGAACCAATGCTTGAGACTCGAACTCAACACGTTCTGGACGTTTTCACAACACTTAGTAAACTTTCAGGCAATATAAGATGAACTAACAAGATTTGGTGTAATACTAAGTTAGATATTTGGTGGTACAACTAATCTAGACCCTAAGTAGTCATTATATAGCATAATGACACTTTTCCTCCAAGTAAAAACGTCCCTCTAGAGTTATTAAGCAGAAATGATCAGCCACACATGATTATGGGGAGTAAATAAGTCCATAAATGCAAAACTTGTAACTTCAGTCATCTCCATCCGATCGGTTTCTCACCATCCGATCGGATGGCACTTCTTTTGGCAAATTCCAGCCGAATCGGATGCGGTTTGCATCCGATCGGATGGACACTGTCTGAAAATTATTTTTTTGTCTTTTCTTTGTCGTTTTACGTTGCATGCATTGTTTTTCTTCGTGGCATGACTTTATTCATCAGAACTTGATATTTCCTTGATAAATATGTGTAGAAAACTTGTCTTTATCAAATCCTTTTGTCCATGCGTCGTTTCTTTCTTCCTTGATCTTCTTGAAACTCTCCAAAAATGCATGATCACTTCATTTTTTCATCTTTTAATCATTTTTACCTGCTTTTGGCTATATTTGCATGCATAAACACTTTTCCATGATTAAGTAACAAATATATACAAATATGACCAATTTCCATACATCAAACAAACAATAACGTGACTAAAAACATGTTAATTTTAAGCGTTATCAGATCCCCCACACTTGAGCTTTGCTCGCCCTCGAGCAAGTCTTAATCAAAAGAAAATTGATATCAATGGCAATAGTGCAAATATCTTCTTTGAACTCAATCAAGTAATAAAAAGCTTGATAACAATTCTACGCACCTCACGAAGATAATTTGAAATTCACTCATCACTCAATATGTGTAATGATTAATAATCACTCATTGCTCAGTCATGATTAATGTTTCTTACCATAGGCTTGTACGAGTATCAAAACAAAGGAATAATTCATCAAAGAGGTCTTTTATTCGGGTTGTAACGTTTAGGCTAAGGGTAAATAAAACTTTTGTGCAAATAATTACACTAAGTCAAAAAGGTAAGGATAAGGCATGGGAATATTTATGAAATTGGTTTTAAAGAAAAAATAAAATCAAAGTCTAAGTCTCATAGTTGCTAATCACGAACAAACCACAAACCTAAAATGATTATAGTTACAATCTTTCTCCTCTTCGAACTTTCACATGTCAATACATCGACTCACCATAAAAATATTCTTCATACTTAGCTCATTGGCTAACAACATATCACATAACTTTCTTCTTCATCTTCATATATAATATAGCACATTGCTATAATTGTCACCTTATAATTGCGATAACTTATTCTCATTAAAAAAAAAAAAAAAAAAAAAAAAAAAAAAAAAAAAAAATCTCCCCCACACTTCGCATAAGCAAACACCACAAAAAATATAATTAAGAAGTATGCATCCTTCATCTTGTTGGAATGACACACACATGATTGGTGAAGTGTGGCTAACTAATAATCATCAAAAACAATCCAACAACCAAACAACTAGCAACCTACCATTTAGACTTTGACAAGGGTTAGGCTAAGGTTTAAAGTGTAAAATAGTTTTGTATTTTTCTGGATTTAATAAAAGAAGTGGGATGGCTCAGAGGGTTTAACTAGGGGTATCTAGCACTAAAGATAAACGCTAACAAATGGGTTTCAAATACGAGGACAACTAACCGATGTGGTTAGCAAAAATTATTTTGTAAGCGGATGGCCATTTGGTTTTATTCCTAAGGTGCCTCTTATCATATGAATATATCCTTATCATTCGAAAATGATTTAACCGTAATGCATAACAAGTACAAGTTTTAGAATTAACACAACCACCGGCACACTCATAATGAAATATATAAATAGCATGAGAAACACTATTCACATAAAAAAAACTAATCCTCACAATTTAAAGTAATAAGGGTATAAAATTGTGCTAGCAAATGTTATCAATTCCGAGACAAATTGCTCTTTACACTTAATTTATTCTCCAAAAATATAATTATTATTTACCATTGAATCAACCTTATTTTAACTAAAATATGAAGGGCGAACTATTGCTAGTTACTAAAGTTCACGACTCTAAAAAAACAAAAATTAAAAATTAAAAATTAAAAATTAAAAATTTTTAAAATTATGCAATTTTTCTATTTTCTTCCCTCCCTCACACTTAAGTTTTGCATTGTCATCAATGTAATAAAAAAATAACTTCAAAGTAAAGGAAATGAAAAAATTTAGAAAATACCGGAGTTAAGTACGCAATATGCATATTTGATCATAATAAGCAAATGAGTTTACCGACTCCAAACGTTGATCAACTATATGCTTCCGTAACAAAAACCCCTGCAAGAAAACTGCAAAATATACGAAACAACCAAACAAACACAAACAAAAACATATCTAAACGAAATAAGTAGAAAATTAAGTTACGTTATAAATCCTAAAAGAAATAGTTAAAGGTAGTGGAAATAGAAATAGTTCGACACATAATTGTTTTTAAAACAAACCATAAACCATATGATCATCACTCGTCATCATCAATAGCTCACATCGGAACGAATGAACTCGTCCTCGCTTTCCTCTTCATCATCTTCTTCCTCGTCAATGTCTTCTTCATCGTCCTCATCCACCACTCGTCGCTTCTTCTTTCCAACTTTTGATGACGAACCTCCAACATCATAACTCGATCCTCCAGGATTAAAACTTGATCCACCCACATTGAGACCTGAACTACCATACTCGGGAAGTCTACCATATGGAGGGTATGGCTCGGGAAATGGTGAATAACCAGGATAAGGGTAGGGGTATGGTCCAGGATATGGGGAATATGGTAACGGGTATGGTGGAACATTTGGTGGGTTGTAGGGAGGTACCTCATAATTGGCTTCTTGTGCCAAGTGTTGGATCATAGGCATGGAATAATCAAAGTTGAAATTATTCCTCATTATCATTGTATCTTTCCAAACTTCCCTACACTCAATAGCATTTAACTCTCGGTTCCAATCACCCCATCCTGAATCAAAACCACTTTGAGTATTCCCCGGAAAACTTCCCATTTGAGGTTGTGATGGTGCTTCCGCATAAGCTCCTGATTGCGCCCCCACACTTGGTTCGGTCCAAGGTCCCAAAGTCTTGTTATTCCTATCCAATGCTTTTCCAAAACTAAAAGCATCCCATATCTCACTCTCCAACCTCACTCTACACTTCCTCAACTCATTATCATTAAAGTACCCAAGATTTTTAGCCTAAACGGTCACATAATGACCTCCACAAACATCACTTTGTTTCTTAATCCCCGGTGCTCTCTTAGAAATATATTCGGCAATAATCCATGCCACATTCCCATTTTTATCTTCCTTCAACAACTTCATCACCCATAGGTCCGGTTGACTACATTTGTCTTGACTACCGCTCCTATTCAACAATCCCCAAGAAATCAACTTTTGTAACACCTTCATCAACGGATTCCTAATCCTAGAAGAATTCCTCCTAAGACAAGTTGGATCACCAATCCTATTCCAATAAGCATCAACACCCGTGTATTGATCATTAGCTCTAGCCAAGCTCACAAAATGTGGTCCAAACAACCTATGATTAACCTCACTCTCCTCATACAAACCAAGGGCAACTGCAAAATTTGGCAAAGATAAAGCATGTTCGCGACCACACAATCTAAACCAAACACAAACATCCCCAAGAACATCATTCACCTTCCTATCAAAGTAAAACGTAGAAAAGAACTCCAAACACCATTCCTTGTAAACATCCTCACGTATACTAAAAGCTCTTTCCCAAGAATAATCTTCAAACCTATCCCCATCACCAGGATACACATAAATCATAGTCATCATGCTCCTCAATTGATCCTCACATTCATACTCCGCAAGCAATTCCCAATCAATCAATCTAGGCTTAGCAATCTTTCTCTCTTAAAGTTTTGAAAGACGTTCCCTATACGCATTCTTCTCATCTTTGTTTTGCGCATGAGAAAACTTGACATTATCATTAGACTCCGGTTTCAAACTGAAAGTGGTCCTCTTCCTCTCGTTCCTTTTCAAATACTTGTTAACAAGCGGGTTTCTTTGATTACGTCCCAATCTTGCAACATTTCCCTTAAAGAAATCTCAAATTATGTTATTGTAAAAGTATAAAAAACTAATACCAATCAATTTAGAAACTAGAAAACACGATTTCAAAAATGTCAAAAAAAATTTCGTAGCATCCATCCGATCGGATGGATCTTTTGCACATTCCAATCCGATCGGTTGCAACTCGCAACCGATTTGGCTGGAGTTTCTGTATACATTCTGCATCCTCAATCCATTCTAAACGTTTCCCAATCAATCTGAACTTCTTTCTAACTTGTAATCTCCCATTTTTGAGTGCTTCTAACATCCGAACTCTCCTATCAATGATTCTTAACATTTCCAATCATCAACCTAATGATCCTATGAAAACCAAGAACACCATCAACTAAAATCTTTCAGTTAGTGCTCTAATCAACAATGCAATTACCTAACATTACTAATTATCAATCATGTAACTTCTGGGATTCATCAATTGCAAATAAATTAGCTCCAAAGATTCTACCCAATTCAATCCAAAAATTCAATCAATCAATTCTTACTCAAAACTTAATCAATTGATCTAATTCTTTTTGCAATACATTCTCCTATCATCTAATCACTTATCCCCAAAATATTACATCTTAATTCGAACTACTTCAAGAATACCTAATTCGTGACCTAATTTCAATCATCCGAATTAAAACCTAATTGAACGAAATTAATGATATAACTTACTTGACTTGATGCCATTGATGATCAATTATCACTCCTGCAACTCTTGAACAACTTCTTATGGTCGAATTTATGACCCCAATTCTTTGTGGATTGTGTGTGTGTGGTTTTCTTGGGTTTTTGAAAATTTTGGTTTATATATTCAGTTCCATCCGATCAGTTGTGAATACATCCGTTCGGTTTGGCATGAAATTGATTTTTTTTTCAAAGTTTTTCTACTACTAAACTTGGTACAAGCATAGTAGTTCTTATCTCTTCAAAAACTTATTATTTTGTATGTATTCCAAACACACTTTGTCTACCAAAAATTTGGTCTTCATCACTACTTCTAAACTTAAGACTAAAACATAACTTAACCTCTAAAAAAAACTAGATAAATAGATCAATAGACAAATAGATAAATAGATATCTAGATAGTCTTATTTCAAACATGAAATGCATAAAACCTAAAAACATAAAATAAATTGCATGAAATTAAAAATACGAAGCAAACAAATAGCACAAGATGTGCTTTATTCTTGTGATCATTCTTCTTCATCCATAGAAATATTCATTCCTAAGAATGTCTTCTCCACGATACTTATTTGACAACTTCCTAGTAGTCTTTTGAGTTTTGAAACTTCATGCAAAATTCCTTCCGCTTGGACATGTGATATCAAATTTGCAATGCCAATCACCATCTCCTTCTTCTCTTTTGTAAATGCTATGACCATCGGAACCCCATTTCAAGTTCTTCAATTGGACCGGTAAAGATCCAAGAAAATATGTCAACTTGTTAAACACAGAAATGTTTTTAAATGGGTTAAAGAAAGCCTCCATTGCTAGAGCCCTTTCCATTTCATCCTCAATATCAAAGAAACTAGGTGTGCATGGGCCAAACTTAGGCCTACCATCTTCATCTCTTCCTACTTCAAAGCAACCAAGGTAATCCTCCTCTTGGTCCTCATCATTATCATCCCCATTACTACCCCCTCTAGGCTTTGGATAGTAAGTATTCTTAAGAATTCCATCATCAATTGTCATGGTACCTCTTCCCATATCTATTATAGCTCCACATGTTCTTAAGAATGATCTACTTAACAACAAAGGTAGTTCCTTATCAACCGCAACATCCAACACAAGAAAATCCGCCAAGAACGCTTGGTAACCAATTTGAACTCTCACATTTCTTACTTCCCCCATTGCTTTCGCCTTATAATTATCCGCCATAGTGAGTTTAGAATTGTTAGGTGTAGGGTCTCTTAATCCTAACTTTTGATACAATGGATAAGGCATAATACTCACACTCGAGCCCGTATCGGCTAATGCATATAAAGGAGTTGTCCCATTAATTTTAACCGGCAAAACAAAATTTCCGGGATCATTCATTTTCTTTGGGAGCCCATTCTCAATTATCCTTCTCTCCTCTACTTCATCAAAACTATTATCTTCCAACTTCGACTTCGCTAACATAACCCCGTCTAATTTCTTCCTATAATCCATGTAATTTCGTAACACTTCAATGACCGGTTTGTTTTCCATCAATTCACTAATTTTTGCTTCAAGATTCTCCAAGATAGCTTGTTTTTGCTCTTTGGTTAAAGGTTTGCTACTTTTTGGTGAATTTGGTGGAGTTTTGGATGATGATGATGATGATGATTTGTTTTCTTTTTGGGTGGAGGGTTGGGTTAATTTGTTCAATGGTGTTTTGTTTCGGTTAACCTTGCCCATCTTACAAATTTCATCCCTTCCTTCCTTCATCTTTTCCATACCTTCACAAACATCAACAAGCATTTCATTCACACTTTTTCCTTCTTCCAAATCACTTATGTTAATTCGTAACTCCCCAAGTGCGAAATCCAATGTACACTTGGTAGTCACAAGAAAATCTCTACCAAAGATAACCTCCGGTTCATTGGCATTAGTATATTCCAAAACCACAAAATCAAATTTGAAAATATGACCATAAATGTTTACTCTAACTCCTTTCACTTCCTTCCTTCCATATTCTCCATAGTCAAGCCTAACAAAACCAAGTCTGTCAAGTACTTCTTCTGAAATGTAATTGTCTCCATATTCCATATTCAATTCCGCATCCCACGCTTTAACACCTTCCACCGCACAAGGTATAGAATACCTCATGTGTGGAGCATCAAATTCCTTAAGTGGTGCTCTTGTTAAAACAACAACTTTCCTTTCCTTCTCCTTCTTTGGGTAACAAATTTCATGTGGCAAGTAAGAAACATTGTCACCAACACCTCTTCTCCTTCTAAATCCAACTTAGCCTTTTCCAACATGCTTTCCAAGGAATCACCAGAATCCTTGAACATATCCCCCAAATCTTTCAAGTACGCCAAAATCTGACTTAAACTCTCCATTTCAACTTAAGCAATTACTAACTATAACATAACCATCACAAAAAACATCAAAATCATTAGCATGAGGGTTAATTGTAATCAAATAACTCTTAATATTAAATAAGAACAAGTAAATTAATTAACTAAAATACTTAGAATTGAAAATAAACTAAAAAATAAAAATGTTAAAAATTTTACCAAGACATCCATCCGATCGGATTAACATCCATCCGATCGGATGGCACAAATTACCACCTCCAACCGATCGGTTGGAACCCGCAACCGAATCGGCTGGAGTTTTATGAACTATTTTTTTTTTTTTTTTTTTTTTTTTTTATATAAAAAGACTTAAACTTAATAAAACACTAATGGTAAATTAAAGGACATTTAAAACATTAAATAAGGTGTTCTTTAAACTTCTAAAACATTAACTATAATTAAAATACTAAAAACATTAAAATTACTTATAATGACATCTTATAACTAATAATAACTAACATTAATCATATAATCATTAAAACTAATTAACTAAAAACAGAAAAATAGATATTAAATAAGAAAAACAGAATCCTAAAAAATTTACCGAGACCACCAACTGATCGGATGGGCATTCATCCGAATCGGTTGGCTAAAAACCAATTTTTTTTTTCTTTTTTTTTTTTTTTTTTACTTTTTACTCCAAAAACTTTAAAATTCACAAATTACAAACAATTTTATTACTAAAAACTAAGAAATTAATCAAATCCCCGGCAACGGCGCCAAAAACTTGATGTGCGTTTTATTAGTACAAGTTTTAAATTTTATAAACACGAATTATCCGATTATTATTTAGCACATACGAGCAAGTATACTCGTCCGATGTAATAAAGGTGGGTAAGTCGAGATCGTCCCAAGGGATTTGGTTGTTTTAGTAATAAGAAAAACGTTTGTTAAATAAGGGTTGTCAATCCAAATTTATGTAAATATTAATTTAAAAGAGACTCAATAAAAACTAAGCATATACTTGTGTATAATTCCTTGATTGGTAATTAGGAGTTTCATGACAATTTAAGTATAAAGTTAGGTGTAAAACTTGTTATGATGGGCAACTAAAAATGAGTAGTTATACAATCTATGATGTATGTCATGTTTTAACTACCACTAAGAATTTTATCACCTAAATGACTCCTTTCGGATATATCAAATGAGTATGACAATTCTATAATCACATGGTTGTTTTGAAAATCAATTCTTTTCTTATGAATTCCTACGAATCCTTTCGGTCCTTTTTTGTGATGAAATCTTCTCAAATCCATTTTAACAAGTAAATAAGATGGTTGTCAAGCATCCTATTCCAAACTAATTCGTGCACTAATGTTTTGGAATAAAAACAAGTTGAAATTCCTTTCGGACCTATTTTTCCAAAGATTGTTTTTACCAACAAATTAAGCAAAGATTAGATGTTACTTCAACAAACTCATAAAATAGATATGTTTTCATGCATCACCTTTTTCATAAAAGAATACTCCATTAACCAATCACATCATATACACAAGTATATCACAAATTACTCCATAACAATCATATTAAAACACAAGTAAATAAGAAAACTTTCATAAAACTCAAAGTAACAATTGTTCATTATAAGTATCAAGGTGTACCTAGCTTGAGAATTACAATGAATAAACTTGTGGAACTATAGCAACCACACTCCTCCAATTGCTCACTAACGTAAGTAAACAACTCCAAACTCGAACCAATGCTTGAGACTCGAACTCAACACGTTCTGGACGTTTTCACAACACTTAGTAAACTTTCAGGCAATATAAGATGAACTAACAAGATTTGGTGTAATACTAAGTTAGATATTTGGTGGTACAACTAATCTAGACCCTAAGTAGTCATTATATAGCATAATGACACTTTTCCTCCAAGTAAAAACGTCCCTCTAGAGTTATTAAGCAGAAATGATCAGCCACACATGATTATGGGGAGTAAATACGTCCATAAATGCAAAACTTGTAACTTCAGTCATCTCCATCCGATCGGTTTCTCACCATCCGATTGGATGGCACTTCTTTTGACAAATTCCAGCCGAATCGGATGCGGTTTGCATCCGATCGGATGGACACTGTCTGAAAATTATTTCTTTGTCTTTTCTTTGTCGTTTTACGTTGCATGCATTGTTTTTCTTCGTGGCATTACTTTATTCATCAGAACTTGATATTTCCTTGATAAATATGTGTAGAAAACTAGTCTTTATCAAATCCTTTTGTCCATGCGTCGTTTCTTTCTTCCTTGATCTTCTTGAAACTCTCTAAAAATGCATGATCACTTCATTTCTTCATCTTTTAATTATTTTTACCTACTTTTGGCTATATTTGCATGCATAAACACTTTTCCATGATTAAGTAACAAATATATACAAATATGACCAATTTCTATACATAAAACAAACAATAATGTGACTAAAAACATGTTAATTTTAAGCGTTATCAGATTATTAAGCCTCATTTTGGTAAAGAAAAGGTGAGTAAATAAGTACTCACCACACTACCACGAACCTACCACCACTAAACCCCCATCGCCACCACTACGAAACTCATGACATCAAATAAGTACATTATATTGCCATCATTTGTCCTATTTAACTGACTTGTTTTATTATATTTTATATGATAATTGATACTTAACCGTTTACTTTAGTAATTCTCAGGTAAAAACAAGCAATTGGTGAAACTTGGCGATTTTGGACGAAATATGGAGATAAATGATCAAGATGGACAAAGTCTACTGAACTCAAGGAGATATGACCTATCGTTCTAGACAGATACGCCGCATCATCATACTTAGATGAATTCGAAGACCATTGCCTGACTTTGAAGCACAAGTCGCATCTGATTATATCATGCGCCGCATATGAAACCTTGGTCAACAAAGAAGAACCAACTTGTTCTACTCCAGATACGCCGCATCTCATTATCAACATGCGCCGTATTACTATCAAGACTTCACCAAAGACAATCCAAGACGCTGAAGGACATGCGCCGCATAAGATTCAAGATACGCCTCATCTGAAGACGGTGTACGAATATTTCAGAATATATTAATCTTGGACCCCACGCGAAGTTAAGTACATGTGCCACATCTACTAATAGATGCGCCGCATCGAACCCTCAGACAGAAAGTATAAATACCCTATCATACCTACGAATTTTGTATGCAACAAAACCCTAAGGGGACGAATTTAGACGAAAAGGCAACACAAGACACACCCTAAACGAAGATATTAGAGCAGTAAGAAGGTCCTGCATGTATTTAATAAATTAAGTAGTTTTGTTTGATTATAATAGTAAACTATAATCCATCAGGATTGATGGGCTTGTGGCCGCCATACTGCTCCTTTTAAAATTACTTTCCCATCGATTATAAGTTTATATGATGTTTTTTTTGTTATTTTTATATGTGTGGTTTGATAACCTTTGTGTCTAGCTGTGTTTTGCTTGGGCTGCCATACCCGCTCCACGCTTACTTATCTAGCGTCTAGAAAGTGAGATAGGCATAAGTGATCATTAAGGGTTTATTCGCCTATATTTAAGATCTAACAAGAGAGAATAGTTTACGATACTCATCATATAAAACTAGCAATAAAACAAGTGACAAGCTACTTCACAACAGGACAGGCCATCTATATGTATCTATTATCTATCCGTGTACGTGTTAGTCTTTTGCTGATTTGTTCTCATTAGTTTTACTTTTCTGTTAATCATAATAATATGTGTTAGTCTCTCAGACTAAAACCCTCTTGCGTTAGATTAGATTGTAAACCTAACTCAGTTTATTTAAAATACTGATTAGATTAATTAGATATTATGTTCCATTCTTAGTGATCGACAATCTGCTTACCACTATATACATATTGATCGGGTACACTGCTTGTTAGTGTCTGTGTTATAGGATAAGTCGGCTAAATATAAATTTAAAACTTGAATAGGCAAAATCACTCTATAATACACGTGACATAACACGCATCAGAAACCACCACCACTAAACCCTCATCACAACCACCACGAAACCACCACCACTAGATTCGACCACATCTGGTCAAGATCCGTTGTTGGTGGTGTTGATACAGTAGCAAGAAATGGAAATATATGTCACACATGTTGTGGTTGGTGGCGTTGATACAGTAGCAAGAAATGAAAATCAAAACAAAAGCAAATGATTATAAATCATTATACAAAGATCAGTAAATGAGGATTAGAATAACAAAATGAAAGAAGGATGGGGAAATGAGGATTCCAAGGTGTAGACCCATAAATTTTTAAATTCATTCTTTATATGACCATAATACCATTTGAAAACATAGTGTGGGTAGTAAAATTGCTTGATCTCTTGATTTGCAAACATGATACCAGTGTAGTAAAAGTTATGAGTTATATGAGCATTAAAAAGATTATTATTTGCGTTTTTAGAGTTGTTAGTTTTTTAGGAATTTTTGAAGATTATCATGAAATTTTTTGGAACTTTTTTAAGGTTGTGATGAAATATATGAACTTAATTTAAATGAGAGAAAAATAAAAGGACAAACATAATTGGATTTTCTAGAAGTGAAAAAGAGGGAGTGAATGTGTGTGTATGTATATGAGATGAATATAAATCTCAAATATGTGTGTTAATTTGATCGAATCTAATAAAGTAGGTGCAGGATAAAAAATAAAGTACAAAAAGTCAATTGTGCAACATGTAGTTTAGTAGCCAACACAGAAGAAATGACAAAAAGAGATCGGACCAAACTGCCCTCATGTGACCCGCACATGAGGACCGATATAACTGGGAAAACTAGCGAGCATTAGATTTTTGGGCTCGTGGAGTAATATTTTCTCAAACGTGGATAAAAAAGGCAACGATTAGCTTTTTGGATGTCGTATGAAATCCGGCATAAGTTTAGGGACTAACGTTGTAATTTACTCTATATTTTTAAATGAAAATAAATCTCTAAGTTTTCTTGTGTAATAAAAATTATGCTTTTCAGATAATGTAAAATTCGATCTTCTAATAGTTGTTCTATTTATAATAGTATCTGACTTAAAACCTGATTCTTCTTCATTTTCATAAATAATAGAAACATCTTCTTCTTTAAATGTTGGTAAATCTGTCATTTTAATAGTAACTAATTAACCGAGCTAAAGTCGGAAATTATACCTTACTTTTAGCTATTGATTCTGAAATTCTTTCTTCTTGATCATCGACGTATTTCTGATACCAAAAATTAACCCTGCCTCCATGATCAGATTTTTACCCACGAACAAATTATACCCTTGAATAATTCATAGAATGAACGATTCTCGTATGTACAGTAGTTGAATTATATGCCATGGGACCTCCGAGATAACAACCCATGCTTCAAACAAAAGCAACAAGACCAACTCTACTCGAGCACCTTGTTGGCAGATAGTGCAATTCTTTTCGTTTTATCCCTTATTTTCTCTTGTACCAAATTTTCACAATATATTTCGATTAACAATGTGGCTAGCGCTTTCGAGGAGATTCAGGTCGCTTCACTAGGCGGGGTCGGATCTGTTGGAATTTTTTCGTCCTCTTTTCATTGGTATGCTCGGGGCTTTATGTGGGCTTCGTTTGGACCTCGATAAATGTGCAAACTTGATCAATTCTTGCCAGAAACTCTTTGTTTTTGCTCCGTTTTCAATCCCTTGAACCTACAAAGTAAAATAATGACTTTCAAGAGTATTTTCAATAAAAAATATAGTCTCATTATTTATTTAGTTAAAAAGTGCGGGTTTTCAACGTTAAAAACATATATATTTTATCGAATATCAAAATTCCCCTACACCTACACAACATACTTTCAAAAACACTTACCCAACTAAATATTACACCACCTTCAAAAACTAATCTAGTCACATAAATATGTCATTTCCATTTATCATTAAATAACTAACAATTATAATAAAATTGAAATTCCAACTACTTATACAAATAAAATTGAAAAAAAGTTACTGGCTTGAAATGTGAAAGTGAAGCATAACGATGATGAGGTACAGGGAGAGTGTGAGGCAGTGACGTAGCCATTGGGATTGCCAGCTGTCAGTTGCGGTGGTGGTAAGGGTGGTCGCCGGTTGGATAATAATTGGATTGAGAGGTTGTTAAATAAGATTAGGATATTTTCAGAGGTTTTAGACACACCGTGGGGTTTTAGCAAAAAGAAAAGAAACAAAAACATTATCTATTAAAACTTAAAATGATTGGTACTGTTGTTAGAATAAAATATTTTTACATATAAAAGATAATGTAATTTATAAATGAATTAGAATTCTTGCAAGTTGAGTCAAACATGATAAATCATGTTTATCAATCACAATTTAAATCAATAATTTTATTACACTAAATTATTCTCCAACCATATATATAGATAAAAAAATTACACACACAAATTAACACTACTACAAAACGTCACTGCCATCCATGAAAATCGTCTAGTTAAAATCAAATGAAAACCTTTCTATATAGTTTGTCGAAATTATTAATTTATATGGCTACTCAAATAAAGCCACTCGAGTTTCTTTTTTACTTGTTGAGTTAATACTTCTACTTGGTAAAGGTAAGACTGCAAGAGGGAAGATATCAAATAAAAAATTTGTGAGAATTATAAAAATATTTGAAGAAAATAAAAGACTTGAAAAATTTTGAATTTTTTCTCGAGGATAGTGAATGTTGGTGCATAAAAATGTTGTGAACGAATTTTCTATTTTTAAGTTTTTGTATGTTTTTTTTAATGCACAAAATACAAAATTTTATGCATAAAAAAAATTGTTGCACATAATTTTCAACTTGTTATATTTTAATGCATAATAAAATTTTGATACATATACTAAAAAGAAGTTGAATGCAAAAACGAATTAATGCCCGAAAAGGCAATATACAAAACTGTAATGCACAAATGATTTTTTTTTCACGATTTTTTTCATCATAAATATACATATTTAGAAAAACTTCATTCACAACTTTTTATTCCACCAATGTCTCCTATCTTGTGGTGTTTTTGGAGAAAATTTTAGAACTTTTTATTTGTTTAATAATTGTTACGGTTCTCACGATTTTATTATTTTTTTTTGGTAGTTTAACTTTACCAATGGGTAAGTTACCTTTAACAGAGCTTTTTTTTTTTTTTTTTTTTTTTTTTTTTTTTTTTTTTTTTTTTTTTTTATATATATGAAGATAAATGAAATTAGATTTTTTTTTTTTTTTTTGGTTCTTGAGGTTTTCCAAGATATAAGATAAGATAAAACAACAAGTATCAAAAAGCTAGTAATTATAAGATTGGGCATTATGGCATCCCACACCATATGCTGTTGGCCACTTTGCCGCACGAAGACCCATAAAGGGCCTCTCATCGCCACACATAGTGGTTAATTGGGGTTGGTTCGGTGGTGGACTTCACCTATCAAAAAAGAAGGAGTAAATGGATTAACTGTCTTTTTTTTGCTGTCATGCCTGAAAGATGGCTATAAAGTGGTGTGCTGAAAATCTGATGTGTTTGCTGAGATGGTGACCGTCAGGTGATCATTACACATAACAGAATGATATTGTTTACCAATGCAACTCTAGAATCTACAACATTGACAATCCAACATATTTTAAATCACATTTTATTAAACTCCTTTCATGATCTATTAGAAAGTGATTTTCACATCACCAAAAAATTAATGTTAAAAAAAATCCAAAGCAATGTATCTTTTGTCTTTAAAGAAGACAATAAATGAGTTTCTACTTTAGATGTTTTAGTCGTAAAGTATTCACTTCTGAATGTGTATGTGAATGTGTGTGTGGGGTGATTCGTATTTTGCTCATAATCTAGACCTAAGAGATTTGGATGAGTTTATATACAAAAGTAGTAATTTGCATTTTGATGTTAGTCTTAATAACTCATGGGTCTACTTGAGTCACTCACAAAGATGTTTGAAGAAATGTGTAAGGTCTAACGGGTTCGACTGACATCGTACAAGCTATCACTTTTTCATAAAACCCGACTCGTTAGGTCTAGGTTACCAGGTCTAGTGGTTGATATTCCTTTAAGGGAATATGTCACCCATTAGTAACCAAGTTTCATGAGTGTTCCAATTTGATACCTCAAACTTTATACTAATCATAAAAACCATCAAAGTTTCAAAACTATTTCATTCTTATATAATTTTCTAAAATTAGTGTGCTTAAAGTATCAATCTATGCATTAACATGTTGTACATTAATTTTAAACACCCACCCCTTGAATTTAAGTTAATAAATCAATAAGTAATAAATCTCTAGTTTAATAATGTAAAATGGCCCACATGAAAGTCAAATCAACAAGTATTTACTTGAAATGAGGCTACCCCCAAGACTTTCGAGTATACCTAATATTTTTCATTCATTCCATTACTTTAATCCAATATACCTACACCAAACCTAATTAATGAGTGAAAGTATTCCTTGATTGTTATTTCAGTCAACCAAACAACACCTAAAGTTAAAAATAGTGGTGGGTGAGTCAGTCAGCGTCATCTCAGCTTTCTCTCTCTCTTCTCACTTCCACTTACCATACATCCGTTTTGGTCACATTTCCCTCATCTTTCATTAAAATACTCACTTTATATAAATATACCATATTAAATACCACACACATGCACAATACAAATAAAAAACAATTACTTAATAGTTTGGGTCCCACTTTGTTGCCCGAACACATTGGTGAGCAACTCACCATTCAATCCCATTTTGGCCGTGACTTGCGTTTGATGTTTTGGGTGAGGCGTGAGTGACTCACTCACCAAGTGGTGAGTTGAGCACCACTCTGTTTAGTCTAAGTGCTAGTGTGTACAATGGAAATATACTTTAGTGGGTAGATAACTAGATATGATATTTAATTAGTAAAAAGAATGTGTAATTAGCGAGGATTTTTGAAAAAACATTACTCAAGTCTCCTACAATATCCTCATACTAATTCTGCTACACACAACAAATATATATTTTTTTCACTTATTCTCTCTCTGCATCTAAGCTGTCAATTCTGACACTTGTCAGGATCTTGTGAGTAGGAGGATAAGTAGGAATAATTTGTAGGAGGAAATAACATTTTCTTTTTAAAATTTTGTGCATTATAAAAGTGAACACTTAGAAGTACAACTTTCGAGACATAACTTTTGGTATAAATTATATTTGTAGTTTAAAAAAGCAATATAGTCTAAATATGAATGGACTAAAAGTGTACAAAATAATTACTCGAGGTACCATTTCTACCATCAAAACAAACTCTTATGAGCGGGAAATTCCAATCTATTAAATCGATCAATTCACCCCCAAAATTTCACAAACACACACACAAACGCACACACAGAAACAAAAAACACACACACTAGGGTTTCCTTCATCTTAAACAAAAATGAACCAAAATGACCCGGAATCGTCGCCGGAGATTGAAACTCACCGCAATATTCTCCGGCAACGGTGGGAGCTTGCTTCTGTTCTCAATTTCTTCAAGGTATATATATTTTTTTATTATTATTTTAAATTTAAGGCTCATTTATTAAAGGTTTGTTATTTTTGTTTATATTGTGTAGAGAGATCTAGATTTATATTTTATACAGTACATAAGTAGGTTGTGTTTAATGTTTATGTGAATGGATTAGATGTAGAACTCGAACCGCGTTGCGATTTGATTTGAATGTTTGTAAAAACCTAGAAATATTGTGTACAGAAAGCGAGTGTTGACGGTTAGAAGAAGTTTATAAGACGCATAAATGAAGCGTGAAAGATTTTGTGTGGTTGAGGTGTAAGGAAAGAGAGGAACTTGACGGATATGTTAACGAAATGAACTGATTTTTGGTTTAGGAGATGAAAGCGGAAACGTGTAGAATAGTAAAGTGCACATTTAATGTGAAGGATACTGAGTTTTTTGATGCAGATATTTCATTATTTTAGTTTTTTGTTTTTTTAAAATATTAGAAATTCTGTGTACAGAAAGAGAGAAATTGATGTTTAAGGTAATGTGTCGATGTTTGATGTGTATGAAAGTGAAAATATATAGATTAGAAAGAAGAAGTTTATAAGCCGGTTAAATGAAACGTGAATGATTTTGTGTGGTTGAGTTGTAAGGAAATCGAGGAAATTGAAGGATATTGTAATGAAATGAACTAATTTTTGGTTTTTAGGAGATGAAAGTGGAAACCTGTGTAAATTAGTAACTGTGTTGACGACTTGACATTGAGTGTGAAGGGTAATGATTTGACATTCAAGTGCGTATCTAGTGAATTTAGTTAATTTTACTATAAATTTGAATGATACTAATTAGTGTATATAGTGCATTTAATGTGTAGGATACTGAATTTTTAGACGTAGACGTTTCATTATTTCAGCTGTTTGTTTTGTAAAAAAACTTAGAAATTGTGTATGGAAAGAGAGAAACTTGATAGATAAGGTAGCGAAATGTGACGATGTTTTGTGTCGAAAATTTATAGATTAGTAAGAAGAAATTCATAAGAAGGTTAAATGAAGCGTGAATAATTTTGTGTGGTTGAGGTGTAAGGAAATAGAGGAAATTGACGGATGTTTTAACGTTTTTTAATTTTTAGGAGATTGAAGGGAAAAACGTGTAAAATAGTAAGTGTGCGGACATCGAGTGTGAAACATAATGATATTGACATCCAAGTGTGTATCTTGTGAATTTAGTTAAGTTTACTATAAATTTGGATGATACTAATTAGTGTAGGAGGTGCACATTTAATGCGTATGATACTGAATTTAAGAGGTAGTTTCTTTAGTGTTTAAACTTTCTATGTGTGTGTATATGGTTGTTTCAGTGAGTTTGAAGTTTATGAAATATGACGACGCGTGTGATTTTGAGCTATTTGATGTGTCTGGGCCATAATATGATGTTTTTGGACAGGTGTTTGAGCCTGTTATAGAAAGCAATATGAAGGTTTCTGCTGAAGAGGTTGAGACAGCACTAATTATACCAAACAAGTGTCTTGCCCAGCTTCATGTATCACTGTTAAAGGTTCTCTCTTTCTTCTGTGTCGTTTACTACTTTGTTACGATGATGAAATTGATTGTCATTTTTGCTATGCTGTTTTATTTTCACTATGCTGTTGTGGTTAAGGGTTGTATATCAATACTTTTGAAGGAGGTTTAACTTTTTTAAATGTTGAAGCATGTCTTTTTATGCTTGTTATTAAAAGTATGATGAGGTGTCACTTGTGTGTTTGTTGATTGTGAGATCTTATAGCTATTATTATAAGATGAAAATCTCATGTAGCTGCTTAGTACATAATTACAGGGTCAGGGTGAACAGTGATGATTATCATGTTAACTCTACTATGATGTAATCTGTTTGTATGAATGTATGTAAAGGATTAAATATTGGATCAAATGTTTAATGTTTTGACTGATAAGCTGTAGATATTAATATGGAAGCATAAAAAGAGTTTAATGAACAGGTCTTCTCTGTATCAGTGCTTGTATAAATGCACATACGAGAATAGGTGTCAAGTCAAAAGGAGAGATTTATTAAAAACCTATCACTTAGCTTTTTGACTAAACATCAAATTCTTCATCTGGGATAGATTGATGAAGAATTTTATTGATAACTTATTAAGAAAGATGGACACATAGCAATTGGTTATTCATGCTATTGATGCATCCTTGATTTATTCACTGCTTAAATTTCGGTAAGAGTGTCATAGAATAACCGGTGACTAGGTTGATCCTTTCGCTATACTCCTAGTGTTTGTTTTGACTCACTGAGTTTCTTTGTAGGCTGTTTCTACAATGATGTTTCTAATTGTTTTATGTGCTAAAAAGCCTGGATGAGACTTTTTGTACCTTGGATTACCTATCTCACGTGCTTTATGACGTGGCATATTAAGTGTTTCTTATGTTGGCATCAAAGTGATTACTTTTCTAGTTTCTTCGTTTATTCATGCCAAACATCATCCTCTTGTATGCTTGCATTGTCCCACCTTTGCTTAATTGCACTTGGCTTGTAGTATCCGTTAGTTGTTTCAACTTAGTGCTTTAGTTAACATTTTATGCTATCATTATTCTACTTAATTAACTTCTATTGTGCTAAAAGTTTGTTGGATACTATTTTCTGCGTTTCATTCTACTTTTCTGAAAGCTAAACTTTGTTGCTTAACTACTTAAGCTAAATTTATGAATTTTCACTGTATTATCATATTTATTCTCTCGTAATGCTGAATAGGGAATTCCACCTGTACCTAAAAATCTAAAGGACCCTGATGTTTGGGTTGTGGCACTCTCCAAGAAGCTTGTCGAGTGGTGGCCATGGGTAGGTTATTTATTTATTTATTTATTTTTCCCCAACCCAGATTGTTTGGGTGTCTTTAGTGAAATAACTGTGAGCTATTATGGCTTTCAGGTTGCTGAGGGAGATTTTCCATTAACTGCAGCTAAAGGGTACTTTTATGTTCATTTATGGAAAACTAAAACACCTGATTTAATTATACTCTAACTAACAATAAGTTTATTACTGGTGATATGGGATTACACAGGGCGGAAATGGCAACATACAAAGAACTTGATCCCACAATTCGTCTTGTAATTCTAAAAGCGCTCTGTGAGATCCGAGCTGATGTACTTTTTCCAGCTCTTATGTATATATATTTTGTTATAGCAGTCTGATGATTTTATTTTTCTCATATATTGACATTTTCTTACTTTTTGGGCTCACGGATTTAATAAAGGGTTGCACCATTTATAGAAACTTTATCAATGAGAATTTTTACAGTAACAGTAGAACATAGCAGAGGGTATTAATTGTTGCTTTAGTCACATTAAGTTATCCCCAATTTTGGAATTGCTATCATATTTTTCGGCATGAGTAGTCTTGTCTAGTTAACAAGGCTGTCATAAATATCTTTTTAAGGTGAAAGATCTAATTTCAAGCTTCTGGTATCTTATGATGTGAAAAAGAAAATGAATATGTCATATGCAATGCAACTATAGCATGTTTAGTCTTGGGCTACTTTTTACCTCATTATAGAGAAAAATGTATGATTTTAGTTTTATGCAAGTCCTGTCAGATTTAAGTATTGTGAGACAGTTGTCAAATGTCAAAAAAGTGAACTACTTGTTAATTTTCCTAAACTTCTTTTGTGTTCATGGTGTAATTATTTTTTGTTTCTCATGAAATATGTCATGTTTATTATGACAGCAACATGATGTGGTGTCATACATCAACGATGCGGTGAAAAATAAGAATGAGCTTTCTACATTCAGGAAAATTAATATCGGGGAGGATGGAAAGGGGACTTCATATTGGTAATATTAAATCTACTGTTGGTGTGATATAAGTTATAAGCATGATTAAATGAATAACTCATATTTGTGATTGTCTCTGGACAGGTTGGATGGAAATGACACTTTTGGTCTTAGATTGTATAAGGAGGTAAATACTTTCAAAGGAAAGGGAACACAATCAACTATCAGCTCTCAGTGGGAAACACTTGCAACCAACCTAGAGGAGTTCCAGAATGTTGTGGTAAGTCAAATGAGTGACTGTCGTTTATAAATGCTTTTTAGAGGTCGTAGTTCAACACATCTACTTATAAGTGTATCCATCTTGGTCATGTTCTTTTTATCTCTAGCGGGTCAAATGGGTAAAATAAGAAAAGATAGCTCAAAAGGAAACTGGTCAAATGGGTTGAAAGTTGTTCAAAGTCTGTTTAATGCATGAAACCTTTTGATACACGATTCCTTACCAATTTCGACCCATTACTTGAACGACTCAACTTATTCTTATTGTTGTTGGTAATATCAGGAAGAATACTCATCTAGTAACTCAAAACTGGAAGTGGCTGTTGGTGCTGCTGTAGAACCTGAAGCCATTCCTGTCCTTACTAAACTTCATAAGGTTTGTCAGTGAGTGCTTTTTCTAAATGCACATGACTCAGTAAGAGATCAGGGCTGATGTCAGTTTTTGGTGTCTTTACAGAAGAAACAAAGAGAATTGCAGAGAAAGAGGAATGCAGAAAGGCTTATAGATAATTTCTGCAGATCTGGAATCACTCGTTCTTGCCGTAGTCGCAAACCTATCACTTACACATTTGGTATGAATACTTTTTTTGATGCACCATTTTAATTGATTAATAGTTAAACCATCACATTAAAGTCTTGACTGTTATATGATTGATGGTCACTTTAAGGATTTTTAATGTTTGACTTTAGGTAATTGTGTGATCAGATAATCTAACAGTTCTCTCAATTGTCTAAGTTAATAGTAGATTTGGGAAAATTTGTTACTGAATTGTGTGTTGTAGAATGAGAGCAGATTCAGTCTAAAGGTTACTTAGAACACATATTTTGGTATAATAATTTACTTATATATTATATGTGTTTATGGACTTTTAAAATTAAGTCGAGTCTTTTCTGCAAAATTACATCTCCACGTCCTATGAACTTCTATTACAAAATTGCAAAGTGGTTTCTCCATCATTTAGACAATCAATTTCAACAAGTATAAAGGAAACTTCATACATGAATACATAAGCTGGATTGCTGGAAGCTGTCTCTTGAAGTTTCATATACTTCAACGGTGACCTCACTAGATTCCAAGTTAATTGTATTTAATTTCTTTTGTTTCACCCACTGATTTCTGCATCCTCAATGTTAATGCGCGATAATATGACCTTTGTAACTGATGATATTTCTTCCTTTATTCTACTTGTTGTAACAAAAAACAATTTCTCACATCTTATTATCACTGTTGCTAAACAATTTGTTATGTTTTCAATTTTCATTACTAAATAAGATGATCGATATGTTGAGATGGTCACCTTAAGAGATGTTCTCAAGCCTCAGCTGCAGTAAGAAAAGCTTTTCTTCGTAAATGTACTGGTTAAAAAGTTTTTTGTTTATTCACTGTACTTTCGTTAATAGTGTTCCATTCTGTCTTGCATATATCACTTTGACATACATGGTGCTATGCTAACTAGGGGAAGAGAATGAATAAATATACCATCCATAATCAGTTTGTTGTTTGCAATGTTTCGATTTCAATGAAAAATGTAGTCACGATGCTTGGGGTTTTTTTTTTTTTTTTTTTTTTTTTTTTTTTTTTTTCATTCGTTTTTGTTAACGTGAAATCCGTTGCAGATGCCTACGACAAAGCTATTACTGAGGCCATCCGAGAAACCAAGTAAGTTAGCATTTATTTCACTTGAAGTTTACTTCAAATTATATTTACAAAATTCTTAAATTATGGAATCCCACATAATAATAGATAAATGTACTGCTAAATCAGTACTTTCTCATATATTTCTGATAGGAGGATGAAAACCCAAAACGAACTAAGAAGTGAGAAAAAACAAGTTGTAGCAAATGAGGATCGAGAACAAGATCAACCCACAGATGCCGAGCTCATTGAATCTGACTCTGAGAGCAGCAAGCATGAAACTGAAGATGTTTCTGAGGCTTCTGCTGAAGAATCAGATGAAAGTGAAGAATCAGAGAGGTCAGTTCCCGAGTTTTAATTACAAAATGGCATTTTGTTAACAGAATAATTATGGCATGAATTATATGATTATAAACAAAACATCTTTTTAAATGGCCTGTTGAATATGTCAAACCATCCTACTAATAAGTATTCTACTAAAGCCAGTACTTATGCATTTTTTTTTTATACTTTTATTCAGGGAGATGAAAACCAGAGGCGAACAAAGGGAGAAAAAAGTAACCTTAGAAAGTGGCGAGACCACTGAATCAGAGCAAGAAGATGGGACTGAATCAGAGCAAGAAGATGGGACTGAATCAGAGAAAGAAGATGGTGAGTCAGCTGAATCAGACTCTGAGAGCAGCAAGCTTGAAACCAACTATGTTTCCGACTCTGAGAAATCTGGTGAAGAATCAGATGAAAATGATGACGAGAACAAACAAACCTCAGACAACAGCAGCAAAGAAAATGGCAGCTTTGTTAACAGCACAAAAGAAAGCAAGAAAATTACTGAAAAAGATGACCGTTCCATTCAACAGATCAGAAACTTTGGTACTAAGAAGCGATTGAGACAAAGGCCTAACTGCAACACTGCCCTTGAATCCGCCATTGTTCCTGATTCAGAGGATGAAATGTCCTCAGAAAAGTACTGAAAATGGTATGTATAGGGTTTATTTCAAATCCGAAATATATACGGGTTTCAGATGTTTTTATTTTCGCGGAAGAAGAGGTTGCAAGTGGGATAGATTGACCAATAGATATACTCAGGCTGATGGTTTCGATCATTTTTTGGTGTTGATATTGCCTGTGTAATTGGTACATTGGTGGTTATGTTTTACATGATGATGTTTGTATCTTGTTTTAGAGTATAATGGAATGGTTTAGTTGAAATGGTTTCTTATTATAACTATCTGACGTAGAAGTGTCCTGCCTGATCAAAGTGATTTTATCTTTAACCCGGTCGGTTGCAAATTCCCTAAAGTATTTTCAAATGCTTACAAATCATAGTAAGAAGGTTGACCATTTAAAATAATGTAGTAGGGATGAGCACGGTACCAAAATTGTACCGAACTGGCACCATTTTGGTGGTACCGGTTTTTTCCCGGCGAAAAATCATGTACTGTTCCAGAACCGAGAGTATGTTTGGTACCGGTACTGGTTCACCAATACCGGGTTGGCGGGTTCACCAGTACTGGGTTTGGGTAAAACGGAATAGTACCGGTTCGGAAACCGTTTGATCTAAAAATCCTCGTTACGAATCTATTCCAATGGAGTTTTTAAGTGTTTAACTATGTTAAGATTAATGAAGCTACTTTGTTATTAAAAAAAAAAAAAAAAAAATCCTTATTGGTTCAATAACATCATATACTACTGTTGTTGTTTATAAATCCTCGTTAAGATTAATAAAACTACTCTGTTCCAATGAAGCTACTTATTATAAAAAAACTTAGATTGCCACATGTTAATTTTATGAGGATATTTTTTGAAACCATAAGAGTGCATGGGACAACCAATTAGGGTGTTTCAATCCATAGATTAGTTTAAAAGTAAAACTATTCTAGTTTCGGTACTAAAAACGGGATTTCCTGTTGTGGCACCGTACCGTTTTTAGTGGCACCAAATTGTTTTTTTGAGCGAATTTAATGGTACCGGTACCGTACCGGGTAAAGAGAACCGGTACCGGTACAAGTCGGTACCGGTATGGTTCCGTACCGTGTTTCCGGTACCATGCTCATCCCTATAATGCAGTTATTTAATAACGACACTTGCTATTTAAAGATGTTGTTGTGGACATGCGCAATCTATATTGTAAACACAATCCCAAACACCTCCGTTAGACATCCACTTTAAAGCAATGTGAAGTTTATTTTGACTATTTTGATCTCTTGAAGAAAAAAAGTAGGTTTGTCTGTTTGTATGTGTTTGTGGCTTGTGGGTAGAAATGGCAACATGACGGATTTGAGGCGAGACGGTCATTATCTCCAAACCTGTTAACAAAAACTCTTCGAAACCCAATAGCGGAGCCAAACTATAAATCGTGGGAGAGCCAAACCTGTAAATCTCATTATTTAAGAGGGCAAAAAATGTAATGTATATTTTTCATTATTAAAACACAACAAAAATACATTAGGAGAAAAAAATTATGGGGGACCACCACCCTACTTGCTCCTTCATAGCTTCTCTTATATCCAAACCTAATCTGTTACTTTAGGATGACCAGTCTTGAACACATGCTTAGTTTTCAGGGCTCAATTGTATTAGCTTGCGCTTTAAAGATGGTTTTGCATTATATTAACAACAAATCTATAATAAAAAGCTATAACTAACGACCGGAATAAGCCCTTTGTGTGTATTTGAACAAATATTCTAAGAACACGTGTCCAAGGTCAATGTTTAACTTGAGTTTTGATTAAATAAGACGTGATATTTTTCAGAGCTATTTACACTGTAAACGAATGCAATAAAACTGTTTAATATATATATATATATATATATATATATATATATATATATATATATATATATATATATATATATATATATATATATATATATATAACTCTAACTAAACTCAAACTTAATATGCTTAAAGATTAGGATTCTAGTTATATATTTTTTATCTCCAACTATCATAAAACTTGAAACAAGATGATCACTTAAAAAGTTATCTTAACAAAATATAAATAAATTTAAAAATATAAGCATCATTTTCCCAAAATATAATTGGTATTTTCTTTTGGGTGGGCAACATGTACCATATGAAACATCATTGACTCTCAAAAGTCAAAACAAAAACAAAAACAAAAACAAGTAACTTATACACAAACCCCCTCATCGTCAACGATCAACATGTCAACCAACAGCACCGCCGCCACCGCCGCCGCCGCACGACGGCGCCGCATCGCCGAGAAAAGTGCAGAGCGTTTGGCTCTCATCACCGGCCGCACTCCGTCAATCTCATCATCACCATCATCACCATCACCAGTGCCTCCACCTATCTCCGGTATATATATGTTTCATCTAGTTTTACTGTTTTATTGAGATCTGGTTTATTAATTATTGTATTATGTGATGGATCTATTTAGTTAGTTGAGTTATGTGAGAAGTTGTTTGGTTGGAATTAGGTTTATATCGAACACTTGCGATAAACTCGAAGGACTTATAAGATTTGTTTGGAAAAAGCAGGATCAGATAGTCAGTCAGTTGTAACAGGATGCAATGTAGGAGATAGTGTTTGGAGATGCTTATGTTATAACGAAATACAATGATCAGTTGAGATTTAGTATTTGCCAATTCCGCTTATCTAGGGATTTACGAGGTAAAATAATCAGAATCAGATAAACAGTTAGAATAAGCAACGCCCAAACTGCTTATCACATCATCAAGTTAGTAATAAGTAGATAAAACAATTTTAATAAGCGGTCCCAAACAACCCTCTTAATAGGTATTGAAACCAAGGTGAATTGAATCTTACGGAGATTTCTGTGCAAAAGTTATGCATTCTTTGTTATTGTTTTGTATGTATATAAAGATAAACTAGAATCCAACTCCCAATGCCATCAATTCAAAATTACATCATTTGCCAGGTTATTCTAAATTACCAACAGGAGAAAAGGCTATCTGGAAAACTGAAATATGGAAGAATGGAGTAGACGTGTAGTTTTATATGAAGTAATTTATTAATTGTAATTTGTATCTTGGTTTGATGGAATTGATAAATGACACCCAAAATGCACATAGTTTTGGAAAGTTAACTCGTGACACTACTTAACCAACCTAGACAACAAATATATGATAAGAAAGTGTCAGTTATGAAAAGATGCCTATGTATGTGTGACCGATGTAATAACTCACAGAATGTGAGCTGTATAAACTAAGGTCATCAAAATTTAGAGAAGCAATGTGAGGCCATAGTTTCCATTCAGTAGTCTTTGCCTGCAACTTTGTATCAAGTTTGCAGTTTAGTTTTTAATGCCACATTTTGCTTTCTTCTAGTTATTATTTGATATAGTGGTTGGTATTCTATTGTTTTATCATTTATTATCATCTGCAAAGAGTTTATACTTTATAGCAATGTTTTATGCTATGTTTAGTTGACATGTGGATTTCATAGTAATTGGCTCGTTTATGCAGATGAAAACACTGATTCCTCTTTAAAGAATGATGCTCCATTAAGCAACGAGACTGCTGCCGATGATGTGGCGAGTGATGAACAACCAATATTGCACAATTCCGAGACAAAATTTGAATCCTCTGCAGAAACATCTCTTGAGCCCAGAAATATTCAATCATTTCTAGACACTTTAACAGAACAGGACCCATCAATCACTACTTCAAACAGGTCACAAAATCCCAGATCACAAACCCGTTTTCATCAAACATTCAGCCCTAAACGATTACGATCTGCCATTAAGGCATCAGAAAATACCCGAACATACTGTTCAGTCGTAATGGCCCTGTTAGTCCTCTTATCATATGCAGGCTTCCCGATTCTGGGCAGTGGCTTTATAAAGAACATGATACTTTTCAGGCCACTTTTTCTACTTTTGGTGACCAATATAACCATTGCGGTTGCACCTCTTCTGCTGGAAAAAGTCAAGCAGATAGAACGAAGGGGCTCTTCATCAGGTGATGCGGGTTTTGGCAATAATATAGGTACAGTTTTGGAGTGGGGTATGTTGATGAAAACTGGTTCGAGTGCGTTGTTCATGGATTGTAGTATTTATTCAGTGTTTGTTGTTTGTGGCATGTCCTATATGCAGAAATTTGGTTGGTAGAATCTGTTATTTTTTTGTTTTTTAATCACAGGTGTCAGAAACATATCTTTGTATGGTATTAGCAGTTATACTTTTGAACCCTGTATCTGTGTATGTAATCTTATTCACGCAATACTTACGGATTATCCTGAGTGCAATGTTGTCCTTTGTTTCATCACGGGGCATTTTATGGATAAATTGTGTCGCACATTTAATCCGTCGCATTGTTTTATTCTCTGCAACTGAGAATGTGAAATGTACTTGTTCGTATGTGCTGTTATGTAAGAAAAAGTGATGCTCATATGCGGTTGGTGGATTACGTAACATGTTAAAAAATTTTTGAAACAAAATGAGCAAATATTTCTGTGGATTCGATCCTTAATGAGAATTATTTGGGATTGCTCATTAGTGTTTGATTACTTATGTTGAAGCAAACACAATTATCAGATGAGGTTGTGTTAGAATTTTTCTTTGTCACACGGTTGTAACCGGTGGCATCAATTTAAAAAAATAAATACACAGAGAAAAACAAACGGTTGCATCAAGGGTCATGCCAGAACCACAAGTTCGCTGATATAATTATTTGCCACTTTACATCATCACTTTGGGCGAGTACTCGTCTAGTAAGATATAAAGTTTAACTTCTAACCAAAATGGCAAACCCTAATACACACTCAATTTAGAATAATAATGGTGGAAACATTCTTACCAAATGTTTCGCGAGTCATTGAATATGTGCGAACTTAACGTAAAAATATAGTGATATATGCATAAATTCATGCATAAACATATGTGTCATGATCTTGATGATTTGTGAAAAGTGGGTCCTATGGCTGGAGCCATCAGGATGATGCCACACAGTCTTAGTCATAAATTTAGACACATCTTTTAGGCCTCCCAATAATTGCTATATATATAACATGAATAAGGGGCCTAACTGCAAAAACTATTAAAAAATAACTTTTGAGCTCAATAATTACTTAACAAAGTGAGCTGATTAGGGGTGACTCAACACCTACTTGTCACCCTGTAGAACCCATCAACCTCTACTTCAAACAGGTTATAGAATCCCAAATTACAAACCTTCAGCCCTAAATGATTACGTCCTGCCATTAAGGCATCAAAAAAGTACCCGAACACACTTTTATGTCGTAATGGCCATGTTAGTTCTCTTATCATATGCAGGCTTCCAAATTCTGGGAGGTGGCTTTATAAAGAACATCATACTTTCCGGGCCACTTTTTTTGGTGACTAATATAACCATCGTGGTTGCACCTCTTTTACTGAAAAAAAGCCAGGCATTTAGAACGAAGGGAATCTTCAACAAGCAATGCGGGTTTTGGAAATAATATAGGTACGGTTGGAGTGGGGTATGTTGGTGAAACTGGTGTAAGTGCGTTGTTCATGGATTGTAGCGTTTACTCAATAGTCATCTTTTGTGTGATAGGATCTTTCTGAAATCACAAAGAAAATGAGAAAGAACCAAGTTCAATAATAGAAAGTTCAATGAGAAAGAATGAACAGTGAATTAAAGAACCAAATGATTTGTTATTAGAGAGATGTGGTGTTTACAAGATAGAAGAGAATTCAGTTACAAAAGCTAAATGTAAATGACAATGTGTGGTGATTTTATACAATGAGAGTTGAAATACGAAAGGGCAGGAAAGGTTGTTAATGGGTTGTTGATAGTTTGACTTTCTAATTGACTATTATTGACTTCTGCAATTGATTCCTATCAATGCCTCCTTCTTCAAATGATTCTTGTCCTCAAGAATTCATGAAAACTGAGGGAAACTTGTGACCATGTCTTCAGCCTGCTCCTAAGTGGCATCTTCCTTTGTTCCATTGGCTTACTATACCAACACACAGTCAACTGTCTTTTGGCCTTCAATTACTGACTTCCTTTCCAAGACACCAACCGGTTGATCCATGAGTACACTGTTAACATCCAACTGTGGTAAAGCTTGTCGCCTCTCTGGTTCTTCTCCCTTATGAAGCTTGATTTGGGAGACATGAAAGACTGGATGAATTTGAGCTTCAGGTGGTAGATTCAACTTATATGCCACCTGTCCAATCTTAGCAATTACTTGGTAGGGTCCAAAATACTTGGCATATAGCTTGTTATACTTGCTTCTTTTCATTGTGATTTGCCTGTAAGTCTGTAACTTGACATACACCCAATTGCCAATGTCCAACTTCATATCACTCTTTTTCTTGTCTGCCATTTTCTTCATTATGTCTTGGGACCTTCTTAGATGAAACTTGAGCAATGAAATAGCATTCTCCTTTGCATATAAAGATCCGTCCACTGAATCTACTCTACTTTCACCGTGTACATAGGCTATGCGAGGAACAGGAGCTTGACCATGCAACACTTCATAAGGAGTTGTGTTAATGGCAGTGTGAAAATTTGTGTTATACCAATATTCTGTCAATGAAATCCAATGCATCCATTCCTTTGGTTTTTCTCCTGACATACACCTAAGGTACTCTAAGCATCTATTGACTACCTCAGTTTGACCAACAGATTGGGTGTGATAAGCAGTAGACATGTGCAGACTCACATCCAAAAGCTTGAACAATTCTTTCCAAAATTTACTTAAGAACAGTTTGTTAATACAAATATCGCCTAAAAACATTATTTATATTTTACGATCTTTGCTAAGTTTTGTTAACGACAAAGTGTAAACTTTAGTTTCTAGTAAAACATAATTTTAGTTTAAAGACTTGCATAATTAGACATTTGCTACATTTACATTTTATATAAAACACAACACTTTTTATATTTCTTAAAATAGAAAAATGTCAACATCACATCATGCATTTATGGTAAGTTTGTGTGTTTGCCTTACCATAAACTCTTACACATCTTTGGATGCATTCTAATTTGATTCAATGTGTATTTGACTAGAATTTAGTTGATGTGACTTTGGTTGGTTTGGAAAGATTTATTGCAAAACCTTCTGTCAGCCTGGCGGAACCCATCTGAGGGTTCCGCCGTATCCACTAGACCTGCTGAAGGTTTTGCTATAAATACCAAGCCATTTGTTTGAATTTTGGCTTTATCACTTCTTATCATATTTCACACACATACATTCATATCATTCATCTAAACCCTTAACATTTCATTTTGATGTGAAGTTTCTTTTGTAGCAAAGAAGTTCACAAGTTCATATAAAGTTACAAGTATTCAACACAACGTTGCAAGACTTGTTAGCTTAGCATCGTGTAAACTTTGTGTAGTTTACACTTCATTTGATTGTGTGTTTTCAGTTGTGATCGGTTAGTATTTTAGGTCTTAAAATACATAGCGTGACAGGAGTTGTTGTACCCTTGTAAAAGAACTAACGGGAGTGGTTGTACCCTTGTAAAAGAACTCGACATCTAGCTTAGTGTCGGTAATCGTGTAAGCGACGTGTAAGGTTTTCTCCGCCGGTGAAAGGAGCTTGTTGACTAGTGAAAGAAACTCTCGAGTTGGATACTCGGGGCGTGGACGTAAGGCAAGGAAAAAGAGTCCTTGTAGCCGAACCACGATAAATACTCGTGTTGTGGTTTGATCGTTTCTTTCTTTATACTTGCATGTTATATATTGTCTTTGTGTTCATATATTTGATTAAACGGAAAGTTTCAAAAGATAATTAAACGAAAAACCGGTAAAACTATTCAACCCCCCTTCTAGTTTTCCACACAGTTTATCACTGTTACTAACAATTACTTACACTAAAAACACTAAACACATACAGACATATACTATAAATACCAAAACACGAACACTTTAACTATTCATATATATCAAACCCTCACACCTCTTCAACAAATTTCCATATATGTCCAACTTTTACACTTACTTTGTTACACACACCGTTAAAACATACACTAAAACACGTAAAAACACACACACACACATACATCATCATCATCATCATCATCATCATCATCATCAATCAAAATTTGATAAAATATGATGCAAAAACTGTAGTAAGCTACTTTTGTTCTCTGTGGTCTTGCGTCATGAGAGACTTTGTAAAGTTAGTTCGTGAATTATTTTGTTGCATATTACAGACTAACTATAGTATAATATAACCGTTTATGATTAATATTACAATCTTTCTATCATTTGTATTGATTGTTTTTTCAAGAAAACGACGAAGAAGGATTTGTTTACAGAGGAAGGGCTACTGAAATCTGATGTGGAAAAGGAGAAGTTAAATACGATGAGAGATGGATCTTTGATTACCAAACTAGAATCCAATTGATTCCCCCTCATTTATTGTTCCCTCTTGTGTCTTCATCTCTCTTTCATGCATTTCTCTTTCTTTTGACTGCATCTCAGTGTCATTCATCTCTATATCTTCTGTAACTGAACACAAAGAAAACATATCTCTAGATCCATTGAACTTGATGTTTAAGTTGAAACTTGATATGGATCTTTAATATAAAAGGTGGAGTTGTGTTTTTTATGATTCATTTTGAGGTATGAGTGATAATCGACTTCCTTTCAAAATTAATTTGTAAAATTTCTTTTGTCAAAATTTGAAATTAATCTAAAATCCAATTCTAAGATTACTCAAAAAATTTAGAGTTTGAAAAATTTTAACACCAAATTTGACCGTAAAACCTAGAACTTCGACCCAAAATTTTAGATTTTTAGCCAAACTTTTCACCCGTACTCCAGATTTTGAATTTGATGTAAATATTTGAAGTTAAATCTACCCTCAAGTTATCCAACCAAATCTCTCTCTCTCTCTCTCTCTCTCTCTCTCTCTCTCTCTCTCTCTCTCCCTCCTCCTTAAGAGTTTTTGGCGTTTAAACTAGAAAATAAGGAAATGATTATCTCAGTTGTTGATGTAGTGGGTTATCTCGGTTGTTTATGTTATGAGTTATTTTGGTTGTTCTTGAATATGTTTATCTTGGTGGTTTTTGGATATGTGGGTGTCTCGGTTGTTCTTGAAGTTGTATTTATCGTGGTTGTTCTTGATGAAATGGTTATTTCAGCTGTTGTTGAATGAGGTTATTTTGATCAAAATTAATTCGGTTGTTCTTGAATTACCGAACTAACTAATGACTACTTAATTAAGTATCTCGGTTGTTGTTAACTTGGTGACACGTAGGATTGTAGTGGAGGAATAGGTGGCACAGAAATAATGGTAACTACCGAAATAAGCATTATTACCGAAATAAGTTGTAAGTGTCGAAATAACTAAGTTTTTAGGGTACCGAAATAACTAAATTTTTAGGGTACCGAAGTAACTAAATTTTTAGGATACCCAAATAAGTAGGTTTTAGGATACTGAAATAAGTTGAACTTAATCTACCGAAATACCTTAGTACCAAAATAAAGCAAGAGTACCAAAAAAGAGAATGTACCGAAATAACTAAACCCTAGGCTATTGAAATAAACCCTAAACAACCGAAATAATGTGAAACGACCTAAATAAAGAAGCTGTTCAAAACTTTTTAACCAAAAATGATAAAAAAAACACAAATTTGATGTTTATGAAACCATTTTGCTCCAATAGATTTTGACCAAATACCATAAAACAACAATAAAACAACAAGTTTTAACATTTCATCCATAAAAACTTTGACTTTGATCAAGAAATATTTCGGTACCTAGAAACACATTTGAAAATCATAAAAACAACAAATTTGACCATGGATTTTCGAGACAAATCACTCTATCAATCTTATATTGGCTCTTGTATCAATTGTAGATAAGAATAATATTAAGAATCAACACAATAATCGAATGGAGGTTTTAGAGAGAGAAAACTACAGAAAGAAAGTGGAGAGAACTTGTTTTATATTACTATGTGAAATGTGAGATACAAATGAGACACACACCAATGTTTATATACCATACATAATGGGCTTGATGTGCTTGGCCTATAAGCTAAGTTCTAATCACAAGGCCCGCAAACTAATTAATGATTGCTACTTCTACAGTTCTACGGTTAACATACCATATCAAGTTATAACCAAATACTTACTTCAAGGGTGGCTAATTCTACCTTAATAGCCAATACAATTTCACTTGATTTCCTATACAAGAATCACTTATCAAAATTTAGCATTTTTGTAATGCAATAACAAAATAAAAGGTTTAACACTACGTACTTATATTTTTCCAAATTATATCTTAACATGCATATGACTATATGAGCATATGAAAAACCCCAAAATCACAAATTTAACCAAATAGTTAAAAGAACTTAATTCTATTTGCTTTAAAACTTCTTTTACCCAAAACCTCCAAATTGACTCATGAAACCTAACTTTCAAAATGTGCGATTCAACATGAATCGAGGATTCTTACATCATGGGAATAATAGATCGGTATTTATTTCTTGAATAGAAATACTAAATCACCTTTAATATGATCACCAAGACTAGCTTTGCTTTTCCTCCTTTTTCTTTACTCTAGAAAAATAAGAATGTTGTGAGAGGTTGGAGATTTTTATAAAAAGATTGGAGATTTTTAGAAAAAAAATCTTGTATAAGTTCTGGTCCCTGAATTCTCGTTTTTATGATACTAGTAGGATATCCGCATGATACGGTGGCGGGTACCCAGTGACTATATTTTATGATAATGTGATGTTATGCAGCCATTCTTTTATTAAACAATTAATTTACAAATAACAATAATTTTAGTTAAGCAACTAGTATAATTTCATCTCATGTTAACCGAAAATATCACAAACAAAATCTTGATTCGTTCTTTCAGCACAATCACTCTTCGTCAATTTTGGAGCTGACCAACCCAGTTCGACCCTCATTCCTCGGTCGGCGCAGCAGTGACCGAACCAGTCTACCGACCACTGCGGGCGGGCAACCTAATGGCTTTATTTTTAAGGCCTTATTGGCTTTATTAAATTGTACATTGTGATTAAATGATTGTATATTTTAATAAAGAGGTGAATTAAATAGTGTATTAATTATATGTGTTGAATAGTGTTTATTAGTTGTATTTGTGCTTCAAATAGTTTGTACATTGTGTTTTATTAATTATACTTTTTATTAAATTGGTGTTTTAAATATGACATTAATTAAAAATATTGACCAGTCAATATGTGTAGGTGTTTATGCATAAGTTAATTATACATATAGCTTAATTACTTGTATTTACTTAAAATCTATACATGTAAATCTTAAAAAATTGAAAGAGAGATTACTAAATGCTTTATAAGTAATATAGATTTGTTTCTTATAATTTTCTATAACCATTTTACTTACTACCACTTTGACATTTAAGTTGACTTCAACTTAACTTCTATTAACTAACCAATCATAAAAAGGTCTTCTAATATATACTTATATATCACATAGTCAAACTTACATACAGTATGGGCATTTTAATATAATACTCAAACGAGTTTTCGGGTGTAACATGCAGGTCCGACTATTTTCAGGAAGATGGTATACAAACCCATTTGACACTACTTTACGATTTCATTTGGTTTGTGTTCCAAATTTGAAGATCATGCAACTCGAAAGCCCTATTCTTCAACAAGAGTTGCTCTAGTACTTCAGGGTAGTAACTCATAATGGTACTTGCTTAGTCCATAACTATATGAGTCCTTGTTCATTAGGTAGCTTGCATTTATATAGACACTCAAAACTGTCACGGGTTCAATATGAAATAAGCATACAAGCAGTTTTAGTGAGCAATCGAAACACACCTAAGATTAAAAAAAAGGATAATTACCAAAATAGATCGTTGACTTTTTGACTAGTCACTTTTTAGACTTTGAAATTTCACTTTCCAAAATTAGATCGGACAACTAAAAAATTGAGCAACTCAATAAGAGTTTGACACGTGTCCAATATTTAATTATTAAAGTACAAAAATTAGAATGTATTTGTAAGGTATGTGTAAGTGTTGTGTAAGGTATTTTAAGGTATTTTACATGGGCAACTGCCTATATATTGGGCGACTTGTATTAGGCAACTATTTTTTTTTTTTTTTTTTTTTTTTTTTTTTTTACTTTCACCACTTTTAACAATCATACGGTACAAAGATTAAGTTGATTATTTAGCTTTAATGATACTTAACATTTATAAAACAAATTAATATAGTCCTAAACACTTCAAAGCACACTATATATATACTATATACCCCATCAATCTCATAGCTTTTTCAACCATCACCACCACCACCAGCAAGCATATTTGAATACCACCACCACCGTATCTGAATACCACCTGACTGCACCACCATCCGCCATTGCCGTCTCTGCTGAATGTTTCTCTCGCCTCCACTCTGTCGCTCTAAGGTTGTTGCTTCCTCCAGTCTTATCTTTAATGAAACTAGGCTGTTGTAGGATGTAATATGCAAAAACATACATAAACAATTTGTTATTTTTTAATGTTTATGAACAAAACATTTTTACAACAATAAACAATGAATGATTATCTAGTTTCAATTCATCAGTGTTGTTTGAATATGATGCTTCTTTTTTAACAAACAGAAGCATGTAATCAGCAGGTTGACTTTCGAAAGTCAAAATGCAATTGGAATAACAAAATTTGACTATTAAAGTCAACACATTTTTCTTTGATTGCCTTTGTCCCACCTAGAAATGTTGTTGATTAAACTTTGAAGTTCATTGCTACTTACTTTCTAGTTTGACAAATTTAATGAAACAGAACATAAACATTTGAATTCAAATTCGATAAAAAAGAACACAAAAATAAATATTTCATTGAAAATAAAATAAACATTACATTAAACAATTAACAATGAAACTTTTGACATTTTTCGGGATCAAATGACAAATGTAGGTTGTCATAATCCAAATACTCATTATCTGATGAGTCTTCCTCTTCCTGATCCGGCATGTTTTTGCTTTTTCTGTTTGCCAACATATTCTTCCAAGTGTATTTACACTTGGTTGGTTTTTCTTTTGCAACTTTTTCTCTTTTTTCTAATTGTATCAAATTTTTTTCCAGAAATTTAAACTTTTCTTTCATATACCAATCCACCGCTTCTTCAAATGTTCCCTCTTCCTCTATTTCTTCTTCTTCAGCTTCTTCTTTTTCAAGTATGAAAGTTTTTTCTTGAAACTCCTCTGTTTTTGATTGTTGCATTGCTCCTACCTTTTCTTGTTTCTCTTGCACATTAATTTTTGAGCTTGATGCCATTTTTGATATTGTATACCTTTAAGTGTTTTTGAATGATTTTGTTGCTTACAAATGTTCCAATTTATAACCATTACTTTAGGCAACTGAACGGTTTCTTTGGAAAAGACACACGTCTTAATACTTTTGCGTTAAACGTTGTATACTACTACATTTTGATAATGCCAATGGAATGTAGGTTATACAGACATTTATTACACGGTATTCCAAAACTTCATTTATCACTTATCACTTATAACTTATTAAACTAACAACTATTTACTCAACAAAGAAACACACACCCTCATCCTAATTCGTCACAACAATAAACCTATATTTTCAAGTTAAGTCATTGAATGGCAGCTTCTTGTTCAAAAAATAATGATTTTAGTAAGATGGTGGTTAATGATGCTATGGTTGACTATGTTTTGAGTAAATATGGCACTAAATGGTATGATGACGAGGAAATGGCTGAGGTGATTCTAGAAGACTTGTGCCAAAGGGAGAACAATCGACGTGATGTTGCTAATGGTTAGTGTATACCTTTCTTTCTTTTTATAATTATTTTTAGTTTAATTGTATGTGTTTATTAATTGTCGACACTTCATATTTGTGCACCTGTTGAAGCGCTTGGCAAGAGGGTATCAAAGCTTGAATCACTTGGCAAGAGGGTGTCAAAGCTTGAAGTAATGTATGGTAGTCTGAAGGAGGTCAAAGAGGAAAAATTGGCAATGGAGGCAAAGGCTATAGCAAAAGTTGATGCTATTTTTGGAAGGCCCAAGGAGGCACAGGAACCACCCAAACAAAATGAGGTAATAGTTATTGATTCTGATTCTGACACCAGCCTTGAGTTTTATGAGGATACACTAAAAAAACCTTCAACTTCTTTGGTGAACAAAAGACCTCCTAAAACACAGGCAAAGAAAATTCCAATAAGTTATTTTTCTAAAAAAAAAAGTTCCTGTTCTAAAAATATTCCATCAAGTCTTGACTCAATTGATGATTCAAGTTCTTCTGATGAGAGTTATGATGCAAAAGGCCATGTTCAACTGAAGAAGAGACGCATGTCTAAGGTTTCAGCTCCAAGACCACCAAGAATAACGAATTGCGTTCTAGGCCTTCCAGCTGGTCAGAAAAGTTTGGGGACAAAATTTGTTATGTATTTTTAATTCTAGTTGTTGATGTTTCGAGATAATATATTGTGTATCTTTAATTATAATGTCCTATATTTGCAATATTTGTCATTAGTATTGATAATTAGTAATGTCTTGTATGATATATATGATCATTGGTAAATGTACTATGTTTGCATATTTTGTTGGGTATATCAGAAATGTGGCCATGATAGTTAACAAAGAACATGTTCAAATACACTTGATTTCCACCTCATTTGAAGAAAAACTAAGCTAATATAGATGGTAACATATACTTTGGTAAATCATGACTTACTTAAATCAGTAGCATGTATAAAGTTTCATCTTTTGAACATTCTCAAGACCAACAAATGAAACCCATGTATAAAGTTTCATCGTTTGACTATTAAAGTCAAGATAAACGAAAAAAAAAATCCTAAACTACCCATGGCCAACTTGTACTTGCGAGTTACTTTTGTATAGTTATGCCACGTGTCATGCAGTTATTGGGCAAGGGTATGTTTGGGCAACTTTTATAGGTTTTAGGCAACTCTGATCAATTTCAACAATTTTTTTTCATTGGGAACTGTGACTTAACTAAATACTGTTCCAATTTGGTTCCTACACTATTTTTTGGGCAACTTTTTAGTTTATTGCGTATTTAAGAATGCTTGATCTACTTCATTTCCAAAAATATTCTTCTACAACACTCTTCTTGGATATGCAACCACATTTCCAAATACATGCCGTCTACGATACTAATTTACGATCAAATCGCAAATGGCATTGGTTCTAGGCGTATTGATATGGTCCTCCATACTATTTTTGCTAGGGAGAGAGACGCCAACAGGGGTGATGAGAAAGATTATGGGAGGATGATCGAGGAAATAGAGGTACGTGTTAAGCACAGGCATGCTATCTTACTGGAGCTTGAAAAGTTTGGGAACTATGCTGTGGTGAATGAACCCTTGGTCCGTCTTAAGGTATCGCAGCAGGTGGATTTGGAAGAAATTGAGTACTTGACTAAAAGGCGACAGGCAAGTCTTCGCCGTGCTGGTGATAAGTCAAGGATCATGAAGAAGTTAATGCAGTTTAAATATTAACTTTCTTACTGTTTGGCCCAGTTGTGAACAACCATCTTTTTCAAGGTAAATCGTCTTTTGTGGTGGTATTTTGGTTATAAAAGTAATGGAAAGCAAGTTTGGTACTGGGTTATGATGTATTTTGTTTATGGTACGTGTTTAGGTAGTTTTGTTGATGTATGATGGTGTTTAGTCCTTTTATCAGGTCTGAAATGGATGTATTTTCACAACGGTATTAATGAATAATTAGTTATTATGTTATTTGTTTAAATGTTTTTGTTGTTTAATTTTTACTAGTAATAGTTGAGGTGTGATCCAAATAACAAGGTCCATTAATATGTGTATTAGCCTATTTTAACCCAAAAACAGAGTTGTTCATGTATTATGCAAGAAAGAGTTGACTTTTGATTGTCAAATGTTGTTTTAACGAGGGGTTATACAAGTAAGCTGCTATACACATCTCTTAAAACATCTGTAAGTAACTATATACAAGCTATCTGGATCATAAAATCTTTAAGCATTGTGTCTGATTCTGCTGATAATGTTTATACTTCATATGGGTTTGACAACCACTATGATTTGTTAACATGGTTTTGTGTGACACATAAATACCTCAAGAAATTAAACAAGAATGTTACATTCAAACATAAATACCATTCATTATTTAACTGGGTAATTACAGAGCAGTTCCATTAAACCGTCAAACAACATCAAAATAAAAGACCACCAAACCAAACCAAAGTACATACACGACTGACAAACACAAAAGAACCTAAACAACCATTAACCTTTAGTCCTAATCATACTTATTCAAGGTGGCAATGGCATGCTCCTTCTTGGATATAAGAGCACGAACTTCTTTCAGAATGGCCGCAAAGGACTCGAGCAAACGGACCTCCATCACTTGAACCTCACGAAGGGATTCATAGGTATCATCAGCAGCTTCTTCTTCATCGAAGTTAAGGTCAAAAACCTCATTCATTCTCGTTGAACGCTTGTCAATGCTGATACGGAGCTAATCGCGTCGCTCACCAAGCCACATGAGCATCGTTTCATTCATCAGAATTTCTTGAGAGAACAGGAACTTTATACATTTATGTAGTTCATCTGAACCACTCATCTCTTGAAGTTCTTTCAGATTAGGTTTTTCAGCCATTTTTTTGATGATTCTCTGGTTATGGTAAAGTAAGCTAGGTTTTGTGTTGTGTATAACACCTATAAGAAAGGCATGAAACCATAGAATGAGCAACTCTAATTATATAAAATACAAAAAATTACTAGTAGTAAACAAGTGGTAAACGTAATCATTGCAGAAATTAAACCGGCAATAAATTGTTACATAATGGTTGTCTTCCCAGGCAGACTTTTTTGGTCTAATTCATGTCAATCAAATCAATATTTACTAGTTATAATTAATGTGAAACTGAACCCAATCACTATTTTTTTGTATTTCATAACTTGCAAAACGCCATTTTATAACAATGTGAAGCTTACAAAAATTATAAAAACTAGTATGTTACATTTGTATTTCTTGGTATTTTCTTTTGTTAATGTTGGTTTGCTTTTATGGGTTTCATTATGTATAGTTCAAACTCTGATGGTTTACTTGTAGATTTAATCTAGCATTAAGTAACTTTGAGTTTTGTAGTTTGACTTTTAATTTTACCACTTACTGACAAAATCCCACAGTAGCCGTGGGCAACTTGTACTTTTGACCAACTTGTGTATACTTATGACAAGTGTCAGGTTCAAATTGGCAAAAATTTTATTGGGCAACTTTTATAAACTATGGGCAACTTTTTCAATGTTTATGCAACTTGGCCCAATAGAAACATAAACCCAAAGACCTCTACTTATCATCAATGAAATTATATGCTTCTTTTTAGATGCTTTATGTTTCTCCATTTACATTAGCATGTATATGCAGTAAAGTTCAATAGTGCAGTGTTTGGAACAACCACTTTTGACTATTAAAGTCAACGTAAACCAAAAACTAATTACTAACTCTTGTAAACGTTATATGGTAACTTGTAAACGGTTTATACCGTTACTAATAACCCACTTACATACCAGAATACAATATCAAAGTAAACATATTTTTGGGTGCAAAATGTGACTAATACCACTATTAAAGACATACCGAGTTTGACTATTAAAGTCATGTCGAATATGACTATTCAATTGAAAATATTGTGTGGTTTGGGTTTATTTTCAAAACTCAATCCTTATTGAATATGACTGACTTTGTGGTTTGGGTTTACTTAGAACTGTGTGAAATATTTTGCAGTGTTTCCATGTGACTAAGTTTGTGCTTTGGGTTTTTCTATTTAAGAGTGGGCATAGGGTTTTTCTTTTTTCCACATCTTCTTCCTGATTGTCACATCTCATTCCTTACCTCATATCTTTTTACTCCCCATTGTAGCAAATTTCTTCAGCATTTTTGCATCACTGCCCGAAGAATATGTCTAGTCGTAAAAGACTTAAGAAGATAAACCCTGACAATAGGGAATGGTCCAACAAGGTACTAAGAGAGGTCATATTTACTGAGATTTATGAGCGATATGGACCAAATGCTGAACCAAATATGCAATTGCCACTTAAAGATCTAGAAAACCTAAGACGGGAAGTATACGGTGAGGAACAACCACAAGGTGTTAAACCAAGTGGTAGCAATACAATTAAGGTACCACAGTCACAAGTGGAAGGTACTAGCAGAATGCAATTTCTAGCTCCACAAAAGGCCACAATCAACAATACAAGGCAACTTCCGAAGATATATGGGAAACATAAGTATTAGATTGTTTTGTGGTGGGTTTCATTTTTCCATCTTGATAATGTTCAAAAGATGAAACCTTGAAACATGGTTGTAGATTGGTTTACCCTGTTATGTTGTTATTTGATCATCATTTTTTTTCCATCAGGTAAATTTATATTAATCTCCAACTAATTTGTAGAAAGTGTATAAAACAATTTAGGACATGGCCAAATAAACAGAATGTATAACAAAATAAGACATCCAAAATGTGAAAAACACTATACAACTTATCTGATACAACTCAATGTTGCTGTCCAACATAACCAATTTGCAAAGATTCAAACTCTCATCCAAATTAAACATTCACAATCAAGCGTAAACAATTAATTAAACATACTAATTTTAATTAATATTGATCAAAAGTAAGAAACATTCCATACATAACCTATTTATTTCCATACTAAAAGCATTGAAACACCATAAGCATGAGATACTAGAAAAATACAAACATTCAAACACCAAAACTGTTCGAACCAGAGCTGTATTCCATGTTTTCATCCCTTTGCCTCCTTTCCTTCCTTTCTTTGAGTTGTTGATAGATAATTTCAAGATCACTAATCCGTTTTTCCAAATTTAAAGGATCCCTCTGCCCGATACCATTACCACTTTCCTCCACCTCTTTGTGCTGATCTAAAACCACATTTCGCGGCTCCTCCACCACATTGTGGTTATGGTCCACTACTTTTTGCGGAGGCTCCACCACATTTGGTTGCGCCACCACATTGTCCTCCTGCTGCTCATCTGAATTTTCTTCCTCATCCACTCCAAAAACTTCACCCCAATAAAAATCCTGTCTGTGAACCCAGTTAAGTATTTGTGTCCTCATCCAGGGGTTAACCTTTTTATAAGACCCATATTCTGATATGGGTTCATATCCGAATTCATTAACGATTGCGTCAAACAACAAGGTGTTGTTTAAGATGAATGCATATTCTTCAGCATCATTTTGAAACGGTGTATTTGCTGCCATTGTTAATTGTGTATCTTGTAAAGGGAATATGTGTGTTTTTGTGTATTCTTACCCAAACAATCGAGGGTTTAAATAGCCTAGGGAAGTAGTGGTTCAATGGTTCCCAAGAGGATAGGCGGGAAAAAGGGGGACAAGGACCGCCAAAAGCAAATTTTGAAAACAGCATAACACAATGGCCTGTGTGCCAACTGCCAACCACCCATTTAGACATCCATTTACTTTTATAGACATCCATTCGAATGCACATATTTAAATATGAATATGATTGAAGTATTCAATATAACCTGTTGTTTAAATATGACTATGATTCAAGTATTCAATATTGAATGAATTTATGTGTAGTGGAGATCTAGTAGAAAAAAGTATATGATATGGAACAAATAGAGAATTAATGTGTCATGACAAATCATGTCCATACTAAACAACCACAACAAATGGATGAGAGTCGCATTTGCATCAACAATTGAAAAAGGAAAAACCAAAAACTTAATTTTCATTATAATTCAAAGTCATTACAATTTGAGGCTTACAGCCATTTGATAATCAATCATTCAAGATAAACAAACAAAAACAAGTACGAAAGTATAACCCCAAAAGACAACAATTATGGTGATACTCTAATCTTCATCAGAGGAGAGTTGTTCATGAACCTCCATAAGCTTAGCTTGGCGCTCCTTCTCATGAATCCCGTCACTGATATCATTGATTAGAGCAGTCAACAAAAGAATCCTTTTATGCTCCCTTTCCTGTGTTTCAACTAGACAACGAAGAATCTGAACTGCTTTTTGGTTGAATGAACGCAGATGATGAGTCTCATTGAGTGTAACCTGACGGTCCTCTACTTTCTTTTCGAGTTGATTACGCTCATCCAAGTATCTTTTCAAACAACCCTTCTCTTCAGTAATTTCATTGTTGAAATAGAACTTGAATGCTGTTGCCAAATTATAAGACCCAGATGATGCTTTGATTTCATTGATGTTGTTGGAAGAAGTAGAAGCCATGGATAATGGATGACGGAGTAGGGTGGCTGATATGATAAGTTAGGTTAGAAATATTATTTAGTAACTAAACCAGGAATATAAATAGGGGATGACATAACTACTGTAGTAACCGATGCAGGAAGTTCATCTTCCCCATGCAAAACTATCAATTCACCATTGAAAAACAAAAGTTTTACATATAACAAAATAAACCCTTGCACATAACATTTTAGTTAAAAAAAAGCCCATGACATACACAAGTTCAACGTATAAAATAAAAGACCCTAAATAAATACCTAATAAACCAATGAGTGTCGTATCTTATAATATATTTTGGGAACTCAGAATTCTTGGGTAGACTCAATCAATATGGGATGATAAGAAGGAAAAAGAGGATATGGCAAAAAATTGTATTTGCACCAAAGACACTTCTACGACATCCTCTCTTTCCTTCTTATCATTCTATATTAATTGAGTATGGTTAGTGAATGATGGTCTCATTGATTCGATCCTCAAAAACAATGTTAAATGTCTATTGCAGCATACTTTGTACAAATCTAATAGGCTAAAATCAACATACTTAACCCTTATGCGTCCCCCAAACAATTCCTTTTGTTTTTTCAACACTCTTTGACTAAAAGGTTGCGCCAACTAAATTGCTACTACAAATAAAAGTTAAACATATTATATTTGTTTTGGTTACATAATGGTTACACTCTGTATTACAGTTATATTAGTGCAGTTATTTTTAACAGTTAATTGCACCTTTTAACATTAAACTAAATTCAACTATTTATTACATTGAACTTCCAATAAATAAAGTATAGTTAATTCAAATGGTGCCTCTTGGTTTGCCCTCTTATTCATCTATATAGGCAGGGTTCTATTCAGCCAATTTACATCATCAAATCTTAAACACTAGTAAAACCAAATACTGTTTGTGAATCATAATCTAAAACATAACCAAGAATGTCTTCATCCAAAACAGTTTCATCATCAAAGAAAAGACCAGCAACTCATACAAATATTGAGTTGCAGACAGAGAAACCCCCAAAGTATGTAGTTTTATTTTTCTTTTTGTTTTAAAAAATTAATTACTTGTATATTATGTGTCCTAATTTTGTTAATCTTTTGCAGAAAGCAATTGGTTGACGAAAAAAGTGTATCAAAGGATGAGAAAAATAAATGTATGTTACACTTTTATTTTTTGTAATAATCTAATAGAAACTTATTTATGCTTACTACAAATTAATTTGGTTTATTTATATGTAACAGGTATTGTTGAAGAAAAAAAAAACAGCCCCAAGTCAGATGACTATGTATGGGATTCTGACGAAACATACATCCAGTGGGAAAACGAGTTTGAGTTAAACATGGGGCGAGAACAAAAGGAAGCAGTAGCAGAGAAACAAAGAAAAAAATGATTCGCAGAAGATCATGCGAACCAACTGGCCAATATGCCACAGATGAATTTGTTTGAAGATGCCCAACCAGAGGATAGTGATGAGGAGATTGAACACGAAGATATTGAAGAATTTGACTACGAGTTGGCCCATTTAGGATTAGACTCATCTCCTGAAAACTAAGATTGCTGTAGTCATTAAGATTTCGAAAAATGTAATCCCTAAGGTTGTTTGAACCTATTGAATTTAATAGTTATGTAATCGCTGTATAACCTAACTTACTTATGTTTCAACATTTCTACTCGACTAACGCATCTAACTTATGTAAATATCACAGGTAGTAGATAATACAAATTGGAAACCAAAATTAAGGGGGAAAACATAGTGAAACTTTTGCATACCTCTAGAAATGGCACCCATTGTGGTAGTTCCAAAGGATCGTCAAATTCAGGAGGTGTAGGAGGGGATATGGTTTCCGGATTGATTATCAATGAACGGCTTTGCAATCCTCTTGGGGTACTGTCTGGCGGTTTGGTACCACGGACGGACGGCCTCGTCATTTCTTGTTACCAGTTTTATTAACGGTTTCAAAGCCTAGGGAAAGAAGGAAACAACCAAACAAACTTTATGTCAAGAATGCAATAGAAACAAACACAAACAAGTAATTATGTAGTTTATTAAACTGCATCACGTTATTCATTTCTCAATATTGACACACGATGTTACATGTCTATTACAGCTTACTTTGTGCAACTGAAATAGGCTAAAATCAACATACTTAACCCTTCTGAGTGCCCCCACCACTCCTTTTTGCTTTTTCATCACTCTTTGAGCAAAAGCTTGCACCAAGCAAATTGCTAGATTGATGAAATAACAAAAGGAACTGTTGTGGACACAAAGAATGGCTAATTATGTTGTAACATCGTTTGTCAATATTAAAAAATGAATAACGTGATGGACTTTAAAGTAAAAATATTTTAGTTAATAAAGCAACACGCATAACACAACAACGTTGGGCTATTAAGCTAACTAAGATTACATAAAGTATGATACAATTGTAGATTCTAGATAAAAGTGAGTATTAGGACTCGTGTTGAATGGGATAATGAAGGAGTGTGGCCTGTCATGAACAATACACACTATATCATTATCGCAATCAACACCCCTCAATGATAAAGATACGTCTTTACAGCGTTGTTGTTGATGTTCGAGAGTTTTTTTGAACACCGTCCATAAAGATACGGCTATAAAAAAGGCACTAACTTGTGATCAACATCAACCACACAAATGATACTAGGGACGGTGTTCAAATTAACTCTCGAACACCATCAAAAACGCTGGAAAGACGTATCTTTATAATTGAGGTTTTACAGATGAAGTTCAATGTAACAAGCTGTGTATGGCTGAATTACTTGGTAGATGGATGATTTTAGATGATATGTAAATTCCATATCAAAGCATTCAACCATCAAGTAATTCGGGGACTTATTACATACCTTGATACATTCAACTTCAAATTCAAACACTTTCATAGAATCCACAAGTACATCAAACTGCAACTTTACTTTCTTAAATATACCCTTTAACAAATATAAACTCAAAGTATTGCCTCATTGTGTTTAAAGCATATGTGTTACCACATATCTCAAATTATATGCAAGTCATATGTAATTTTTGGGTCCATAATTAAAACATATGTCCATATAAGTATTACGTTTCTTTTGGTACTTAATTAACACATATGTCAAACCATATTACTCAATCAAAGGTGTTAATTTACTCATGAAAATGTAATCTTATCTGAAAAAACTTTACTCCGCTTCTGCCGCCACAGCTGTAGCCAAGTCCGATTATCCTTCATGGTGGCCGGGCTCTTATCTTTAAAAAAAAAAATCGTAAGCTCATGTGGATCTATAGAATAATACTGCGGAAAACTAGAAGGGGGGTTGAATAGTTTTACGTCTTTTTAATTAGTTGTAAAAAGAGTTTTAGTGTTTACTTAATTTTTAAAACTTAGATTCGATAATATGTGATCTCAAGTATTACACAATACAAACAAATATCAATACGAAATATATAACAATGATAAGTAATGAGATAAGTAAGAGATGGAAAGATCGAACCGCGAGACGAGAGATTTATAGTGGTTTCGCGAAGTCAATGAATCCTGGAGGTTGTGCCACATATACCTCCTCATTGATAAAACCATTAAGGAATGCACTTTTCACATCCATTTGGAATAACTTAAAATCTAGGGCGCAAGCATAGGCAAGTAATATCCTAATTGATTCTAGTCTAGCTACGGGGGCATAAGTTTCATCATAATCAATTCCTTCTTGTTGATTATAACCTTGGGCAACTAACCTAGCTTTATTCCTAGTAACTATTCCATTCTCGTCTAACTTGTTCCTATATACCCATTTGGTTCCTATGATAGTCATATCCTTTGGATTTGGGACTAGTTCCCAAACATCATTTGCCTTAAATTGATTTAATTCTTCTTGCATAGCTATAATCCAACTTTCATCCTTTAAAGCCTCGCTAATATTCTTAGGTTCTATTGCTGAGAGGAAACAAAAGAAGTTGTTTTTATCTTGGGCTTGTGACCTAAGGGTTCTTTGGTTAAGATGTCCTATTATATTATCTAATGGATGTGATCTAGATTCTTTAATATTAACGGTTTCGTTATTTTCTAAGTGAATGTCTTCATTATCATTTCCTATGGGTTTTGTTTTACTAACCTCAATGGCTTCATCTTCGACTAAATCATCATCTTCTAAAGGTAGCGTTTTAGGAGGTGGTGGTGTTTCATCAAATGTTACATTTAGTGATTCCTCTACTTTCATGGAGTGTTTGTTAAGTATTATATATGCTTTACTATTTTGTGAGTATCCTAAAAATATTCCTTCATATGATTTTGGATCAAACTTAGTGAGGTAGTCCTTAGTGTTTAAGATATAGCATTTACTTCCAAATACCCTAAAGTAGCTTAAGTTTGGTTTTCTATTTCTTAATAACTCATAAGGAGTTTTTCCTAGAATTCTTCTAATTGATACCCTATTTAAAATATAAGTCGATGTATCTACGGCGTGACACCAAAATTTTTGTGGAATGGATTGTTCATTTAACATAGTTCTACTCATTTCTTGTAGTGACCTATTTTTTCTTTCTACTACCCCATTTGATTGAGGAGTACGAGGAGCGGAGAAATTGTGAGATATTCCATTTAACTCACAATATTTTCCGAATTGTACTTCGTTATCAAATTCCCTACCATGGTCCGTCCTAATGGCAACTATTGAACATCCTAATTTATTTTGAATCATTTTACTAAATATTTCGAATTTTTCAAAGGCTTGGGTTTTGTCACTTAAAAACCTAGTCCACGTGTATCGTGAGTAGTCATCTACTATTACTAAGGTATATTTGTTTCCTCCATAGCTCCGCACAGCGGATGGACCAAAAAGATCCATATGTAATAATTCTAGGCACCTAGTAGTGGATACTATATTCTTAGCTTTGTGACTAGCATGAGCTTGTTTTCCAATTTTACATGCATCACAAAAATGTTTGTCATATTTTAGATTAGGCAAGTTTCTAACTAATTCCTTAGAGGCCAAAGATTGTATTTGTTGCATGTTAGCATGTCCTAATCTCCTATGCCACAATGTGGAGTTTTCGTCTAAGGTCGTTAGGCATATCCTATCTTCAGGTTTGTTTCCTAGTTTCATAACATATACACCTCCTTTCCTAATACCTCTACCTATAATTTTTCCATTCTTAACTATTTCGCTATCTTCTTCGGAAAAGATAACTCTACATTTATTATCGCATATTTGGCCTACACTAAGTAAGTTATATGTTAAATTATTTACATGTTCAACATTTTCAATAGTAAGTGAGTCTTGAGAAATCGTACCTTTGCCAATAATTTTTCCACGCAAGTCACTACCAAAAATAACGTTACCTCCGTTGTATGCCTTATATGTAGAGAATAGCTTTCGGTTCCCTGTCATATGCCTCGAGCATCCACTATCCTTGATCCATTCGTCAGGCTCCAAGTCAATTCCAAGGCATATTTCGTCGGTTGCTTTTGCCATGAAACACTTTTCTTCTCTTGGTTTTTCCACTTCTTCTTTGTCACTATCACTCCATGTTCTACTAACAAATGCACCTTGATTATCATAACTCGGCGGCTTTAGACATTCACCAACGAGATGATTTGGACTTCCACATCTAAAGCATTTTCTTTTCACGTAATTGTCACTTCTATTTCTTTGGAACGATTTTCTATCATCATGTGATGATCTAGTGAATCTTCCTCATCTCTTGAAGAATTTCTTGAATTCTCTTACGGCCATTGCATATTCTTCATCTTCACTCTCGTCACTTGAGTCACTATCATCACAAAGTTCCTTTTTGGCTTTAGAGCAACGGATTTGACTTGTTCTTTCTTGACTTTAACCGTTTTCAAATCTTTTCTTATAATTTCTTCATGGACCTTCAAGTTGCCAATAAGCTCATCTAGTGACAATGTCATCAAATTCTTTGATTCTTCAATAGCCGTGACTTTAGCTCGCCATTTCGGATGCAATGCCCTAAGAAATTTCCTAACACAATTTTTACTAGAAAATGTCTCATCAAGTGCTTTTAAACTTGTGATAATGGTGTTAAATTTAGCAAAAGCATTATCAATTGATTCCTCTTCCGGAATCGTAAATTGTTCATATTGTTGTACAAGAAGATCTATTTTGTTATCTTTAACTTGACTATTACCTTGGTGAGTGATTAGTAAAGAATCCCAAATTTCTTTTGCGGTTTTACACATAAAAATTCTTTCATATTCTTTGCGTGGTAACGCATTATAAATAACCATTTTAGCCTCATTATTTTTTGCTAGTTTCTTTTTCAAATCATCATTTTGTTTTTCAAAAGCTACAATTTCATCCATTTTAGTTTCAACATTATATTGAATAGGGGGAAAATTACCAAAGGTAATAATATGCCAAAGATCAAGATCTTTTGATTTCACATAGGTTTCGAATCTATTTTTCCAATATAAAAATCCATCACTTTCAAAGGGTCTTTGCATAGATTGCCCTTCTAAATATTTTTCAGATTCCATAGATCGTTACAAGTTTTAAAATACAATATATTTTAAAATTCTTGCTAGACGTGGCTCCTGATACCAATTGTGGAAAACTAGAAGGGGGTTGAATAGTTTTACGTCTTTTTAATTAGTTGTAAAAAGAGTTTTAGTGTTTACTTAATTTTTAAAACTTAGATTCGATAATATGTGATCTCAAGTATTGCACAATACAAACAAATATCAATACGAAATATATAACAATGATAAGTAATGAGATAAGTAAGAGATGGAAAGATCGAACCGCGAGAAGAGAGATTTATAGTGGTTCGGCTACAAGGACACCTTCCTTGCCCTACTCCACTCCCCGAGCACCTAACTCGAGAGTTTTCTTCACTATATCAACAAGCTCCCTTATGGCGGAGAAAACCTTACACACCAATTTACACACCAATATACACACCAATTTACACACCAATAATCACACCACAACACCTTCACACCTAAGTCACAACTTCTACACACCTTCTTCAAATCAATCTACTTCACAACTAACTACTTCAACTCTATCTTCTTCACACCAATAGATTTCCTAGCTTTTCTTCTTCACACCAAACTATCAACTAATCACACAATCTATATCTAACACAACTATCTACAAGCAAATATTCACAACAATCTTCACAAAGAATATGTAAATAATCTTGATGATACACCAACAACTTGGATGTGGAGATCACAACAAGTTGTAATACTTCTTGTCTAGGAAGATAGAAGTATTCTTCTCTTGCACTTGAGAGGATGGAAATTGGATCACTTTGAAACAAAGAATATATACACTTATGATCAAAGGATGAGAGAATAGAGAAATAGATCTAGATCAGAAAGTTTAGAAGTGCAAAAGGTGAGAAAAATCTGAGGGATGAATCAGTATTTAAAGGGGGGGAAAATACTGTTCTGGAGCGTGCCGGTCCCCTTAATTGTAGGCCGGTCCCCTTAATGATTAAGGGGGCCGCCTAGTAAAATTAAGGGGGCCGCCCTCCTGAACGTTTCAAAAGTTTTTCTGGATAAAATTTGCCCTTTTTGGTTGGAAATTTGAAATCATATTTTTGTGGTTTAATAAAGCTATACCAAAAATGATTTACAAATATATATAAAATGTTAAAATCATTTTATATAATGTTATGTATTAATATAAAATTTCCTTTGATCATGAAATGTAATAAACTCTTTGTTTATTCATACCTTAAGTGATATGGAAGCAAAGACAAGTGTTAAGCACCAGAAACTTGTTTATGTCATAAGTTTTAGATTAATGAGTTTATGCTTTGTAATCATCAAAACATAGAGATATTGTTAATATGCTAACAATGTTTTAAGACATTATTTATGTCAACAAACACATCTATCTGAAAACAAAAGAATAAACATAACTTTATCAACATTCACCGATATAGTACCCGCAACGGCAACTTTCCGGCGACAAGCTAGTTGCTACGGAGAGGCGGCTGTATAAAAAACACTATTTTCAAATATTGAAATAAAATACAGCTCAGATCTACAATTAATATGTACAAATCTATGAAAAATAACATCTAACACTTGATTAGTAGTAACATGTTAATACTTTTGTTGTTGTCTTCTTTAACTGTTTTCCTCAGCTACGGTGGTTGTGAGGTTCAGTGGTGGTTGGAAGTTTTGAGAAGAAGAGAGTGTGAGGATTGGTGGTGTAAATAAATGAGGGTTGTGGATTGTGTATGTGTAAATAAGTAAGAGAGTGTGTGTAAATAAATGAGGTGGGTATGTGATTAACGAGGATTAGGTGATAAGATTGTATAAAATTAAATTAAAGCACAAAAAGTTGCCCAATACAAGTTGCCCAAAAAGTACGAGTTGCCCTATACATTATACATTACACATACATGTACTATAATATAAAATAATAGGACACGTGCCATACCCTTGTTGAGTCGCTCAGTCGCCAAGTTGCCCTGATCCGCTGGAGGAAAGTAATTTAAAAACATCTATTCAAGGAAAGTGCTTTTGGCGACTGATCCGTTTTGGTAATTATCCCTAAAAAAAATGGTGTGAGAGATCGAGGTGTGTTGAATCTTGTGAGAGATTTGTGTGCAAAAACTATGGATTTATTGTATTTTTTTATGCGTGTAAAAGATATGAAGTAGAACTAAAAACAAAAACGGAAAAACCTAATACACACTCTCATAATAGTTGAGTTATGTGAGAAGTTGTTTGGTTGGATATTAGGTTTATATCGAACACTTGCAATGAGCTCGAAGGACTTATAAGATTTGTTTGGGAAAAGCAGGATCAGATAGTCAGTTGTAACAGGATGCAATTTAGGAGATAGTGTTTGGAGGTGCTTATTTTATAATGAAAATACGAAATACAATGATCAGATGAGATTTAGTATTTGCCAATTCTGCTTATCTAGGGATTTACGGGTAAAATAATCAGAATCAGACAAATAGTCTGAATAAGCAACTCAGAAACTGCTTATCACACCATCAGGTTAGTAGATCAGCGTAAGCAACTTGCTTCTATCCTAACATTAAAGACTGGTATCTGCTAATTCAAAATATGATAAGCAGATAAACGGTTTTAATAAGCGGCCCCCAAACAATTCTCTTAATAGGTATTGGAATCAAGGTGAATTGAATCTTACGAGAGATTTCTCTGCAAAAGTTATGCATTCTTTGTTATTGTTTTGTATGCATATAAGATGAACTAGAATCTTAATGGTGGAACTTGGAACTTGAAAGCATGCAGACCAAAAGTTATTCAAGTAATTTTGTCTGTGTGATTCACCTTTGACAAGCATTCCAACTCCCAATGCCATCAATTCAAAATTACATCATAGTTTACATTGAAGCATCATTTTCCAGGTTATTCTAGATTGCACTGGCCGGTGAACAGGAGTAAGATTTGCCAGATTGGAGAAAAGGCTATCTGGAAAACTGAAATATGGAGGAATGGAGGAGTAGATGAGTAGTTTTATATGAAGTAATTTATTGATTGTAATTTGTATCTTGGTTCGATGGAATTGATAAATGACACCCAAAATGCAGATAGCTTTGGAAAATTAACTCGTGACACTACTTATCCAACCTAGAGAACGAATATATGATAAGAAAGTGTCAATTATGAAAAGATGTCTATGCATGTGTGACCAATGTAATAACTCACAGAATGTGAGCTATATAAAACTAAGGTCATCGAAATTTGGAGAAGCAATGTGAGTTTCCATTCAGTGGTCTTTGCCTGCAACTTTGTACCGAGTTTGCAGTTTAGATTTTAATGCCACATTTTGCGTTCTTCTAGTTATTATTAATATAGTGGTTGGTATTCTATTGTTTTATCATTTATTATCATATCTGCAAAGAGTTTATACTTTATAGCAATGTTTTATGCTATGTTTAGTTGGCATGTGGATTTCATAGTAATTGGCTCGTTTATGCAGATGAAAACACTGATTCCTCTTTAAAGAATGATGCTCCATTAAGCAACAAGACTGCTGCCGATGATGTGGCGAGTGATGAACAACCAATATTGCACAATTCCGAGGAAAAATTTGAATCCTATGCAGAAACATCTCTTGAGCCCAGAAATATTCAATCATTTCTAGACACTTTAACAGAACAGGACCCATCAATCACTACTTCAAACAGGTCACAAAATCCCATTCACAAACCCATTTTCATCAAACATTCAGTCCTAAACGATTACGACCTGCCATTAAGGCATCAGAAAATACCCGAACATACTGTTCTGTCGTAATGGCCCTGTTAGTTCTCTTATCATATGCAGGCTTCCCGATTCTGGGCAGTGGCTTTATAAAGATTAAAGAACATCATACTTTTCAGGCCACTTTTTCTACTTTTGTTGACCAATATTACCATCGTGGTTGCACCTCTTCTGCTGGAAAAAGTCAAGCAGATAGGACGAAGGGGCTCTTCAACAGGTGATGTGGGCCAGGTTTTGGCAATATTTGGAGTGGGTTATGTTGATGAAAACTGGTTCGAGTGCGTTGTTCATGGATTGTAGTATTTATTCAGCAGTAGTCGTTTGTGGCATGTCCTGTATGCTGAGATTTGGTTGGTAGAATTTTTTTTTGATCAAGTGTCAGATACATATGTTTGTATGGTATTATTAGCAGTTATGCCATTGAATCTTGAGTGCTTTGTGTATTTAGTCTTATTCACACACTAAATTTGTTGTATCGTTTTATTTTCATAACCAAAAATGTGACATGTACTAGGCTTGTATGTGCTTGTCATATAAGAAAAAAGCGGTGCTCGTATGTGGTTGGTGGATTATGTGACACTAGAAGGGTACCCACGAGTTGTAGGGACGAGTGCCTTGCAATTAATTAACTTTTTCAGCGAGAAATGTTTTTCAGTTCTATGTTTTGCAATCAATTAATTAACTTTTTCAGTGAGAAATGTTTTTTAGTTCCTTGTTTTGCAATAGAATAACTTTACGTATCAAGACAATTTGACCTTTTGCAGCACACTTCATGTCTAAATATTTCCTTGAAGCATTTGAATCAAGACGTAATCCAAATATTATTTGATTTTGCTTATTGCGTTAAGGAGAGTATTAGGAGCTACAATAACCAGTGCATTAGAATCACACTTTGAATGCTTTTTAACTGCGATCAATCTTTCATCATTATGACTCAGAGAAAAATAGAGATGCATACAAATACTTCCTTTTGAAGTTCACATTAACCAAAGAGTGAGTTCTATGCTAGGAGGAATTATGCTTCTCACCCAAGATTTCTAACTGGTAGTAATACAAAAGCTTATTACAATACTCATCTCTAAAGTTTGAAAACATGATAAAAATCTGCAACTTCTGCCCGCCAAGATCACTTCCAAGATTTCCATAAACATCAAGAGAAAAATCCTGACTCAAAATCCATACCATAACATCAAATCTGAAGTCCCAGTTGAGTAAAAACTATTTATGAATTAGCAGCCAGTTCATCATGATGAGTTCCTTCAACATCTTCACTCCCCCCCTCAATTTGCTCATGTTTTGGGGACCAACCGTAAGCCTCCCTTCTTGCATCCCTACGAGAAACCGTTTTTTCAGTTCTCATTTGTTTAAATTCCTCTGCAAGTTTGGTTTCTTCTTCTTGTGGAAGGAAAATGACTTGCATGCCTCCAAGCTCTTCATACATTTTCTCGATCTTGGCTTTCCATAGAAGTCCCATTTCTGTGTCCATTTTCTTGTATGGTGTTTTTAGCAAGTACTCGTCGATTCCACCTGCTTTGTCTATGCAACGAATAGCGTGTGTTGTTACTTTCACACGAATGTGACGATCAAGAATGTAGCTGAAGAGTCTCTTTTCTTGTACATTTGGCTTCCAGTTCCTTCTAGTCCTATAAACCAAAATATTAACCAATGCATAAATTAATGTCCATAGTTACATTATAAAAATAAGGAAAGGGTTGTATGTCGAAAGAATAGTAATGTTGTTATCTATTATGAATTTATGATAGATCAGTATCAACGAAATGAGAATATCAAATGACTATACTACCCTTTGAAGCATAATTTGAGGCCATTTTTCACATGGTTTTAAAATAATAAAATTCATATCAGCAGACTGCAATTTGCTATTCTAAGGTTTATAGTTCTACAATCTACACAATTCTATTTACATAATACACTCGAGTATTCTATTCAAACTTAAAGGCCCTTGTCTTCAGCCAAACAAAGAGGTTGGTTTGAATTGTAGAATTCTAATCATTTCTCCTGGATGAAAAAGGAGCAAGTTGTGAATCAATTGAAGACTACTCTATTAAAATCATACCTGTTGTGCGACACAGCCAAAAAAATGTTACAAGATGGGTTAAGACTGTATGGTAAACACACACAGACACACAGACACAGAGGTAAGACTGTATGGGTTAAGACACACACTGACAAACCCCACAAACAAAATGGAAAAAGGGTCTAGTTTAGTCTTAAAACAAGCAAATAAGCTAGACGCACACTCACACACCCCACAAACCATGTGAAAAAAGGACCCTGTGTTAACATGGTTGGTCTCACCGGTTTAATTTCTTTTTCATGTTTTCATAATTAACATGGCATCATCTCTCATCAGTTTAGTTTCTTGTTCTATTTTCAATGAGTCACGATACTTTGTGGAGACCTATGCGGCTATGCCTTTGGATAAGTTCCTGCAAAAAGTTAGTCTTTAAAGACAGCCAGCCAGCCACCAGCCCAAACACACTTCAATTAAGTCCCAGGTCTTGAAATGCAGAAACCATGGATTCATTTTAAGCATCTGAATTATGCTACATCCACCGAAATTTTAAATGTGCATCTAAACATAGGCAATCACACAATGTCCGTACTTTATGAAATCTGAGAATATCCACCTACATCATCCTCATGTTTCTATAAAAGCCAGCTAAAATGTGCATTGTGAGCAAAAATGCTTTAGGGTGTGTTTGGCGCAGATCGTTTAGGAGCATTTAGGAGCGGTGAGAGTTGAGCGTTGTGATATTTAATGCTTGTTTGGCAAGCAACAAGTAGCTTTATATATATATATATATATATATATATATATATATATATATATATATATATTTTAATTATTTTTTTTTAATTATTATTTTTTTTTTTTGGAATGCTCCTTTTCCAACGCTCCATGAAGTAGCATTCATGAGCGTTGAGCATTTTAGAGTTGTTTTACACATTATGATTACAACTACAACTACGTTACCATACATTTTTATAGGAAAAACAGCTACTGCTGCATACTGCCTACTGCCACTCACTGCTACTGCTATTTTTGCCAAACACACCCTTAATCACTGACTACTCATCTCAACATACAGCCAGAAAACTATTGGTTAAACCGTGGACAGACATTTTGTACATTGCTATAAGGGTACGATTATACGCCACAATGATGCAATCTGAACTATAAAGTCAAAGATAAATAAGATGTACATCATCTTTACCATGGTTACAACAATCCTACAGTCCTACTGAACATTTCTGAAAATATGGTCCTATTGAATTTGGGGTCATGTAATGTGGCCTTCCAACAATGGACACTAAATGTAGATTAAGACAAGTCTACTGACAATATAACTAAATATCTGGGTTGGAGCTTCAATAGTTTTTCTCACATAATGGCTAACTATCTTTGGGCAGCAACAGCTAATGTTAAGTTTGTCCTTACAGAACCCTTGCATCATGAAAGCACTTGCATCGCCATCCCCTCCTTGAGAGAATCCTAGCCCGTAAAATAAAGATTATCTAAGTATTCAGCCTTCACTTGCACATCATTTCCATTTACAAAGTTTTCCACAAACAACATGCTACACCTACTAGTCATCACTTTATCTATAATCTGTTACAACCTTTAGCTATTTTAGAGGAGCACCTCTTGTATTTTTCAAATGAGCAATATTTTTAGGCTGAGAATCAAAGTTACATATATGCATAGACAGACAGAAAGGTAGAGTGGATGCTATCTTCTGTGGTAGCTACAGTGAATAAGATAGTTTCCAACCAATGACTCTATTGACCAACTGCAATTTCCATGACTGTCTATTGACCAACTGCAATTTCCATGTCCCAATTATGTGCTTTAAAAAGATTGATTTGTGTAAGTTGTATTGCTTCCTCCCTTGCTCATAATAGAGCATCTACCTTACTCTCTTCACCAAAGTGAAGGTAAATTAAGAGGTGGAGTTTACCCCTAGACTACTTCAAATTATATTGCCTGAAAAGCAACTGAAAATGACCATTATACCATAAAATAACCTAATGGAAGCCATCTGACCTCAAGCATAGACACATGAAAGGTGTATAAAACCCATGTTGTCAGAAAAAAATTATAATGATTCAAACATGGTCTGAAAATGATATAAGCAGTTCTACACATCTTCTCTATCACCTAGTCACTTAGCTACATAACCTAACAGCTTACGTACCTTCTACAAACGTGTTCAAAACCTAAACCACCGATGAGTTAGAAGTGACAGTTGCTAGATGTTCCTAAAATGACGATTCTATCCCTGTCTAAGATAATAGATCTCCAGAACTTGTACAACTTGTATACAATATCTATAAGAGACTGAGCCACATCACAATACCGAATGAATGACTTAGAGTGATAAGGTGAGCAAACTTTCTCAACCTATATAACATCTTTATCCTAAGGTTTGGGAGGCTTTTATGAGATCCATGGTGGGAAATATCTTCCCATATTTCGTCTATAATTGCAGTTGGTTGTTGTAGGATAATAGATTTAGTTGAACTATCTATTTTACAGGTTTGGCGAAAACCAAGAAACTTCTTATAAATGCAACATTTTCATGATTAAGCTTATGCCAAAAGAAGACAGACGTCACACACTCCCAGCCTGCATTATATGCTCATATTTATCAAATTAGATATTAGAGAGTGCCTTTCGCCATTTCCTGAAGATATGACCTCTACATTTAAAGAGCTGATCAGCGCTAGTAACTTTCTTTCATGTGAATAAAGCTGAGTACTTCTCTCAAAATGCTTGCAAATAAAGGCACTAGGATGCCATTTGTTGCTTAAGCCCTGCACCTATACCTTGACCTGATGCATAGTCTGAATGACAAAGGTGTCACCAAAGTTAGGTAGTGCCAGTATATGCGGACTCATCATACATGGATTGATTTAAGAACATTGAAGCGTATGTCTGCTTTTTCACTCCATCAAAGGACTCCTTACAAGAGTCGTGTAGAAGGTGTTTGCAATTTAAAAGTCTTTATGTTGCTTGGATTTGTAGCCACACTCCCTTTAGAGGTATATGACCAATGAATGCAATCTGGGCTACTTCAAAGCCAATTTATAGAGGTTAAAGTTGATAACTTGATACTTTTAATAAAGTTTCAAAACTAGAGCCACTCTGGATATGTATCAACATATCATCGGAATAAACGAGAAGAAATATTCTCAAAAAAGGATTTAATAAAGATTTATAAGACATGGATAAGTGTCTGCTCTCCCGGTGGAGTTTTTAATGTAGTTTCATGGACATCATGTGCAGCTACTCTAATCTAATAGTACCCCGAGACTCTGAGAGGTCACTTTCAGAAAATTATGTGATTTTCTAGACTCATAAGTCACTTATAGGTAACTCACCCATAAGTTCTTTCACCAGGAGACAGAGGACATAGGAAACATGTTTAGACTCTAGAAAAGTAATTCTATTCAATGCCGTGTAATTTACACACATTCTCCAATCTCAATCCTATATTTTTTACTAAGATAATAAGGAAAAAAGGGTTGTTGTTAAGGCTAATAACTCCTTGGCCTAAAAGCTATTGTATTCAATGTTTCAAAAGCATGTATTTGTGGTACAGGGTATCAGTTTTTATAGGTTGATGGGAATTGGGTTGCTTTATAATAGAATTTGGTGCAGAGGCAGGGGTTTGTTATACATCAGCATCAGCTAATAATAGCCTAATATGGACCTTGTGTCCACTATATCACATACAACTGCCAAAGAGAACACCAGGGTCATTATACATCAGCTTACTTTTTAGCTTAGCATATCTTGCGTGATTCCAGTCCTTCATGCCACAAATTTCTTTTTCTGATCAAGGTTATCATTTCTTCTAGAGTGCTAACCAAATTAACGAATCTTTAGAAGGATTTGCAAATTCTTTCCATGAAGCTTAGGATTGAAAATTGGGATTTCTTTAGGCATCACTTAACACAAAAATTATTGCGTTTTCGAGTGGCACAAACCAATTTCCTAATGTGTAACATAGTGGAACTGATTCTAACTACTTAGGCTCACTTTACACAAAAAATATTTGATAACCTGAAAAAACAAACATCTCATTATCACAACTTCAAATATATACCAGATACTCATTATTCCATATAACCACCACCCAAAGTGGCCTAGTAGTAAGGCACTCAATTTCCTCACAAGAGATCTAGGATTCAAACCTCACTAGGTACACATTTGGAGGTGGCCAGGAAAGTGTGGGAATCAGTCACGGGGATACCCCGGTTAGGCCACCTACATAACATAACAACCCCCCCCCCCCCCCCCCCCCCCCCCCCTCCCCACTCCACTAACACCCACACACAGCATTATCACAGATAACTAAATCCGTACATATGTCACCAACTCACCATCATTTCTTAATAACTAAAAGTTAAGTCAATGGAGTGTTTGGGACTGCGTTCCGCAAGTGAGCATCATATTATCCATTTCCAAGTGGCACAAAACCATTTCCTGCTGTCTAACATAGCGAAACTAATCATACTAATCTATTCATTTAAGGGTTACGCAACCAGTCATCGACTATATATAATCATCTTATTACTCAGGTATCATTTCACACAAAAATCCAAATATAAACCAAGATTTTCCAAACACTAAAAAACTGTCCAAAAAATTAAAACTTTATTAAACTTAAAAGTATAAAACAGATAGTGAGTTAGAATACTAACTTGTTTCCACCTTTCTCACTAACATTATTACCAAATTGAATATGTTTTCCAGCAAATATCCCACGGTGGGCCCTACCCATCACCACTTTTCTATCAGGTAAACATTTCTTCAACGACTCTTTAACTCCTGCTTCCAAATTCTTGTCACCGCCTATCTTTTTCATTATCTTTTTCACCATTTCGTTTGATCTAAACGCCATTTTTCTCAATTGGGTGTTTGGTGAAACTGATCAAGATTTTATTTTTAGGGTGTTTGGATCAAGATTTTATTTTTAGGGGGTTTAGGGTTTTCTTCAATGCTGGTAATTTCTTTTTGTTATCGTCAGGGGTGTTCTTTTATGTTGCATAAATGGTCCTTGGTAATTTGGATTTATGCATATTTTGCACTTTTGATTTGTAACCTTTATAACTCGAGGCAAAATTTTGTCATATTTCTCTACTTTAATTTAGGGCCGAGCATTGCAGACCCAAAACCGACGAGACCGATCAAAAATTGACCGAAATGAAGGACCAGATGTCCGGTCTTGGTCCGGATTTTCCTTATTTCGGTCTCTGTTCGGTTTGATCCGGAACGGTCTTACGTAAAACCCGACTATTATGCCTTCTTGGACCGACCGAAGGACCAGACCGGAATGGACCAACCCGGACCGGACCGAACACATTCGGTTCGGTCCTCGGTCTAATTTTTTGAGCTAGTTCGGTCTCGGTCTGGTCCGGTTTTGATCGGTCCGGTTCGATTTTGGACCGTTGATCAAGCATACTTTAACTTGTTGCACCTAACCCAGACACGGCTTATTTAACTCGTTTATCTAAAGGAGTTGGCGGGTTAAATGTGTTACACAAGATAATAAAGGGCATGTTGACCCGCTTAATTGATATAACCCTTACAAAAATTATAAAATAATTTTGTTTATCCTTTAAAAAAACTTAAACACGTTGCCTATTGGACCCATTCAATCGACACCAACTCAAACACAACCTTTTAATATATGTGTTAAATGGGTCGACCTGAATACAACCCGAATGTTTAACCCACTCTTAAGCTGTTTAATTTTGTTTCGAAACTTTACTCATTTTATTATCTCTAGTTATTTTCTTGTATAGATTTAATGAGGTTTTCCTTACCTGCGCGCTGTCGCGTGAGCATTGTATCGATGCTTAGAATTGTACGGTGAAGACATATTTAATTAAAAAGTTTAATACATAAGTGCAATTGCTACCCGCGCTTCGCCATGTGACCATTGGTTCTAACTTTCATAATGTGGCATTAATATATAATTATATAACTATACTAAACCCCATTAAGTGGGGTGTACAAAGTACACTTTTCAAAATGAGTCATTATAGTTGTATTAAGGTCATGCATGTGACTCACAATAAGTGAGTACAAAAAAATCCTATACAAAATACATATGTTGCAAAAAACTGGTAGAACAAAGTACAACTAAAATTGTTCATCCGTCCCGTTATACTACTGTTTGAAGCACTGTTCATTAGCTAATTATCCCGTTAATGTCACTGTTCATCCCCGTAATGACACTGTAATCCTTTGAACCTCCTCACTCTTATCTTCTTTTGCTCCATAAAAAAATGTGTTATTCATCCACACTTCCAATCACCAGAAACTTCCAACAATATTTTTTTCTTGCTCTCATCTACCACACATTAGCTGCCAAGAAGAAACAAAAAGAAAGGAATCTTTGTGTTACACTGGTATATCCATATAATCTTTTGTTTTATATGATTTGTGTGTATGTATTTAACCTGATATGCCTTTTTTCCCTCTCTTTTTTTGCCCTTTAAACTTTGGTTCATGCAGATATTACATTACAAACAACTTCAGCTTCTCCAGATTTGTACCTACGGGTAACAATCAGCTTATTAAAAACTGAACTCCTACATCATGAGATTGTTTTTTATTTATTTATTTATTTATTTATTTTTACTTACTATTATCATTAACATCTACTACTTACTAATTTGTTTTAATATGCTTACATCGAAAAAAACCTTCTACTCTATACTATTTTATACATATACATTTGTTACATATGCCTCTGTACAAATTGCATGCTTCATATCTATGCTACGCTTCATATAGCCTTTTATACATAACTGTAATAATGCCTAGGAGGTTATTAAGAACTCATTTCACAGACTTTAGCAACAACTACATGTCCAATGTTACTGGTATTAATGGATTAGAAAAACACCCACTTATTGAAACTGAAAATACCCTAGGAGTTAATGGAAGTACAGTACCTTACAATAGTTTACCAAGAAGTAGGAAAGTAGTATCACATTTGTCATCAAACACTTCGCAAAACCAGAATATCATTCCAACAACTTCCTTACATGTACCTTCCGTCAATGAAACCAACCCCATGTTACAACTACATGGACAACCATCACCTTCACCTATATCATATGAACACGTACAAAATTATCACCATCCGATATCAAAAGTCAATGAAGACAATTGGAATGCAACAAATCAGCAAAGAGAAACATAAACTATCTGGACTGCCTGACATCTCGCGCTGGATACTCAGAAAAAACTTAAAGGTAAACCTATTACATATTTTATTATTGCATATTTCAATTATGCAGTTCATAAACGGATGACTATCTAATGTAGATAAAGCAACTCTACCTGATCAGCGTAAGCGTAGAATAGCAGCAATGTATAAACGTGAATTTCACAATCACAAAAGACATAAAGGTGACTTAAATAACTTATCGTATTTGACGTACATTTTTTTTACCTCTTAGTAACTTAGCAAATACAACTCAATCATGCTAATAATAATTTCCTTAAGCCTGTGTAAATATTCAAACTAAAGTAGATCCTAATGTTATACCAGGCTTTGGTGACTCTACAAAGTTTTAGAGTAAGTATACCATCAATTTATAAAACAATGTGGTCTCACTAAATGTGCATTAACTGACAGGGAAAAAAAAATACTAGGTTAAATACAGCTTATTTAATGAAACATACTCATTAAATGCATAATAGGTTAACAAAAAAAAAATACTATCAAACAGATTTGACCTAACAAAACCTAATATTATTAGTAGAATAACAAAATATTAGATCATTATCATTCATGATAACGGATCCTTTTGTACAGGTTGTTTACATTCGAAAGGAAAGACAATACCATTCCAGAATCCGGAGTTCACCAATACTTCTTGCTCAATGGTTGCAGTTGAAGAAAGTTCTCAATGCTGTCGAAGTATCCCTATAGATGCTAAACAAATAGAAACAAACAACGCGACTACAGATATATTCACACTTGCTCCTGAAAATGATGCAATGGGTCAAAGTAAATTTATTCACCAACAAAATCATCAATATTATGAGAATCCAATAAATGACTGTATGAGTAATAGTTCACCTACAGTATATACTCAACGTAAGCAACCATAATTTTGTTTACTATTCGTACTTTCTTAAATGTAATTTTATTATGCTTACCATTTTGTTTCGTAAATCTTTACAACTATTCGAATGAAAGAAGATTTTAATGGTATACACAATTGTGGTTCGATGTCAGGATTTCAAGGTCAGTGTATAACCTATTTAGAATAACTATTGAAACAAAGAATATACTACTATCAAATACAGACTGCGTAAAAAAATGGTATTGTTTAAATAGATGTATCTTAAGAAATGTTAATACTGTTACCTAACTACACACGTGCTACATTATCATTGTTCATGATACACCTTTTCTACAGGTTCTTCAAATACTAAAGGCAAGGCAATACTATTTGAGAGTACCTCCATAGATGCAAACCACGTCGAACCAATTGATGGAATTACAAATACATCTGCACCTACATCTGACATCCATACAATCAACGAAAATACAGCCAATAATCAAAGAAACTATTAGTTCCATGAGAATCTAGTGAACCAGCCTACGTGCAGTACTTCAAGTACACCATGTTAGAATATGGACATTATTTTAGTAGTCGTATGTTAGGATCGAACTCGAGATCACGGGATTGCACACAATACGTATGAAGAGAAAAAGTAATAATTATTTATAAATGTTATAATTAATTATTAAACACAAAATAAATAATAATAATTAGTATTATTGATTAATGACTAATTATTTATTAAACGAAGATTAGGAAAGTAATACTAGACAAAACATGGAAACAAGGGAAGGTTCCGGAATCCCCTAGAGGACTCCATAACCGATCGGCCCAAGGGGTTATTCCACCTCCATTGTGCCTTGAGCTCCAAGTTTTGTGTAGTATATAAGCAAACCCAAGATGCATGTTTTTCTCATAACTTGTACACACACATCTTGGTGTTTTCTCCTCTCCTTCTTTTCTTGGTCGATCCATCTAAACAAATCCCTAAGGATTTCGATTTTCATAGATCAAACAAGTTTTGTGTTTTATTACTTGCAAATACTTTTTCTTGAATTAGTACGTGTGTACAAGAACGTGATTCAAACACATTATTGTTTGATTCTTGGATTGAATTACAAAAGAGGTAAGGGGTAATTCTTATAATCCACATAAACCCTAATTAGGGTTCTTGATTGAAGATTGCAATTTGATTCTTGTTTGGGCTAGAATCACAAAGGTATGTTTACTATTTACTATTGATTAATTAATTGCATGTTATATGATCTTGTTATAATTGCTTCCGCTATGCTCACTTGATGTGTTTGGTTTATTTTATATGAATGTCATGATATCATAATTCCAACAGTGGCATCTAGAGCCGTTATAATGTGTAATTAATTATCGAAACGCATAAAAATTGGATCTTGATTCGTTTAGTTACATGTTTTTAGGGTTTATTTGTTAGATTCCTAACCCTAAAATATTATATGGGTCGATTGACCTTAATAGGGTTTTAGGGTTTATGGTTTTTAATTTTTTTTTAATATGATTAGAAACCCTAGGATGTCATGTAATTGTTATGCGTTTTAGTAAACGATCTTGGTGCAATATGTTAATTGTTAAGCTAAATCCATGAAAAAGTGCATATTTGCATGGATTTTTATATTGTGTTATAATTTAAATTGTTTAAATTGTTTATATATATTAATGGTTAAGTTATATTAAAACATGTAAATTTTAATAGATGTCGAATTGGGGAAGACTTCAATATTAAGTAATCAATTATGTGCTATGTGGTATTTATTTAATTTTGGCTTACGCAATCGATTTATCGATGTATGTGGCTCTTTTTCCAAGAAGAAGAAAGCCCTAATTGAATTAATACGTAATACACCTAGATTTGATTATTAATAGGACTTTTGAATAAGATTTGCATGTGGCTACATGTTTTATACATATTTAATTGTTATGATTATGTATATTTGTTTATTTAGTTGTTTTATTTTTTATTATACATTACTTGTTTTTGTTTATTTATTGTGTTAGACATGTTTATAAACGAAAAGGGTAATTTTTGAATAGAAAAATAATACGGACTAAATAATGGCGAAATTGTTTTGGTTTTTAAGAGTTTAAATTTCAAAGAATTGGTTGATTGATGTTTTTGTACGTAATGGTTAAATAGGCTCGACCGAAGTTTACACACTATAAGATGGGTATAAGGATGGCAACGCATTAAATTGTGGCCTTAGAGAGACAACATTCTGTCTTAACGCTCGTTTGTGTGTAAATTAGACTTACCGAACAACCATTACATGTACATTGTCATCTTAAGGGTGAATAATCCACAATTCCACAATGATTATCCGAAACACTAAGCTTTCGGGCTTATGCAAAAGTACGATATAGTGGACGATAATTGATGGTTATTCTTTAATTGGTGAACCCGATACCTCAATCAAAACTTTGTTATTTTACTCTTAGCAAATTGGTAATAAAAATGTTTTGTAAAACCAATGTTATGAAGTTGTATGCATGCTTTTTCATACATTATTTTGATCACATCAAAATATTAATACCCTTATAAAATTAAGTCGAATGCCATCTAATTAAGAACACTTGAAGTTGTAAACGACCCAAAGTTTATGTAGATGTATATCTACGATACAGAGAACGAAGTTGCTAATAGGATGAAACCCTTTGGGGGCAAAGATCGCAGTGGACTGAAACTTGAATAGTACAAAATATGATACAAGTTCTCGATGACCACAACGAGTTAGTCCAGATTTTCAGAACATCAAGAGAGAAAATCAATGAAGGCAATGTAACTGAGTTCAAGATTCAGCTATACAATGTAGTTGGGACTCGAGAATATCAACTTCCTTCTTCAGGGACTCATGGAGCAATGGCCTTTGAAAGTAACGACAATAGTCAAACAGACTATGATGTTATTATAGAGTATAAGGATAGAGGCCCTCAACAAATCAACAAGCTTCATAGCTCATACATGTCTCTCCAATATCCTCTCCTCTTTGTGTATGGCTAACCCGGTTTTAACACAAAAATGACACTAAAAGGAGTGAATGCAAGGAGGAAGTGAAATAAATTATCTATGAATATGTATTATAAATACCAGCTACACGAAAGATTTGACCAATATTGCCTTATCTTTAGATCTGGTCGTTTATTCCAACAATATGTGGTCTCTGTGTATTGCACACTCGAACAAGATCGTCTAGATTTTGTTAGAGCAAAACAAAAAAAAAACTCAGAATAGAATGCCTGTCAGGTATATGTGACGCAGTGTCACAAGGAGACCATTTCGGACGTGACATAGGCCAAAAAATTATTCTTCCTTCGAGTTTCACTGGAGGTCCAGGATACATGTATAACCATTACCTTGATGCCCTCGCTATTTGCAGAGTCTTGGGGAATCCACAATATTTTATTACATTTACATGTAATGTCAACTGGCCAGAAATTAAACGGCACATGAGAAGATACCCCGGACTGACACAATCAGACAGGCCTGATGCTGTATGCCGTGTTTTTTAGGAGAAAGTTAAAGATTTAATAAAAGTGCTGAAAGAATGTCGAATTTTTACAACATTATTGTTACTAAAAACCATAGCCTAAGACATACATTTTCTAGTAGCATACTCACTACTATTCATTATTTTCCTTTTTCATTGACAATTCTTTATAATTGAATTTTAAAAACGTGGCCTGCCGCATTGTCACACATTACTTTGGATAGATGCAGAGTTACCTGATAAAATCAGAACAAGTGGACAAGTTCATTTCGACAGAGTTACCTGATAAAATATCTGACCCTGAAGCATACAGAGTTGTTGCAGATATGATGATGCATGAACCATGCGGAAATGCTAAACCGAATGCATCCTGTATGCAGGAAGGTGCATCCAGTATGTTAGTACAAATAATGTCAAAAACATCATTTGCATTATTCGGTCTCTGCTAGTTTTGATAATTACAAAATATAAATACACGTTACGTAAAACTAGGACTAATAAGTTTTTGATCAAGAAAACTCATTTTCGTCTTCAACATCACTTAAGGTATGTATAAATGTTAGTGCAAAAAGTGTGACTGGGTTAAGACTGGGCTTAGTCCGTGCTGGGCCGATCTTGATGGATCATCCGTTGTATAGCTTATGCACTAATCCAAGTAGAGGAATGAGTTCCTGCATAAATAGAAGCACACCGTTAGCCTTATCGTAGGGACGAACCCCACGATTAAGCTCCAGCGTGAGAATAAGTACTCATGTAGTGAGAGAAATATTCGTGTGTTCGGATGAGTGAGAAAGTCATACCCCGAAAGTTTGAGGCGAGGTTTCCTTTTATAGGCAGTGGAAATATTAGGGTTTCCTAATATTTCGCATATTGTTGTAGTGGCCGAGGTGGGACCCTCGTCGGGTAAGGATCCGCAGCTTAATCGATTATCGCGGGCGTGGATGGTTTTCTGGACCGGGGGCCGATCCACGAGCGTACTTCGGAAGTGCCACTCGTAAACAAAGTGATCACACTCATCATTCCTCTAAAGTGCAAGAGAAGAACACTCGTTGTAGTCAAGAAACGAAGTGTCGAAGAAAAGTCTTTCTCATCTCATACCGTTGTTGCGGATCTCTTCTAAATCACCATTCTTATTCATTGATTCTTGTATGTAATTGGACTTGAGTGCAAGTCTTGTATTGTGTATTGTATTGTATTGTGCCATCGTGTTGGTACGAGGTGTGAAGCCACGTGGGCTTTGGTAGATTGGTTCTAGCTAGGATTAGGACTCAGCATTCCGCTTAGTGTCGTTAAACTTGGTATAAGCTTTTGTAAGGTTTGTTCCGTCATAAGGGAGCGTGTTGATACAATGTTTGTGAAACTCTCGAGTGTGAGACTCAAGGAGTGGAGTAGGGCGAAGAGAGAGCTTCGTGGCCGAACCACTATAAATCTCTATGTCCTTGTTTGATCGTTTCTTTACTTATCTTTAGTTACTTACTTATTATTACTTCTATTTGTTGTTAAGTTGATATCACATAAAGATCGAATCGAATCATTTTCATAAACCTAACTCATAAAAGTAAATTTTCTAAAATGTAAATAAAAACGGTGAAACTATTCAACCCCCCCCCCCTTTTCGTTTCTACAATTGGTATCAGAGATAGGTTACTCAAGACTTTTAAAGTATACTGTATTTTAAAACTTGAAACGATCAATGAAATTTGAAAAATATCAAGAAGGGTAGTCTATGCAAAGACCACCACTCTTTGAGACTGATAGTTTTATTTACTGGAAAACTCGATTCGAAACGTATGTGAAATCAAAAGATCTTGATCTTTGGCATGTTATTACCATCGGTGACTTTCAACCTATTGAACATAACCCAGAAACTAAACAAGATGAAGTTGTTTCTTATGATAAACAAAGTGAAAGTCTTAAAAAGAAATTAGCTAAAAATGATGAAGAAAAAATGGTCATTTACAACGCTTTACCTAAAAAGGAATTTCAAAGAATTTTCATGTGTAATACGGCTAAAGATATTTGGAAAACTTTGTTAGTCACTCATCAAGGTAATAATCAAGTAAAGGATAACAAGATCGATCTTTTGGTTCAATAATATGAACAATTTGTCATTCCTGAAGACGAATCTATAGATAGTGCTTTTGCTAGATTTAACACCATTATCACGAGTTTAAAAGCACTCGATGAAGGTATTTCTATCAAAAGTTGTGTTAGGAAATTTCTCAGGGCACTACATCCAAAATGGAGAGCAAAGGTCACGGTGATTGAAGAATCCAAGGACTTGTCATCTAACCTAAAGGTCCATGAGTTAATCATCAAAAATGAATTTGAGATTGTCAAAAGCAAGGTGGAAAGAAGATCACTTGCTTTGAAAGCCAAAAAGGAGCTAAGTGATGATGAGGATTCAAGCTCGGAAAGTGAAGATGAAAAGTATGCTATGGCGGTTAGAGATTTCAATAAATTCTTTAAGCGAAGAAGAAGATTTGTAAGACAACCGCGTTATGAAAAGAAAGCACCTCAGAACCCTCGTGAAGATAGATATAGTAAGGTTGAGAGAAGATGTTTCGGATGTGGTGATCCAAGACACATAGTATGAGATTGTCCACACCAAACAAAAGACAAAAACCAAAAGGCATATGTAAGCGGTGCTTGGAGTGATAGCGATGAAGATGCCAAGAATGAAACATGTCTCATGGCCGGATCTTCAAAAGAGGTACATCTCGAAACCGATATCCATAATGATGACACTCACTAGATTCACTTGATTTAGATAATGAGTTTGATAAAATTTGCGAAGTAAGTCAAAAGATTATTTTGAAATACAAATCTTTAAAATCCACCAAGTCTAAATTAGAAAAGGAAATATCGGAATTAAAAGACAAATTGTCTAGGCTTGAGAAAGGAAAGGAAATTGATTTGGAGTACAAATCATGTCAAAATCTTAAAATCGAAAATGAGGGACTCAAAGAGGAAGCCTCAAAATTAAATAAATTTGAAAAGAGCACTCATTCTCTTAGACAAATAATAGGAGCTCAAAAGTCTTCCAATAATAAAACCGGTATAGGATATAATTTTTCTAAAGCATCAACAAGTAAATAAAAAAGAATAAATTTTGTGAAATCTCAGACGATGTGTCTACTGGTGACGGTTCTATAAATCCACCAGACGGTCCCTTAATTATAAAGGACCATCCTATCGATAAAGGACTGTCCCCAGTGCGCAAAACTATGATCTTGCCTAAACCTATCCTAGGTTCTAATCCAAAACAATTAACCGCAATGAACTCAGAAATACCCATTGCTAGTGTAAGAGAGGTAAAGCAATTCTATAAACCAATACTAAAACCCGGAGTAGGATAAAACAAACCAACAATAAGATCTAGATCTCCACCTCCTAGAAAAACAAATATAGTAAATGGACAAACTAGATCAAGATTAACTAGAAATCAAAATTATCATAGGAATTATTCCATGAGTTTGAAGAATGATTTCCTTCCTATAGGATTTTACTCACCATTTAAACATCCTAGAAAAATGTATAGGATGTTTGGTGCTAACAACTTTGGACCCATGAGATATTGGGGACCATATGTTTGAGTTTGTCTATGTTATCATTAAATATGCTTGGGAATTGACTTGGAGCCCGACGAATGGGTTAAAGATAGTGGATGCACCAACCACATGACGGGTAATCGCAAGCTATTCTCATCGTATCAAGCATGTAGTGGAGGTAATATTACGTTTGGTAGTAAACTCAAGGGTAAGATCATCGACAAAGGTACAATCACTCATAACTCTCTTACTATAACTAATGTGGAACATGTAGATAACTTAGGTTTTAATCTACTTAGTATCAATCAAATATGTGATAATAAGTGTAAGGTAATATTTTCCGAAGACGATAGTGAGATCATAAAGGATGGAAAAGTAATTGCCAAAGGGATTAGAAAATGTGACTTATATGTCATGAAAATAAGTAACAAACCTAATAACAATATATGCTTAGCTACGGTAAATGATAATTCAACTCTATGGCATAGAAGACTAGGACATGCTAATATGCGTTTATTGCAATCTTTAGCCTCTAAGGATCTAGTTAGAAATCTTCCTAAACTTAAGGTTGACCAACAATTTTGTGATGCTTGCAAGGTTGGAAAACAAGCTCACTTTAGTCATAAGCTTAAGAATATGATCTCAACATCTAGATGTCTAGAGCTTTTTCACATGGATCTCTTCGGTCCTTCCGCCATACGGAGTTATGGAGGAAATCTCTACACCCTAGTGATCATAGACGATTACTCTAGGTACACTTGGACTAGGTTTCTTAAAAACAAGACCGAAACCTTCGAACAATTCAAAAACTTTAGCAAGAAAATTCAAAATCAACTAGGATGCAACATAGTTTCCATTAGGACGGACCATGGTAGATGTTGGGTTTTGAATTCTGCTGCTGAAGAGTTAAAATGCTGCTAAAGTGAAACTGCTGCTATGGATAAAGATTCTGCTGCTGTCATTCAAAGTGGGAAAGTGCTGCTAGTGGAATCTACTGCTAAAGAGATATGCATGTATACGGAATAGATAATTATAGAATAGATTGTGTGTATATTTTATACGTCTAGAATATCCTTATCTTGTGTAGAAAGGTATTGTAAATCTAGTAGGACTCCTTGGCCTATAAAAGGAGGATCCTAGGGTTAGATTGAGTACGTATTGTTTAGTTTTCATTTACACTTCAAGGTTGTAAAACCCTAGCATTGTCGAGTGCTCGTATTATTAATATATTGAAGTGTTGATAGTGAATAATTATTCTTCTTAAGTTAAGCTTTAATATTTCGCGTTCTAGCTTAAGTGTTAACTCAAGTTAACTTCTATATAAGATCGTTTGCTCAACTAGGATCAACAAGTGGTATCAGAGCTTGTGATCTAGAAGTTGAAATCAAGAAGAATTTGTTCCTTGCAAGTTTGTTGTTCCAAGATAATTACTGAAGATGGGTGATCACACACATATGGTGACTGCTTCAAAGGTTCCCATGCTCAACCCTGGAGAATATGAGCTATGGAAGATGAGAATAAGACAGTACATTCGCATGATTGACTTTAACTTGTGGAATGTGATCATCAATGGTGGCTCTTTACCAAAGAAGGGTACTGATGGAAAAGAGATACCAATCAAGACTGCTGAAGATAACTCTGTAAGGAAGATGGAGATCAAGGCTCACAGTATTCTCTTAATGGGAATACCTAATGAATTTCAATTGGACTTTGATGGCTGTGAGACTGCAAAAGATTTGATGGATGCTGTTGAATTTAGGTTTGGAGGGAATGATGCTACTAAGAAGTCAAGGAAAAACATGTTGAAGCATCAGTTTGAGAACTTTACTGCTGAAAGAGGAGAAAAGATCAATGGCACATACAACAGGCTTAATCAACTTGTCAGTTACTTAAATCTTGTTGGCTATGTGGTTCTACAAGAAGATGTAAACCTCAAGTTCCTTAGAAGTCTTGCACCTGAATGAAGTATGCATACAGTTGTTTGGAGGAATAAGCCTGACTTTGAAACTATGAAGTTGGAAAGCCTCTACAACAATTTGAGAGTGTATGAACCAGAATTGAATTCTACATCTACTTCATCTTCTGGTACTCAAAATCTTGCCTTTGTATCTTCAAAGTCAAAAGGATCTCAAGAATCTCACTCTACTGCTTATGGAGTATCCGCAACGGATGGATCTGTTGCTTGTTCTAATGATAAGATTTCCACCAGTGATATTGCTTTGTGTGCATTCTTGGCTGATCTAACAACAAATATAAGGTCACAGGTCATTGATGAGTGTCTAAATACTCATCATTTTATACCAATCTGAACTGCCAAAACATCCAAAAACACTCAAATATGCATCAAAATACTGAAAATATCTTAGAAGTGTGTTTTATATGTTTCAAATGCAAAATAATCAAAAACAGATGAAAAACGTACAAAGTTTGCATAATTGGCAGTTTCAGTCCCTCAAGTTTCAAAAATTGTCAAAACTAGTCCCTGGTTATTCTAAAAACATGAAAAAGTCACCAAAGGTCCTTTTTAATCACAAAGTTACATATTTAGTCCTTTGGTGCAAAGTTTCACAAAATTACAAGTTTACTCCCTATACTTTGCAAATTGACATAATTGGTCCCTGGGATTTTAAAACTTTGAGAAAAATAAATTTTGGTCCTTGTCCTATTAATCTTTTGCAGGAATGGTCTTTGGTGGCAAGTTTGGAGAAATTACATAATTGGTCCCTGAAGTTTCATGAATTACAGAAAAGGTCCCTGGAGATATTAAAATGAAAAAAAAATTATTACAAATAGGACCTTGTACTATTGAGATATGGCAAGTTTGGTCCCTTGATCAACTTTGGAAAAATCACAAACTCAGCCCCTCAAAATTTCATGAATTACAAAATTAGTCCTTGTGGTATTATAAGTTTAAACCAACCGGACCCTAAAATAAAAAATACCCAAAACCCAAAACTAATCCAAATCCATTAAACCTAAACACTACCCAAGCCCACCCCTTCTACCCATTTGCTGGCCCAACTCCAAAAGCCCACTTTTTAAATAAATAATACCGGGGTCAACATACCAGTCAACACCACTCCACCTCCTTCTTCCTCCCACACTGCAATACCACCATCTCACCCACAGTTTCACCTCCACCTCTCCACCTTATCCCTCCACCTCCACAAGCTCCCAAACACATTTAATTCACCTAAAACGTAACAAGCAATCCCAACTGTCCCCTAGGACTTTTTGGCGCCAAAAGCAATTTCAAACGGCCAGGATTGTTTTGACCTTATCAATGGCTCAGAATTGGTGGGAAAGTCACAATAGACTGCAAAGAGCTCAAAAGATATCTATATAGCAGAGGAGAAGCAGAGATGAAGGAATATTAGATTAGCTTAGTTTAGTGTAGTGTCGAATTAGTTAAATTTCCATTTCCATTGTACTTTTAATCTTTCTAGTGTCTAATAAAGTTAATTCAGTGTATGTTAAACCTTTTCAAGTAATCAATTTAAGTTTCTCAGTTGATTTCATCATTGTGCAATTTTTACTCAAAATCTCATTAGTAGCTTAATATTGTTGTTTGTTGTTATTGTAGATTGAAATAGCTCATATAAGCCATGACATAGCTTATTATAGCTATTAGAAACCTAAATTATCAGTTTCACTTAGAAAAAGAAAAATACTAAAAAAAATTCAAGAAAATCAATGAAAAATAAAAAATCATAAGAGAAGAAAGAAGAAAGCAAGGAGTGTTGCTGAATTTGGATGATATTGGTACTAGTGCCTTATGGGAGGCTTTAGGAAGTAATTTTGTTCATGGTTCTGTGATTCTCAGCTTGGACTAAAATTGTAAGCAAACTCTTTGATCTTTGTGTTTTTAATAAACAAGTATTATTAATAGCTTATCTGTGTTTCTTATGCTTGTTTATTACTTAGTAGATAAAGCTCAGGTCATAAATTAGGTTTTTGATTTAGTTTACTCAAGTTTTATTCAAAACTGTTTCATAAGGGAGTGTTTGGATTGCCCTGAAATCTTATGTTCAGGTCTGTTGCAATAGCTATAATTGGTTCACCTAAGTTACTTTAGATCATACTAGCTTAGTTTAGTCATAATACCTCAGTGTTGTTTGCCCAATAGTCAAAATCCATTTCCAAATCCTTTGACAGTTAACTGTCAAGGATTTTAGACCCACAAACCATCATTTTTGTTAATACAAATATCGCCTAAAAACGTTATTTATATTTTACGATCTTCGCTAAGTTTTGTTAACGACAAAATGTAAACCTTTGTTTCTAAGCAAAACATAATCTTACTTTTTAAGACTTGCATAAACTAGACTTTTGCTACATTTTACATTTCATAAAACACAACACAAGTTTATTTCTTAAATTAGAAATTGTCACATCACATTTATGGCAAGTTTTGTCACTATGTATTTATGGAAAGAAATGTGTTTGACTAACTTTGTTGTTGCTTGCAAGCTTTGTATTTGACTTGTTTTTAAGTGATGTGACATTGTTTGGTTGCTAGGATTTATGAGACAAGAACTTGTTTGGTTTGAAGAGTTATTGCATAAACCTACTGCAGACCCGGCGGTACCCTGGGGGTACACGGGCGGAACCCATCTGAGGGTTCCGCCTGATCCGCCAAGCATGCAGAATGTTGTGCTATAAATACCAAGCCATAACTTGATTTTTGGCTAACCTCTTGAGATCATATTTTACACACACACTCAACTTTTCTTCTAACCTCTTAACATTGTAAATGTGAAGTTTCCTTTTGTAGCAAAGAAGCTCACAAGGTCATCAAAAGTTACAAGTTTCCAACACAACGTTGCAAGACTTGTTAGCTTAGTATTGTGTGAACTCTTATTGTTTACACGTCATTTGTTTGTGTATATTCTGTAGTGAGTGGTTAGTATTTTAGTCCTCAAAATACAAAGAGTGTTGGGAGTTGTTGTACCCTAGTAAAAGAACTAACGGGAGTGGTTGTGCCCTTGTAAAAGAACTCGACATTTAGCTTTGTGTCGGTAAAAGTATAAGCGACGTGTAAGGTTTTCTCCGCCGGTGAAAGGAGCTTGTTGACTAGTGAAAGAAACTCTCGAGTTGGATACTCGGGGCGTGGACGTAGGGCAAGGAAAAAGAGTCCTTGTAGCCGAACCACGATAAATACTCGTGTTGTGGTTTGATCGTTTCTTTCATTTACTTGCATGTTATATATTGTGTTTGTGCATATATCTTTGATCAAACGGAAAGTTTCAAAGCTAACTTAACAAGTTAAAAAGATTTTAATCGGTAAACTATTCAACCCCCTTCTAGTTTTCCACAATTGGCATCAAGAGCTACGTTACTCAAGCTTTTAAAATATATTGTTTTTAAAACTTGAAACGATCCATGGATTTTGAAAATTTCAAAGAAGGGCAATCTATGCAAAGACCACCGCTCTTTGAAGCAAATGGTTTTATATATTGGAAAAACCGTTTTGAAACCTACGTGAAATCTAAAGATATAGATTTGTGGTATATAATTATTGATGGTGATAACGTAGTTACTAACATCAAAGATGATGATCAAAAGAAATTAATAGGTAAAAATAATGAAGCTAAAATGATGCTTTATAATGCTTTACCTAAGAAAGAATATGAAAGAGTCTTTTTGTGTAAAACCGCCAAAGATATTTGGCAATCCTTAATTGTCACTCATCAAGGAAACTCACAAGTTAAAGATAACAAAATTGATCTTCTTGTTCAACAATATGAACAATTTGTTATTTCCGAAGATGAGATTATTGATAATGCCTTTGCTAGGTTTAACACTATTATTACTTCACTTAAAGCACTTGATGAATCTTTTTGTAGTAAGAACTTTGTTAGGAAATTTCTTAGAGCACTCCATCTGAAGTGGAGAGCAAAAGTGACGGCAATTGAAGAATCCAAAGATCTTTCAAGCATGTCACTTGATTTATTGGAAACCTCAAAGTTCATGAAATGGTAATGGAAAAAGATTCGGAACTAGTTAGAGGCAAGAAAGAAAAAGTTAAGTCCATTGCCTTGAAAGCTAGAGTCCAATCAAGTGATGATGAAGAATCTACTTCGGATAGTGATGATGAGGAATATGCTATGGCCGTGAGAGACTTCAAGAAGTTCTTTCGTAGGCGAGGAAAGTTTGTAAGGCAACCTAAAGATGACAAGAAAACCTTCCGGAAAGATCGTGATGATCGAAAAGGAAAAGTTGAAAGAAAATGTTATAGGTGTGGAGACACAAGTCATCTTGTAGGACAATGTCCAAAACCACCCAAGAGCAAACCTCAACAAGCTTTTGTGGGTGGTGCTTGGAGTGACTATGAAGGAGATGATGATGAGCCAAAGAATGATGATATTGCTCTCATGGCTCACAACTCAAATGAGGTACTCTCCGACTCATCTTACTCCTCTATTGATGATGATACTTTACAAAATGAATATAACAAACTGTGTGAGTTAAGCTTAAAAATCATAAACAAAAATAAATTTTTGAAAACTAAAAAGGAGTTTTTAGAAAACGAAGTCTATGAGTTAAAAGAAAAAGCTAAGAGATTAGAAAAGGGTAAAGGTATTGACACCTCATGCAAATCATGTGAAGAACTTAAACTTGAAGTTGAGAAACTTAAAATTACTCAAAATGATCTAATCAAACAAACCACAAAGTTCAAAAAGTTCGATAAGAGCATTTCATGTGCGGATGAAATTATGAAACTTCAAAAGTTACCTTTTGATAAAACTGGTCTAGGTTTCAGGAAAGTAGAAATCATTAAGGGTCAAACGAAACAAGAAAAGAACGCACATGAAACAAACAAAATTGCTACAGCAGCCCGCGGACCAGACGGAACCCAAATTAGGGTTCCGCCCGTTGGCCCCGAGGGTTCCACCAGGTCTGCTGCAGCAGTAACTCCATCCACATCGGATCGTTCAAAATTTGTTAAAGTTACATATAAAAATGGAACAAAACCTGCCTTTAGAACTGGAGTAGGACTTAGTAAAAATGAATTTAGAGCTAAAACTACTCAACCAAGACCTAAGACTCCAATTCCCAAACGCCCCTTTCCAAAGAGCAACTTCAACGCTCGACCAAACTACCAACATATTTGGAACCAAAACACTCCTAGACATTACCAAACTCCAAACCACATGCCATGGAACCCTTATGCTCTATTTTCATACTTGGAACAAATTAATGGCATGCTTAACCAAAATGGACCCATGAGAAATTGGGGACCAAATGTTTGAGTGTTTTTCATAAAATAGGTGTGCCTCAAAGTTTGTTTGGAACCGGATGAATGGATCAAAGATAGCGGTTATTCAAGGCACATGACGGGTAATAAAAGCCTCTTCTCAACATATCACAAATGTGATGGAGGTAATGTTACGTTTGGTAGTAATGCTAAGAGCAAAATCATCGGAAAAGGTACAATCTCTCATGACTCCCTTTCTATAGATGATGTTGCTCATGTTGATAACTTAGGATTTAATCTTCTTAGTATTAGTCAACTTTGTCGTAATAAGTATAATGTCCTTTTTAGTGAAAACGGTAGTAAAATACTTAAAGATGGTATAACCGTAGCCAAAGGTGTCCTTAAGAACAACGTATACGTCATGAAGTTGGATTCAACATCTAGAGACAAACTTTGTCTTACCTCATTAGATGAATCTTCAACTTTATGGCATAGACGTTTAGGACACGCTAACATGAGACTAATCCAAAACCTCTCTTCCAAAGACTTAGTTCGAAACCTACCTAAGTTGAAATATGACCAACACTTTTGTGATGCTTGCAAAGTCGGTAAACAAGTCCATGGTAGCCATAAGGCTAAAAACTTGGTTTCTACATCTAAGTGTCTAGAACTTTTACATATGGATTTATTTGGTCCATCCGCTATACAAAGTTATGGAGGCAACTTCTACACTTTGGTCATAGTTGATGATTACTCAAGATATACTTGGACAAAATTTTTGAAAAGTAAAAATGAAGCTTTTGATAAATTTGAGATTCTAAGTAAGAAAATTCAAAATCAAGTAGGGTCTAATATTGTGTCTATTAGAACGGATCACGGTCGTGAATTTGATAATGAATTTCAATTTGGTAAATTTTGTGATAATAATGGAATAACTCATAACTTTTCGGCTCCACGTACTCCTCAATCTAATGGTGTAGTAGAACGTAAAAACCGGACATTGCAAGAGATGAGTAGAACAATGCTTAATGAATAAAACATTCCACAAAAGTTTTGGTGTAATGCCGTCGACACTTCAACGTACATTTTAAATCGAGTCCTAATTAGACCATTTTTGAATAAAACTCCTTATGAACTATATAAAGGTAAAAAGCCTACATTAGGATACTTTAGAGTGTTTGGGAGTAAATGTTTCATTCTTAACACCAAGGATTATCTCACCAAATTTGACCCAAAGTCTTATGAAGGTGTATTTCTTGGATATTCACAAAATAGTAAAGCTTACATTGTTTTGAACAAAGAAACCTTAAGAGTCGAGGAATCGTAAACGTAACATTTGACGAAAGTCCACCTCCCTCTAAGACATCACCTTTGGTAGATGATGACTTAGTTGAAAGCCAAGCAATTGAATGTCAAGAAAACTTAGGTAATGACAAGGAAGATGAACTATTAAACAAAGAACTTGTCAATGTCAAAGAATCTAAAAGTCATCCATTAGACGGTGTCATAGGCAACATTAACGAAAGAACACTTAGATCAAATGTTCAAAATGAAAGCAACTACTTTTGTTTCGTGTCAACCATTGAACCGAAAAACATTAATCAAGCCATTAAAGATGAATCTTGGGTAATTGCAATGCAAGAAGAATTAAACCAATTTGTTAGGAATGATGTATGGACATTAGTTCCTCAACCAAAGAGTCAAACAATAATTGGAACAAAATGGGTCTTTCGTAATAAAATAGATGAAAATGGAATTGTGTCTAGAAACAAAGCTAGGCTAGTAGCACAAGGATATAATCAACAAGAAGGCATTGATTACGATGAAACTTTTGCTCCGGTAGCTAGGCTCGAGTCAATTAGAATATTACTTGCTTATGCGTGTGCACATAATTTTAAACTCTTTCAAATGGACGTCAAAAGTGCATTTCTAAATGGAGTCATTAATGAAGAAGTGTATGTTGCTCAACCACCGGGCTTCATCGATTTTGAAAAACCTAATTATGTTTACAAACTTAAAAAGGCTCTTTACGGACTTAAGCAAGCTCCAAAAGCATGGTATGATCGACTTAAAACATTACTAGTTGACCATGAGTATACCATGGGCTTAGTTGATAATACTCTCTTCACTAAGAAGAAAGATTCACATATTATCATAGTCCAAATCTATGTTGATGACATTATATTCGGATCAACTTGTCAAGAATTATGTGTGGATTTCTCAAAAATCATGCATGACGAGTTTGAAATGAGTATGATGGGAGAACTCAACTTTTTCCTAGGACTTCAAATCAAACAACTAGAAGATGGTATCTTCTTTAACCAATCTAAATATATTAAGGATATGCTTAAGAAATTTGGACTAGAAGATTCGAAACCTATCAAAACTCCCATGTCCACGGAAACTAAACTCACCAAGGATGAGGAAAGTGAATCCGTATATAGCACTAAATATAGAGGTATGATTGGTAGTCTACTTTACCTAACGGCTAGTAGACCCGAAATTATGTTTAGTGTTTGTCTATGTGCTCGTTTTCAAGAAGATCCTAAAACTACCCATCTTGAAGCCGTTAAAAGGATATTTAGGTATATTAAGGGCACCACACATTTAGGTTTATGGTATCCCAAAGGAATGGGAATAGACACCATAGTGTATGCCGACTCGGATCATGCCGGTGACTATGTCGATAGAAAAAGCACAAGTGGTATTTGTACTTTTGTTGGACATTGTCTCACCTCATGGTTCTCTAAGAAGCAAACGGCTCTTGCTATCTCAACAACGGAAGCCGATTACGTTTTGGCCGGAAAGGCATGTCAACAAGCCCTTTGGATGAAGCAAGCTCTTGTCGACTACGGAATTCAACTCAACGACATCACAATTCTTTGTGACAACAAAGGTGCCATTGATCTTAGCAAAAACCCGGTTCAACATGCTCGTACAAAACATATTGAAATCCGTCATCATTTCCTTCGTGACAACGTCCAAAAAGGAAATATCTCAATTGAGAAAGTTTCTTCCGAAGATAACATAGCCGACATTCTCACAAAACCTCTTAAACGTGAACCTTTTAATCTTCTTAGGCTAGGCTTAGGACTCATGGAACCTACATTGTAGTTCTGAACATTAGACAAAAATCACAAAAATCAAAACAAATCCAAAACCATTTTTCTCAGCAGGGTCGGCGGAACCCTCAACCATAACGGACGGAACCCACCTCAGGGTTCCGCCGTGTCCGTCGACCTGCAGAATCATTTTCTTTGTTTATATTAAACCAAACACCCATTATCTCATACCACAACTTCCAAACTGCTACTATTCACTTTACCACTCATCCACACCTACGAATTCTTGGTCCTCCATTCATTTACATTGCTAATCAATCATCATTGTAAGTATTCTAAACATGATTACAATCCTGATCTGAGTCTAGGAATTCTATTTCTTGTACAAAAATAAATACTTGAGGTTATGCATTAACTTAAGAAATTCATGCATGAGATTAGGTAATTAATAAAACTAATCATGTTTCCCATTGTTAGGAATTGCATCTTTAATTAGTATAAACATGTTTGCTAAAACACCCCATGTCAAATCCTTTCAAAAATTTCTCACAAGTAGGACAAATATTTTTTCGTCTCACATTGAGAATACAAAATCAAAACGTTATGCTTAAAACATCACTTGCATAATGTCTCTTGAATGCTAAAGGGAATACATAATCAATATGTATTTTCGGGTACATTCAAACGAAGCTACATTGAACTAGGAGCGTTTGGGTTATCTTTTGTTTTATAACAAAACTTGCATAAAACGATTTTGGAGCATCAAAATGAGTCAAGATAACCGCACCTCCACATTGTTTTCATATAGGCACACACTAGAACTTCCACATTATAATAGTGGTTTACGTAAACTAAAATGTGAAATTTTGTTGTTCTAGGAATCATCATGCCTCCTCTAACCCACTACGACCACAAGGACACCATTAAGTACCTACCTAAACACCACAAAACCAAAGGCCTTACCGCAAATCAAGTAAACGTTTTCAAAGCCCTAGAAAAACACTATGTCCATGAGGGTAGAACCATTGACCCATCTTTCCTAGAAGGCACAAACCTTTACGCCGATTTTGCCACAATCAACTTTGAGTGTCTTTTGAATATCGACGAGCCTATTTGTCCTAGGTTCATTCTAGAGTTCTATGCATCCTCCGTCCTCTCCACGGATGACTATGGTCATATGTCTATCAACTTTAGGGTTAGCGGTCATCAATACTCCTTCACTCTTGAGGAGTTTGCTCAAATCCTAGGTGTCCCAAACCATGGTACTTGCCTCTATTCCGACTTGCACTGCCTCTCAACTCTTGACAACCTCCAAGACCGTATCCACCCTTATGACACACCCCTTGTCTCAAAAGATGTACTCCGTGACCACCTCTTTGTTAGGACCACCACCACTAGGAGAACCCGTTCGGGGAATGAGGTCGATAAGGACCCATATGGAATGGAAATGAACGAACTTAAGCCCCAATTCAAGAAATGGGAGGAAGTCCTTAGAGCAAATGTCATTAGCACAATAGGGAACCGTGACCATATCAACCTTTACCTTTGCTACATGCTCTACTCCTTGTCCGTTAGGCAACCTTTCAACCTTTCCTACTACATGGCCAAGAGAATGGCCGACATTCCCGTGCATGGCACAACGGCTATGCCATATGGAATGCTCTTGACCCGTCTCTTTAGGTTCATCTCACCCATTCCACCAACTTCAAATGGTCTTCGTCTTAACTACACTCTCATTCCACACACCTTTGTTCCACATAGTGATAAGAGAGTTTACAAAGCCCAAGGAAAACGCCCACATCCTCCTACCTCATCTTCGTCTTCCTCAATGAGCGAAGATGACAATTTGCCAAACTCTAGGCTCCCTCCTCTCGAATACCTTTCTCAACTTCCGGATAGTCCTAATGAGTCGGAGGAGTTCAAGCAAACAAAGGGGATGTTTAAGAATCTTGGAAGGTTCCTTGGAAAGCTCAAGAACAAGATCGACCGTCAATGAGTGTGGGTGTGTTAGGAGTGTTTGGCATAAGGTGCTATTGAAACAATTTGGTCGTTTAAACAATATTTGTGATGTATTTGTGTGTTAGTACAATGTTTGATACACTTTGGAACATGTTTTAACTAACAATGATGCAGGGAGACAACTTTTGGCAAGTTGTCAAATTTTCAAGTTTATGATATTTTCACTAAGTATAGTGAGATTCTCGACCTCAAGGTCAAAGTCCTATGAAATGCATGTTTACGTGTCCAATTTTTGCATTACCCAACCAGAAATGCCTTATCTCTTTGATTTTAGGAGTTTTCGAAAATTTTGAAAAACGTCTCGCGGGTCAAAAACGTGGACTGCCACTTTTTTCACCCCTGGCGGATCTGGCGGTACCCAAATTTGGGTTCCGCCAGTACAATTTCTGGGAATCCCAGATTTTGCCCAACGGACCAGGCGGCACCCTCAAATGGGTTCCGCCTGTGTATTCTGAGGGTGCCGCCAGCCTCCTGCAGAATTTTAGTTTTTATTTTCACAATTTCAACATCCAAACACCAAAATCCAATCCTTTTAGGTAGAAAACCATTACTTGCAATGTGTTTAGCAAAATAGGATACTCCTTCTTCCATAAACTTAACCAAAACCATTTCCCGCCAAAATTCAAATTCAACCATAACAACCTCAAGGACCCCTCAAACATTAAGGAAGGAACCCTTTTAAGGGATCCTTGAAATCCCTCAGATTTTTACTATCACAAATCCACCAAAACCACTAAGCATTTAGTGCAAAACTTGTCTTCTCACTTCACCATTTTCATTGGATTGACTCCCATGACATGACAACCCACAATTAGTTTTCTAAATCATTAGAAACCTCCATTTTTGTATGGACTAACATCAAATCCAAACACTCCTTTCCATAATTCATCAACACTATAAATCAAGACATCCTCAACACCATCAAATCACACCTTCCTCAACACAACTTCTCAACCTTATAAACCATGACTAAGTCAACAAACACCTCTCAACCATCAAGACCCATCCGGAAAACCGCCCGGATTAGTGTTAAACCACTATGGTCCAATCAACCCATCAACCTAACCTCCTCATCCTCGGATGAATTTACATCACCCATCAAAAATGAACACTTTTTGAACCTTGCATCTCCATCATCATCACCCAATCAACCAAATGAGCTCACTCCACCACCAACTAAATCACCTATTGACCCAACTCCACCAAGTGCTCCAACTCAACCATCCAAAACCTCATCACCATCACCATTACCCAAAATTGAGCCAATGGAACTCTTTGGGTCTCCTCCCACATCACCACACCCATTTGTCCAAGATCTTAATGATCTTCCACCAAGACCTACACAACCACCACCTTTTGCAAATCAATCACCAAGGTCAATTCTAGACCTTGATGAGGATCTTAACCTTAACCAACCATCACAACAAGTGTACCATCCACCCACACCATTGTTGTTTCACCCCATCTACCATGACATTCATGGTCCTCTATATGGAGAACCAAACTTTAAACACCATGATCACCCAAATCCACCACACCCTCAACCTCAAACCTTTGAGTCTTTATTTCCTTCTTATGAGGATATCCAAAACATGGTTGAAAACCATCTCCATCAAGCAATGGAATTTCAAACCACATTGCTTGACTCAATACCAAACCCATCATCCACCCAAGAACCACAAACCAACCAACCCTCAAACCAAGAAACCAAAACCAACCCATTTCAACCCACTCATCCCTATGCTTGCTCAAATTGTGAAACCATCAAAACCTTGCTTCACCAATTCCAAAACGAAACCCGTTTTGCATTCCAACACGTCATAGAACGTTTGGGTGCACTTTCCCACCCCAACAAATCCTAGACAACTTTTGGAGGCCATTTGCCCCACTCTAGGAATGTAGGATTTTATTTTATTTTCTTGGTTATTTTTTTTAGTTTTTGTTTAGAAGTAGAAGAATAGTTCTCATTTATTGTCTTTTGACTTTTAAAAGTCAAAATTTTACTTGGAATGACATTTCTTTCTACTAACTTTTGTGCATTGTTGGTTGATCACTCTTTGGTTTGTCAATGTGGTTGCAATGTGTGTGGTAACTACATTCTTAACTATCTATATCACCAACTAACATTTTTTTGGTAGGGTCCAAAATCCATGTTTCCCATCTTGGCACTCCATTTAGGGGGAGTATCAACCAAGGGGGAGCATGAGCATTATTCCGCTTCGCCACTCTGCTTTTTGTTTCGACAAAAAGGGGGAGGAATATATTGAACTTTCAATACTTAATATGATTTTCATAAATTAAGTAAAACAAGGTTAATATATTTTTTTTTTAAGTCTTGAAAACCAAGATTTTGCATGTTACTTAAAAACAAAGTTTATGTTTTGTCATCAACAAAAAGGGGGAGATTGTTAATACAAATATCGCCTAAAAACGTTATTTATATTTTACGATCTTCGCTAAGTTTTGTTAACGACAAAATGTAAACCTTTGTTTCTAAGCAAAACATAATCTTACTTTTTAAGACTTGCATAAACTAGACTTTTGCTACATTTTACATTTCATAAAACACAACACAAGTTTATTTCTTAAATTAGAAATTGTCACATCACATTTATGGCAAGTTTTGTCACTATGTATTTATGGAAAGAAATGTGTTTGACTAACTTTGTTGTTGCTTGCAAGCTTTGTATTTGACTTGTTTTTAAGTGATGTGACATTGTTTGGTTGCTAGGATTTATGAGACAAGAACTTGTTTGGTTTGAAGAGTTATTGCATAAACCTACTGCAGACCCGGCGGTACCCTGGGGGTACACGGGCGGAACCCATCTGAGGGTTCCGCCTGATCCGCCAAGCATGCAGAATGTTGTGCTATAAATACCAAGCCATAACTTGATTTTTGGCTAACCTCTTGAGATCATATTTTACACACACACTCATCTTTTCTTCTAACCTCTTAACATTGTAAATGTGAAGTTTCCTTTTGTAGCAAAGAAGCTCACAAGGTCATCAAAAGTTACAAGTTTCCAACACAACGTTGCAAGACTTGTTAGCTTAGTATTGTGTGAACTCTTATTGTTTACACGTCATTTGTTTGTGTATATTATGTAGTGAGTGGTTAGTATTTTAGTCCTCAAAATACAAAGAGTGTTGGGAGTTGTTGTACCCTAGTAAAAGAACTAACGGGAGTGGTTGTGCCCTTACAAAAGAACTCGACATTTAGCTTTGTGTCGGTAAAAGTATAAGCGACGTGTAAGGTTTTCTCCGCCGGTGAAAGGAGCTTGTTGACTAGTGAAAGAAACTCTCGAGTTGGATACTCGGGGCGTAGACGTAGGGCAAGGAAAAAGAGTCCTTGTAGCCGAACCACGATAAATACTCGTGTTGTGGTTTGATCGTTTCTATCATTTACTTGCATGTTATATATTGTGTTTGTGCATATATCTTTGATCAAACGGAAAGTTTCAAAGCTAACTTAACAAGTTAAAAAGATTTTAATCGGTAAACTATTCAACCCCCTTCTAGTTTTCCATAATTTTCATTACATAAGTTGTTAAATCCACTTAATCTAGGTCCATTTCATCTTATAACTTCATGATAAACCAGTAGGATCACTTAGAAGTTCATATAAGTCAACATTGCTTGTTCAACTAAAAAGTCAAAAGTTTACATTTCAGCTTTTCTCAAAATTTCAAGTATTTGTTGTGATTTATGTGTTTGGATTAAGACTCTGAAACTTGTTCCTAGTTAAAGTCCAATAGCTCAATTTTGAGGTTTCACCATACTTATATTTTTAGCAATTTTTCCCAGGGCCCCACACCTGGCTAAACACACTTGCAGGGCAAGGTGTTCCCCTGCACCAGCAGAACCCACCCATCACCACCACTTTGGTGGTGATTTCTGACCACCTCAGTGGGCCCCACAACTTAAACTTGGTTCCTTTGAAACCCCCTCCTAGTAGTCTCTAAGATTTGACCAATTGTTTGACCTTAGGCCTTGTGGACCCCACCTGATTTAGACCATCTTGTTTGTCCCAATTCTGTGTTGAATTTGGTTTTTGGAATTGCTTAATCTAGCTTATTAGCTTATCTACTGAGCTTATTTGACATATTTTAGCTTAAACAAGTCCAACATACTCAGTTAAATCAGAATAATCCATAGTGGGTCCCACACAAGCTCATTTGAGCTTATTTGCTTGTTTGGTCAAACAGAGTCAACTTTGAAGCTATTAAGCTCTCACAGTGCTCATTATTAGCTTCTAAATTAGCTTTTTTTTTTTTTTTTTTACAAAAGTTAGTTATTTTTAGATATAAAATAGATTTGTAAAAGAAAATTCAAGAAAAACCAATATAATAATAAGTGATAGTTTCTATTTAATATAATTTAAATTTTAATTTTAATTTTTATATTTTTATTAAGTAACTTATATTTTTATATTTTTATTAAATTCCTTTTATATTAAAGTATTTTTAATAATTTTCTCAGATTTTTATTTTGTCATTTAGTATTTATTAGAATTAAAATTAGTTTTATTGATTATTAATTAATAATTAAGTATTAAATAGCATAATTAGTTTTTACAAAGTAACACCTAGATTTTATATTTTTCCTAGCTTTTATAAGTCATAAAATAATTTTAGAAATTTTCTTGCAATTTTTACTGTTCATTTACTAGTTTTTATAATTTAAATAGTTTAATTGGTAATTAATTAATAATTAGTAAACTAGTTTAAAAATACATAAAACCAATTTTTTATAATTTTTTAGGATTCTTGTGATGGTTAATTAGATTTATAAAAATCTTCTTAATTATCTAAGTCTTTTTAGTATTTATAATAATTTAAATCAATATAATTAGTTAAATAATAATTAATTAATAATAATTAGATAAATAGTCTTAAAAATATAATTTTAGTTTTAAAATAAGTTTTATAATATTTTAGACTTTTAGAAATTTTAATTTTATTTTTCTAGACTTATATTACATTTTCTTATTTATTAGTAAATTATTAAATAAATTAATAAATAGTTATTAAATAATAATAATTAATTAAATAATTAGTAATTATAAAATAAATATTTTAAGTTTATTTAATTTGCATTTAAGCCCCTAAGGCATGCAAATTCCTACTTTAGTTAAAATCGTTTTTGTTTCGTACGTTTACGTAGAATTAAATTAAACGTACGCGTTTTAGTTATTAAACGTTTTTAAAATACCTAGCTTTCACGTAATCGTTAAAATAGTTTATCTAAGTTATTTTGTTTTATAAAACCCTAGTGTAATCACTCACACTCACACTTATACCCTTTCCTGTTCATATTCACTCGATCACAAACTCGTTTTTAATACCATCCACACCTCGTCGGGACATAACGACCCGGGAAAACGCTGTATTTCACGGAAGCATTGGTTTAAGCTGTTTGACTATTATAGTTGACCATTCACAAGTGGTTGATCAATAATTATCTGACTGTTTACCACCAATCAAAATTTGGCGCCGCTGCCGGGGAGGTTGTGCGCGTATTTTAAACGGTTTTACGTATCAGTGATTCTGGATACACGCTCATTGTATATTTATCCATCCCTTGTTCATATTTTCTTATTATAAAAACAAAACTGTTCCTGAAAACATTTTAAAATTAGTTTTCAACGAACACAAAAACCCAAAAATATTTTCCTTATTATTATTATTACAAAAATTTTCAAAAACACCAAAAATATTCACCTTTACCTTCCTACCTTTTTGATTCTTCATTTCTCACCCTCCTAAACCCTTTGATTCTTTCTATGTCTCATTCTCACATTCTTGTCTGTCAGTGGTGTGGTAGTCCTTATAATGGTGGTAATTGCCCTACTTGTGGCATGCTAGAGTCAGGAAACGGGTCTTTCTATAACCAGAATCCCTACTCTTACCATGATACGACTGATTCTTACCAGCAGCTTCCACACCATGAGACCCAACAGTTTTACTGTTGTGAGTATTGTGGAGGCCCTCACTACGGCTCTGATTGTCAAACTAGGAATCAGTTTGTCTATGAACAGGTTCCTTGTAACAATCATGAATTTGGTTTTAACCAGCCTTCACAGTACACAAACCCTCAACCACTTCCTCAGGACGAGTTAGCTAAAACTGAATTGATTACTAAAATGATTATGGCTCAAAGTCAATTCAACAAAACCATTCAAGATGGAATAAACAGTCTTAAGGATCTGATTCTTAAGAAACAAAAACCTCTTGTTAACTCATTATATCTTGAGGATGAAAGAAACGAGGATGAACCAATTGAAGACAAAAACTCAAAGGACCCTTCAGATATCTTGATAATGGGGGGCAAGGAAGTCAAAGTAAATCCTCTTGAGGAAATAAATGACCTTGTTCCAATCCCAAAGGTATCTGAGAAACCTTTTGATTCAACTTCAGTTGAAACTACTTCAGTAGAAATACAGGGAGAAAAGAATATAACTGAATCACTAGCAGTAGAAATAATGGAACTTGTAGAATCCATTACTACTAGTCCTTCTCAACTCCCTGAGTCTGCTGTTATCACACCCGAGGTTCACACTCACTCTCTGAGCATGGGGGACGAGCATCTTGACACTGTTCCTCAAAAGGAATCAAACGAATTCATAAAGTCTAGTGTTGAGAATCTTGTCTCAATCCTAAGTGAGTCACAGGGAATTCTTGATCATATGTGTGATATCCCTCCCGCTCTTGTCTTTCCAAATGATCATATTCAGATGTTCTCTGATTCTGATGAGGACTATTCTTTATCTTGTGGAGACATAAGTTATGTGGGGGAATTACCTTCTGAGCTTGTCAACTCAGAAGAAGAGAATGATGAAGAAATAATCCAAGACGAATCTCTTCGTCTTACATTATTAAATGCTAATCTTCTCATTTCTAGAATCGAGGCTTTTAATGAAAAGCCTATTTCATCTCCTATCCCCGTTGAGGATAGTGAGCTTTTGATCAATGATTCTATTCCGGAATTGCAAACGTTCCATTTTGATCATACGGGAGAAAAGATAAGTGGTATTACCACTTCTCATTCTTATAATTTTCTTCCCGTATATGAATCATTTACTTTTGAGGAGTTCCCCAGTGAACTCACTCAAATCAATCCCGAATATGAATCATTCACCTTTGAGGAGTTCTCCGGTGAACTCACTCATATCATATCTCCACCAGAGTATGATAATTTCTATTTTGATCTAGACATACCCATAATATGTCTTGATCAAACGAGCTTAAAAGAGGAGATTCATGAAACAATGAATTCTCCTATTGAAGATGAGGAGTTAGTCATGATATTTATCATGACTTTCTTTCTTTTCTTCATATATCCTGTGGCTTCTCCTGTTCTTCACTCTTTTGGGAGTGAGGACATTATCTTTGACCCCGACATTCTAATTTATAAATTTTGAGCCGGGTACTTATCTCATCGGTGTGGAACTTTCACGTGCTTCAAATGTTTATCCAAACATCTTGAATGAAAGTCCGATGCAGATTGTTCCTTCCACATCATGCTTCCCCATGGACAAATAAATTCGGGGTCGAGTCAAGCTAGCGACTCGGTAATCAAAAACAGTAGCATGCATACGGGGTTTTCACCCAAAGTGTGGGGGAAATACTAACCCACATGTTGTATATATGTATATATCCTCTCAAAAAAAAAAAAAAAAAAAAAAAAAAAAAAAATTGTACATAAACTTAAATAAAGGCTATGGAGTATTTTCCTTCTTACGTTCTAAGTGTTGGTTTAACACCCGTTACTTTGAATATTGAGGACAATATTCAGTTCTAAGTGTGTGGGGGGGGGGGGGAATTCGTTATTCTAACGAATTTAAACACATGTTCCATCAAGAACCCCCATTTTAGCCAAAATTTTAAAATTTTTTCTCACTTAGAACGCAATAAATGGTTATCAGTCCGCTATGTCTAACCCACATAAGGATTGGCTAATCCAGGAGTAAACGGCTCTTGGTAAAGATAACTCAAATCTGTTTATGGCTTGCAATTTGCCCAAAATTGTATGGTACCTCAACTCGCCATATCCTAAAAAGCGAATGAGTTGGCTAGCCCGCAAGATTATGGCTTGTGGTAAAGGCAGTGGAAAAACCATAATTGGTAATCAGCTCACCAAGATGTTGACTATTCCATCAAGAGTTGGGTAGTCCAGAAGCAAACGGCTTTTGGTAAAGACAAATCAAATCCGTTGACAGCTGGTGGTTTGCTCAAAATCACATGGTTATCAGCTGGACCATAGTTCTTACTTGAATCGATACATCTGGCTACTCCAGAAGTGATGGCTTTTGGTAAAGAGTTTTTCAAATCCATTAAGTTTTTCTCAAAAGATTGCTAGGGACTAGCAATAGTTTAGTGTGGGGGATTGATGAGTGTCTAAATACTCATCATTTTATACCAATCTGAACAGCCAAAATATCCAAAAACACTCAAATATGTATCAAAATACTGAAAATATCTTAGAAGTGTGTTTTATATGTTTCGAATGAAAAATAATAAAAAACAGATGAAAAACGTACAAAGTTTGCATAATTGGCAGTTTCAGTCCCTCAAGTTTCAAAAATTGTCAAAACTAGTCACTGGTTATTCTAAAAACATGAAAAAGTCACCAAAGGTCCTTTTTAATCACAAAGTTACATATTTAGTCCTTTGGTGCAAAGTTTCACAAAATTACAAGTTTAGTCCCTATACTTTGCAAATTGACATAATTGGTCCTTGGGATTTTAAAACTTTGAGAAAAATAAATTTTGGTCCTTGTGCTATTAATCTTTTGCAGGAATGGTCTTTGGTGGCAAGTTTGGAGAAATTACATAATTGGTCCCTGAAGTTTCATGAATTACAGAAAAGGTCCCTGGAGATATTAAAATGAAAAAAAAATTATTACAAATAGGACCTTGTACTATTGAGATATGGCAAGTTTGGTCCCTTGATCAACTTTGGAAAAATCATAAACTCAGCCCCTCAAAATTTCAGGAATTACAAAATTAGTCCTTGTGGTATTATAAGCTTAAACCAACCGGACCCTAAAATAAAAAAATACCCAAAAACCAAAACTAATCCAAATTAATTAAACCTAAACACTACCCAAGCCCACCCCTTCTACCCATTTGCTGGCCCAACTCCAAAAGCCCACTTTTTAAATAAATAATACCGGGGTCAACATACCAGTCAACACCACTCCACCTCCTTCTTCCTCCCACACTGCAATACCACCATCTCACCCACAGTTTCACCTCCACCTCACACCTCGGCCTCTCCACCTTATCCCTCCACCTCCACAAGCTCCCAAACACATTTAATGCACCTAAAACGTAACAAGCAATCCCAACTGTCCCCTAGGACTTTTTGGCGCCAAAAGCAATTTCAAACGGCCAGGATTGTTTTGACCTTATCAACGGCTCAGAATTGGTGGGAAAGTCACAATAGACTGCAAAGAGCTCAAAACATATCTATATAGCAGAGGAGAAGCATAGATGAAGGAATATTAGATTAGCTTAGTTTAGTGTAGTGTCGAATTAGTTAAATTTCCATTTCCATTGTACTTTTAATCTTTCTAGTGTCTAATTAAGTTAATTCAGTGTATGTTAAACCTTTTCAAGTAATCAATTTAAGTTTCTCAGTTGATTTCATCATTGTGCAATTTTTACTCAAAAACTCATTAGTAGCTTAATATTGTTGTTTGTTGTTATTGTGGATTGAAATAGCTCATATAAGCCATGACATAGCTTATTATAGCTATTAGAAACCTAAATTATCAGTTTCACTTAGAAAAAGAAAAATACTAAAAAAAATTCAAGAAAATCAATGAAAAATAAAAATATCATAAGAGAAGAAAGAAGAAAGCAAGGAGTGTTGCTGAATTTGGATGATATTGGTACTAGTGCCTTATGGGAGGCTTTAGGAAGTAATTTTGTTCATGGTTCTGTGATTCTCAGCTTGGACTAAAATTATAAGCAAACTCTTTGATCTTTGTGTTTTTAATAAACAAGTATTATTAATAGCTTATCTGTGTTTCTTATGCTTGTTTATTACTTAGTAGATAAAGCTCAGGTCATAAATTAGGTTTTTGATTTAGTTTACTCAAGTTTTATTCAAAACTGTTTCATAAGGGAGTGTTTGGATTGCCCTGAAATCTTGTGTTCAGGTCTGTTGCAATAGCTATAATTGGTTCACCTAAGTTAGTTTAGATCATACTAGCTTAGTTTAGTCATAATACCTCAGTGTTGTTTGCCCAATAGTCAAAATCCATTTCCAAATCCTTTGACAGTTAACTGTCAAGGATTTTAGACCCACAAACCATCATTTTCATTACATAATTTGTTAAATCCACTTAATCTAGGTCCATTTCATCTTATAACTTCATGATAAATCAGTAGGATCACTTAGAAGTTCATATAAGTCAACATTGCTTGTTCAACTAAAAAGTCAAAAGTTTACATTTCAGCTTTTCTCAAAATTTCAAGTATTTGTTGTGATTTATGTATTTGGATTGAGACTTTGAAACTTGTTCCTAGTTAAAGTCCAACAGCTCAATTTTGAGGTTTCACCATACTTATATTTTTAGCAATTTTTCCCTGGGCCCCACACCTGGCTAAACACACTTGCAGGGCAAGGTGTTCCCCTGCACCAACATAACCTACCCATCACCACTACTTTGGTGGTGATTTCTGACCACCTCAGTGGGCCCCACAACTCAAACTTGGTTCCTTTGAAACCCCCTCCTGGTAGGCTCTAAGATTTGACCAATTGTTTGAACTTAGGCCTTATGGACCCCACCTGATTTAGACCATCTTGTTTGTCCTAATTCTATGTTGAATTTGGTTTTTGGAATTGCTTAATCTAGCTTATTAGCTTATCTACTGAGCTTATTTGATATATTTTAGCTTAAACAAGTCCAACATACTCAGTTAAATCAGAATAATCCATAGTGGGTCCCACACAAGCTCATTTGAGCTTATTTGCTTGTTTGGTCAAACAAAGTCAACTGTGAAGCTATTAAGCTCTCACAGTGCTTATTATTAGCTTATAAATTAGTTGTTTTTACAAAAGTTAGTTATTTTTAGATATAAAATAGATTTGTAAAAGAAAATTCAAGAAAAACCAATATAATAATAAGTGATAGTTTCTATTTAATATAATTTAAATTTTAATTTTCATTTTTATATTTTTATTAAGTAACCTATATTTTTATATTTTTATTAAATTCCTTTTATATTAAAGTATTTTTAATAATTTTCTCAGATTTTTATTTTGTCATTTAGTATTTATTAGAATTAAAATTAGTTTTATTGATTATTAATTAATAATTAAGTATTAAATAGCATAATTAGTTTTTACAAAGTAACACCTAGATTTTATATTTTTCCTAGCTTTTATAAGTCATAAAATAATTTTAGAAATTTTCTTGTAATTTTTACTGTTCATTTACTAGTTTTTATAATTTAAATAGTTAAATTGGTAATTAATTAATAATTAGAATAATAATTAGTAAACTAGTTTAAAAATACATAAAACCAACTTTTTATAATTTTTTAGGATTCCTGTGATGGTTAATTAGATTTAAAAAAATCTTCTTAATTATCTAAGTCTTTTTAGTATTTATAAAAATTTAAATCAATATAATTAGTTAAATAATAATTAATTAATAATAATTAGATAAATAGTCTTAAAAGTATAATTTTAGTTTTAAAATAAGTTTTATAATATTTTAGACTTTTAGAAATTTTAATTTTATTTTTCTAGACTTATATTACATTTTCTTATTTATTAGTAAATTATTAAATAAATTAATAAAGAGTTATTAAATAATAATAATTAATTAAATAATTAGTAATTATAAAATAAATATTTTAAGTTTATTTAATTTGCATTTAAGCCCCTAAGGCATGCAAATTCCTACTTTAGTTAAAATCGTTTTTGTTTCGTACGTTTACGTAGAATTAAATTAAACGTACGCGTTTTAGTTATTAAACGTTTTTAAAATACCTAGCTTTCACGTAATCGTTAAAATAGTTTATCTAAGTTATTTTGTTTTATAAAACCCTAGTGTAATCACTCACACTCACACTTATACCCTTTCCTGTTCATATTCACTCGATCACAAACTCATTTTTAATACCATCCACACCTCGCCGGGACATAACGACCCGGGAAAACACTGTATTTCACGGAAGCATTGGTTTAAGCTGTTTGACTATTATAGTTGACCATTCATAAGTGGTTGACCAATAATTATCTGACTGTTTACCACCAATCAGTCATCAATCAAGATTTGGATCATATTGATCCTGATGATGTTGAAGAAATTGATCTTAAATGGCAAATGGCCATGTTGACCTTAATGGCAAGAAAATTCTTGAAGAGGACTGGAAGAGAAGTCAAGTACAGGGCTAAAGAAAATGTGGGCTTTGACAAGTCAAAGATAGAGTGCTATAATTGCAACAGGAAGGGTCACTTTTCCAGGGAATGTAGGGCTCCAAAGAAGAATGTTGAAGCTCCAAAGAAGACCATTAAAGAATCAAAGAATACCACTACTGCATTGGTATCTTGTGATGGGCTGGGAGAGTATGATTGGAGTGATATGGCTGATGAAGAACCAAACTATTCTCTGGTGGCTCAAGTCAAGCCTAAAGTGCATAACTTTGCACTTATGGCCTATGCATCATCATCTTCTGGATCTGACTCTGAGGTATCCAATGATTCTGATCTATCTGTGTGTTCTTTTAAATCATGTGCTGACACTGTAGAAGAACTTAAGTCTAGGAATAAGAGCCTAATTAGAGAAGTTGAACACCTAAAACTTGATAGCTTAGGTTACAAAGTAGGTATTCAAAATGTTGAAAGACGATTAGAATATCTCAAACAGTGTGAGCTAGAATATGTAGATAGAATTAACCAACAAGATGTTGAGATTTTTAAGAAAAATAGTGAAATTGAATTTCTTAAAAATAAATTAGAAGAAGCAGAAAAAGATAGAGATGCAACTCTTGCTGATAAGGATAAACATATAGTAAGAGTAAATAAACAACAATATGCTTCTGACTTGGTTAATAAATCTATTGAGAGTACCTTGATGAGGAAAGGAAGTGGAATAGGCTACAATGAGGTTGCTCCGCCTGTTAAGAGTGCCTATGCTCCACCAGGAAAAGAATTGTCTTTCATTAGTGAGCTAGATATTGATAAACCTGTAGGTGAATCTAGTACAAGTGTCTTAGAAACACCTAAGGTTGAGGGTAGAAAATTTCCTGAGGCTCCTATTATTGAAGACTGGTATTCAGATAGTGATGAGGAACAGGAACAAGTTGAACTAGAACAAAGTGTGAAAAAGGAAGAAATTCCTACTAAAGTTGAACCTAAAATTGAACAGGTAAAGTTTGTGAGACATGTGCTAGGTAAGGGCATCTCTAGGAAAATGGTAGAATATAATGAGGTTCCTAGAGGTCAAATGAATGGATTCTATAATAAGCCTAGGGGAAATCAGAGAAACTTTAATAATCTAGTTTCAAACAAATTAGTTAGTGAGTTTCAAATAAAGAAAAAGGCTTTTTATAAGTGTGGTAGTTTTGAACATTTGATTAATAGTTGTAATGACCACAAAAAGCCTGATTGGAATCAATTCTCAAGGGTGAATCATAAATACGTTTCTAAAAATACTCACCCTCATCCTAACAAAAATATGATTCCAAGGGCTGTGTTGTTGAGATCTGATGCAACTAGATCTATTTATGCTGCTAAATCAAATGGTGCTTTTAAAACCACAACTGGTTCTGTTGCTGGCTCTACTGCTAGTAAGCACTCTGCTGCTAGTATGCACTCTACTGCTAGTAAGCAATCTGCTGCTAGTACAAAACTTTCTACTTTTGGGCCAAAAGTTTTATCAAATACAGTTGTTGGAAATCATTTTTATGCTGTTAAGGCCTCAGCTTGCTGGGTTTGGAAACCAAAATCATCTGTTTCAAAAAATGTTTCCAAAAACAGCAGTGCATCAAGTGATTTAAAGAAATTTAATTATGTTGATGCACAAGGCAGATCCAAGTCAGTAATGGCTTGGGTCCCCAAAAGAAACTAATTTCTCTATTTTCATGTGCAGGGTAATCTACTGGATGATCTGAAAGATATGGTTATTGTTGATAGTGGATGCTCTGGACATATGACAGGAGATGAGTCTCAACTTGAAGACTTTGAGGCTTTTGAAGGTGGTTATGTTGCTTTTGGGAATGATCCAAAAGGTGGAAAGATTATTGGTAGAGGAACTTTGAGAACTGGAAATTTGGACTTTGAGAAGATGTTTCTTGTGAAAGGGCTTAAGTTTAACATCTTTAGTGTCTCACAAATGTGTGACAAAAGGAACTTTGTTCTTTTTACAGACACTGAATGTATGATCCTTTCTCCTGATTTTCAGTTGCCAGATGATAAATTTGTGCTATTGAAGGTCCCTAGAAATAAAAATATATATAGTGACCATATTAAGAACATTGTTCCCAAAAGAGCTTTGGCTTGTCTAATTGCAAAGGCCACTATTGATGGGTCCAAATTGTGGCATAGAAGACTTGGACATCTGAACTACAAGACAATGAACAAGCTGGTGAAAGGAAATCTTGTGAGAGAAATGCCTACAAAGGTGTTTGAAAATTGTGAGACTTGTTTTGCTTGTCAAAAGGGTAAACAACACAGAGTTTCATTCAAGTCCAAGACAGTGAACACATGTCACACCCCTAAAATACCTGAATGGCAGCGGAGTGGAATACATGGGGGTTACTGCCATAGCATCACAGTTACAGTCATATTTATAAATCGTATGTTAACGTTTATTTAAACATAAATATACGTAAAACGTAAATATATCGAAAATATTAATTTGAATATTCTACGAGTGGTATAGTATGCAAATGCTATTATGAAGAAATGTAGACTATTTCTAGGCCGTATGAAATGTCCCTACTGATAAAGCATGAATTCGCACCTGAACCAATTCGGTTACGCGAATTTAAATATCCGTAAACTAAATTTACGATGAAATGAGTAATGTACATGAATAGTGTTTTTCTCCCGGAAATGAATAGTGTTTTGTGAATAGTAATATTTTTGAACGCTTCTCAGAACATCAAACTGACCTAAAAAATGATGAATAGTAAAATGATGAATAGTGATGTATGAATAGTAAATTGTCGAAGTTCAGAAAATGACCTGAAATGGTGAGTTGTGATAGTCGCCCACCCAAAAAGGAATTCAGTCCCTGAATTCAGCTGGTGTTGGTCTCGAAAATAGACTTGATGAAAAGATGTGGATACTTGAGTCGCATTTGGTCTTCCCGTTCCCAAGTAAACTCGAGACCTCTTCGAGAATTCCAGCGAACTTTCACGATAGGAATTCGACTCTGCTTCTACTGTTTGACCTAACTGTCCATGATTTCTACTGGTTCTCTTACCAGGTTTAGGTTTGTCATTGGGTTGGATTCCTTTCAATGGAATTATCTGTGACTAATCTGAAAGTCATTTCTCGGGATCTGAAATTGTGAAGCATGTTTGTGTAATCCTGCTACTTTCCAACAAGGCGCAAGTCTGAGGGTTACTAGCCTATTCTGTCTGAAATATTAAATGGTCCAGTGTACATCTAGTTTAACTTCCCGGATTTTCTGAATGGTATCATGCCTTTCCTAGGCAGAACTTTTAACGTGACCCTACCACCAACTTGAAATTCTAAGGGTTTACAACTTATCGACTTGTAACTGATTCTTGATTTGCAGGAAATTCCTGGTTATTTGATGAGTGTTTACAGGAATAGTGAGTTTGGTTTTTTCCTCATTCGGTCCGTCAATAGATGATCAGCGCTTCTTGAGGTTTACAATGTGATATGGGTAATATATGTTGCTAAACTCTGCCAGAACTCAAATTTGTATGTCAGCTGGTCGATTCTAAAATGAATCTTAAATGGTCCAATATACTAAAGGTTCAATCTCTCGTGTTACCAAAATTGTATCATGCCTCTCCAAGGCAAAGCTTTCAACTTAGTTCGTTCTCTCACTTGGATCTAGATGGTTTGCTGTTCAGGGATACCCAATCCGCATGATGTGCGTCATGCACCAACCTAACTTCTACCAGTTTCTCGTTGCTTGTAACTGGTTCTTGACTTGTGAGTTTTCATAGAATTTAACTTTCTGATTTCGGTCTGTAAATGGGTAATTGGTACTTCGACCACAGAGTGCCTCAAATGGTGTAGTCTCTACGCTCGTGCGATAACTATTGTTGCAAACGAATCTGATTTATGATAAATGGTTAGTCCAACCATTTCTAGAGTCAATTGCACACTCTCTGAGCATATCTTTCCTATGTTTGAATTGTTCTCTCGATCTGACCATTGGTCTGAGGATGATAGACGGTGTTTACATCTAAATGGGGTTCCGAAGGAAATCTTAAAATGATTGCTAGAAGTCTGAGGTGATTCGATCACCTTTATCAGGAATAATTGAAACGGTTACAATGAATCTGATGACTAATTCTACAACGTTATACTTTTCAAAAAGGGTGTTATACGAAGAAGATAGAATATGGGTAACAATTTTTGATTCCTTGTGTTTTGGTCTATTGGATGCTACGACATGTGTATTTCTTTGCCTAATGTGCTTGGTCTCCATTACTGACGTTTGTAATCGTTCTATGGTGTCCCTCCTAATTTCCTTCATCACATATTCTAATATTCCTTATTGTCAAATCACAAAGCCCTAAATGCATAGGCGATGTAGTATGGTGATTTGTTTTCAAAATTTATCTCGCGATTTTGAGTTCTTGGTCGAAATCTTTTTCTGAATAAACGAATTTAGAAAATGGAACAAATGGTGTACTAGATAATATCTTTCTTGATGGTTCAAAATTCCGTAGTTATGAAATATGACGCGGTTTTCAAACATGTTGTGAGTAGGACTGTTTACCAAGGTTTGATGTTTAAATATTTCTCATTGTACAATGGTTCTGCTAAATATTGACTAAAAAGGATCGTATTTATTCAAAATAGGCAATTCAAAATTATTTTCTACGAGATATGTGATTTGTATAAACACAATTTTGAAACCAACTTCATTTAAAAGTAAAAATACTAACAAGGATAAAATAGTAGGATAGGTAATGTTCGCATAAATGCATAGATGTCTAACGTTCAGTTGCTGATATTGGAAGATGCCTATTGGCGATTAACTGGCAAAACTACGAGCCTAGGTATTCAACCAACTTAAGTCCTGAAATGGTTTATCGTTGAAATTGTCATCATGTTGGCAAAATGAGGGTGTCCATTGATACTATGTCGATGAATGTCTATTTTATTTCCACATGAAGCTGGGGAGACATGCTTGGACCTAACGCCACTCTTAATGTATAGGTGAGGTTATCTAGAGTTTCTTGAGGACACAACGCTTTAGGGGAATCTATATCGATATCCATAATTCGAATCAATTATTCTTTGCAAAAACTCACTGCAGGGAAGTTTTTGTATGGACGAGGCCATGTTTAATTGGAATGCTTTACAGTATCGGTTAAGAGGCTTGGTTTATTTCTATAGTGTTGCTTAGCGTACCTTCACAGTGTGTTCGATCCTGCAACTCAATCTAGCTAGTACTTTTGAATGATAGAGCTGGACAACTAGGTCGGAGATGGTGGTTCGGATGGTTTCGTGGTATCTTAGAATTGTTGTTGAGTCATGAATTGTCTTACTGTATACTTCTAGTCTAGGTTAGTAGTTCTGTAATCCTTTTATTGCTTTTCTTGTATCGAGGAATTATCCTTGTAATTGATTTGGAAGTCTCTCCTAGAGAAGTCAATGGAAAAATCCGACTTAATGGCTACGTGAGTGACAGGTGGGGTAAGTATCCAGGGAGGGTTTGTCAAAAAGAGATGTCTATGAAAGAGTTTATTTGTTTAAAATGCTTTTGGATGAAGATTGTTATTAATAATCCTTTAAAAAAAATTATTTTCTTCATGGCATAATCCTTCCTGAATTATACATAGGTGATCAGGCTATGTTTAATTTAGGACCAATGATGCGATGCTTGATTTAGTCAAAATAGCATTCTTTTTCTCAAAAGTTTTAGATGGTGTTCAACGTTTTGTTACGAAAAATGGTATTCTAGATATTTCCTTTCAAGTAACATGAAAATTGTTTCGTATAATAATAGTAAATATTTGACGTAATGACGGAAAAATCAATTCATAGGGTGGTAATAAAATAGTTTCTTTTAATAATTCCGTAAAACAATTTCCCCATATGGTAGTAAAATAGCTTGTAGTAAAATTCATTGAATGGTTTATTGGATACATGGGTGAATCTTATGGAATGGTAATAGTCTACTAATCCACTTATTTAAAGAATGTAAACATCTTAGTTCATAACAGGGCAGTGGTTTATGATTATGAAGTGGTCGAGAATATGATAGTGATATTGAGAGTGTGAAGGATGAACGTGTCGTTAAGGCATCTACAGTCAACTGAAGATGATAGTCTATGTGTTAAGGGATATAGGGCAGAAATTTGGTGCCAATGATTTGAAGTATTCGGGAATTTATACTAGGTAAAGTTCGCAGGTTCAAAGGCTTAATCCCTCTAGGCATGACTAAAATGCATAAAGAATGGAAATTGTTGTACGGTTGATCTGAGTCAAGTAGGTACCACATCGAATGATGTTTGATTTTCCATGAATGCAAGCTAAATGCCTTATGGTTAGGTGAAACTTCTCGATATCCTTTCATGAAAATGAGGTCTTGTCCCAATGTGACTAAGCTATATCGATCTCCGAAAAGAATATAAATTTTTGTTGAGTAATTGTACCTTGATCTTTTAATCCAACGAGCTTATACTAGCGTGAGGGTCTTATAATACGGAATGAACGAAAAATTCGTAATTTGAAGTAGTGGTGTTAAGGCATGGTGTATCAATATTGGCAATCTCTGGAAGAGGGGTTTCTTTCGCATCTAAGGTCAAATAGTAAGTAGGTATAGTGGTTGCTTTCGAGATTCGTTCATGAGTTATGCGTGTTCCTTATTGGAGATATGGTTTCTAAAATTAACAAAATTTATTTGAGTGAAACATTGTGAAATTTGGTCATAAATGTATTTTGGAATGACTTTATTTGAAGTTTGTAATGAATATAGTTATGTAAAACATGTGACTACGAAATATTTTGTATTTTGATAAAAACGATATCTCATATATATATGTCTTTGGAAAAGGGAATTCAAGAAGATTGTTGCTAAAATAAAAAAAAATGGAGTTTTAATCAAACCATTGAAAATCAATAATTTGTCGTACTTCGTAAGGTTTGCAAGAAATCTTTTTGTTTGTACAAAAATTTAATTTGGCTTTGACTTACTTGAATTTTTTTATTATCTCCAAAACACGAAAACTAGGGTAGTCACTTTTATCTTGGTCAACATGACCATTTAATCGTAAATACATCTTCGTCTTTGTAAATCATATTGTCTTACTTGCATCTTCCCAAAGTTGTAATTATATGTCAAAACTACTAATGTGACCACATTGGTCGGTGGAGTGTTGCTAGAGCGACTAACAATGTAATTATCGACTTAGAATAATCAAACTTGATAATGAAGGGAGAGTTGTGATGAGTTCCATTATGATGGTATAATACCGTTCAAAGCATCTTGTTGGTTTATTGTGTTATGGAGGTATGAGTCGATCATATCTACGATAATATAGAGTCCTTGTGATAGATGCCACCCTTGGGCGATTGGTTGCAATTCTTATTGTGTTTGTGAGGCTTGTGGTATTATTCAGAGTGTATCGTCCAAACACTCGTGTGTAATCTCAAATAATTAGAGGTCATCATCTGGCGATGTAAAGTTGTGGGTTCTCTAGTAGTAAAGGCTCTCAAACTCTCACCAACCTCAAACCTATAAGGTGGTGTAACGTGTGGTAGATGGTAATGGTATGTCAAATAGTGGTTGCTTCTTAAGCGGCCTGTCATATATGGGTGTAGGGTCTCTGAGATGTGATGGTGTTGGTGGTGCTTTAGATGAGGAGAACAAAATTGATGACGATGAGATCCTAGTGGTGAGTTAGGAGATGATGGTGATAATAGTGAATGGAATACTACCCTCTTTCGCACTATTTCGCGACATCTAAGAGGTAAAACTGAAGTACGCACTATGGGACGACCAATAGTGAAATAAGTAGCTGACAGTGGTGGTAGTAGTTGAGTAGTAAGCGCCCTACTAGTGAAGGAAAGAAAACATACTATCTCCCTTGCAATAAGCATCCTAATAGGTCCATTAAGATTAAGTCCGAATACTCTACCAAACGGCATTCTATGTATGGGCTGAATAATAGGAAAACCCCTGTTCCTATAACAAATCAATGGTGCTAATGGTGGTGTAAGTGCAACTGGTGGTACAATGGTAGTGGAAGATGACAAGGCATCTTCAATGTCGGAATCCGATGAAAGGATGACAGGGTGGATATCTGAAGGCATGTCACTTATGAACTAGGTCAATATAATTATATATGAATATGGGTATAAATAACTCGCACAGTGTGTGCATGAAACAATATGTATAATGAATATGCACCTATGATGAAATGATGAGATGCTATGATGATGTGGTTATAGTCTAGGGTCCAAGATACATTCTAGTTTGCTATAACCTTAGCTCTGATGCCAATCTGTCACACCCCCAAAATACCTGAATGGCAGCGGAGTGGAATACCTGGGGGTTACTGCCATAGCATCACAGTTACAGTAATATTTATAAATCGTATGTTAACGTTTATTTAAACATAAATATACGTAAAATGTTAAATATATCGAAAATATTAATTTGAATATTTTACGAGTGGTATAGTATGCAAATGCTATTATGATAAAATGTAGACTATTTCTAGTCCGTATGAAATGTCCCTACTGATAAAGCATGAATTCGCACCTGAACCAATTCGGTTACGCGAATTTAAATATCCATAAACTAAATTTACGATGAAACGAGTAATGCACATGAATAGTGTTTTTCTACCGGGAATGAATAGTGTTTTGTGAATAGTAATATTTTTGAACGCTTCTCGGAACATCAAACTGACCTAAAAAATGATGAATAGTAAAATGATGAATAGTGATTTATGAATAGTAAATTGTCGAAGTTCGGAAAATGACCTGAAATGGTGAGTTGTGACAACACAATTACTGAGCCTTTACATTTACTTCAAATGGATTTATTTGGGCCTGTTTTTGTGAAGAGCTTGAACAAGAAGTCATATTGCCTAGTTGTCACAGATGACTTTAGCAGGTTTACTTGGGTGTTCTTTCTTGCCACTAAAGATTAAACCCCAGAGATACTCAAGGCATTCATTACCAGAGTTGAAAACATGCACAACCACAAAGTGAAAATAATCAGATGCGACAATGGTACTGAGTTCAAGAATAGTGTGATGAATCAATTCTGTGTGGGAAAGGGAATTCTAAGACAATATAGTGTTGCAAGAACTCCACAACAGAATGGTGTTGCAGAGAGAAGAAACAGGACACTGATTGAGGCTGCAAGAACAATGTTATCTGACTCTAAACTTCCTATACCTTTTTGGGGTGAACACTGCATGTTTTGTGCAAAATAGAATTAAGGTAGTTAAGCCTCACAACAAGACTCCATATGAGCTATTTCATGGAAAGAAACCAATGATTGACTTTCTTAAACCATTTGGATGTCCTGTTACCATTTTGAACACTAAAGATCAGTTAGGCAAGTTTGAAGAAAAAGCTGATGAAGGATACTTGGTTGGTTACTCTGTGAATAGTAAAGCTTTCAGGGTATACAATAAGAGAACCAAACATGTAGAGGAGAATTTGCATATCAAGTTTAGTGAGAACACATCTAATGCGGAAGGGAAGGGACCAGAATGGTTGTTTAGTGTTGATATTCTTGCCAAAACAATGAATTATGTACCAGTTATTCCTAGTATTGACACTAACAAACCACAGGAAGATTTTGTTTTGGTTGAGAAATTGAAGATTGGTCCAACTTTACTACCCTTTCAGAAAGATCAAAGTTCACAAGAAGATGTTGTTACTTAAGAAAAACCTAAGGAAACTGAAGAAGGTATTGAAATACCTATTGATACAGGAAAGGTAACAAATGATGCTCCCAAAGTGGTTGTTGATGTCTCTCCTACAAGGCCAAAAGACTCTACTGCTGACTCAGAAGACTCTACTGCTAGGCCAAAACAAGCAACTACTGCTTCAACCAATTCTGCTGCCAAGCCTACTAACTCTGCTTCTTCACCAAAGTTTCCTTCTTTGGACACTCAGGATAGATCTTTTGATGATTCAAACTATCCTGATAATCCAAATATGCCTCCTCTAGAAAATATTTACTATGATACAGATGATGAGGCTCTGGATGGTAAATTATTTGGAGCTGATGCAGACATTACTAATTTGGAAGTCAACATTCCTGTTAGTCCCACTACTACTACAAGAGTTCACAAGGATCATCCAAAAGAACAAATTCTTTGTGATCCAACATCATCTGTTCAAACAAGAAAAATGACTAAAGAGCTGAAAGATCTTCAACATCAAAGTTTCTTTGCAAGATCTCTGCATCAAAGAAATAGTCACAAAGATCTACAAAATTGCTTGTTTGCCTGTTTTCTGTCTCAAATTGAACCCAAGAACACTTACAAAGCCTTACAAGAAGCAAGTTGGGTGGAAGCAATGCAAGATGAGCTTCTGCAATGCAAACTACAAGAAGTATGGACTTTGGTTGATTTGCCTAATGGAAAAGAGTGATTGGCACTAAATGGGTTTTCAGATGTAAAAGAGATGAAAGGGGCATAGTCATAAGAAATAAAGCAAGGTTAGTAGCACAAGGATACACTCAACAAGAAGGACTTGACTATGATGAAGTATTTGCACCAATGGCAAGAATAGAAGCCATTAGACTATTTCTAGCTTATGCTTCATACAAAGATTTTGTGGTGTATCAGATGGATGTAAAGAGTGCTTTTCTGTATGGGACCATTACAGAAGAAGTTTATGTGTCTCAACCACCTGGTTTTGAAGACCCTGACTATCCTGACAAAGTTTACAAGGTGAATAGAGCAATGTATAGTTTACATCAAGCTCCCAGAGCTTGGTATGATACCTTGTCAACATATTTGTTAGATTCTGGGTTTAGTAGAGGAAAGATAGACAAGACTTTGTTTCTCAAAAGACAAAAGGATGATATTTTGCTGGTTCAAATCTATGTTGATGACATCATCTTTGGTTCTACAAATAGAGCTATGTGTATTGATTTTGAGAAATTTATGAAGGATAAGTTTGCTATGAGTTCAATGGGAGAACTCACCTTCTTCTTAGGTTTGCAAGTTGTACAGAAGGATGATGGCATATTTATTATTCAGGATAAGTATGTCATTGACATTTTGAAGAAGTTTGGATTTGAAGATGCTAAGCCTGCAAAGACAACCATGGAATCCAACAAACCATTGTTGAAGGATGAAAATGGAAAAGACGTAGATGTTCACTTGTACAGATCAATGATTAGTTCATTGATGTACCTTACAGCCTCAAGGACTGATATTATGTTTGCTGTATGTGCCTGTGCAAGATTCCAAGTATGTCCCAAAGAATCACATCTCAATGCAATGAAGAGAATTTTTAGGTATCTAAGGCATCAACCCAAATTGGGCCTATGGTATCCTAAGGATTCACCTTTTGATTTGGTAGCATATTCAGATAGTGACTATGCTGGAGCTTGCTTGGATAGAAAGTCTACAATTGGAGGTTGTCAATTTCTTGGAAACAAATTGGTGTCATGGCAATGCAAGAAACAAACTGTGGAAAACTAGAAGGGGGGTTGAATAGTTTTACATCTTTTTAATTTGTTATAAAAGATTGTTTGAAAGTTTTCTTTGTTTTCAAAAATTTTGATTCGATGCTATATGAAATCAAGTCATGCACAATATGAACAACACTAAATATGTACGATAAATCAATAACAATGTAAGTAAAGAAATAGATGAGAGTTGGAAAGATCGAACCGCGAGACAAGAGATTTATAGTGGTTCGGCTACAAGGTCACCTTCCTTGCCCTACTCCACTCCCCGAGCACCTAACTCGAGAGTTTTCTTCACTATGTCAACAAGCTCCCTTATGGCGGAGAAAACCTTACACACCAATTTACACACCACAACTACGTCACAACTTATTCACACCTTCTACACAACTACTTCACACCTATTCACTACTTAATCACACCACTTCTTCACACCTATCTCCTACACACCAATCTTCTTCACACCTATCTTCTACACACCAATCTTCTTCACAACTATCTTCTACACACCAATCTTCTTCCTAACCTTTCTTCTTCACAACTAACTACTAACCAATCACACTATATATATATCTAACTAAACTATCTTCTAACAAATATTCACAACTATTCACACAATGAGATAAATACAATGATGATGCTCTAACAACTTAGATGTGGAGATCACAACAAGTGGTAATACTTCTTGTCTTGAGGGATAGAAGTATTCTTCTCTTGCACTTGATAGGATGATGTTTGGATCACTTTGAAACAAAGATTTAAGAATGTATGATCAAAGGATTTAAAGATTGGAAATGGAGATCTAGAACAGAAAGTTTAGGAGTGCAAAAGGTGAGAAAAATTCCAGATTTAAGGTGGTATTTATAGGCAACAAATTCTGACAGAGGAGCGTGGCCGGTCCCCTTAAATCAAGGCCGGCCCCCTTAAAATTAAGGGGACTGCCCCTTATAATTAAGGGGGCCGCCCAGCTGTAACGGCCAAAATTTTTGTTTTTTAGTGGGGAAAGTTTATTTGGTGAAAAACTAACATATTTTGGTTAAAAATTTGAATTCATATATTTAGTATGAATAAAACATTTTTCTTTATTACCAAAAGTGTTTTTCAAAAATATATAATATGTTTATTTAATTAAATAAACTTTGTAGTACTGAATTAAATTTCCCTTTGATCATAAATTGCACTAAACACTTTGTTTATTCATACCTTAAGTGATTTGGATGTAAAGAGAAAATGTTAATCACTAAATACTTGTTTATGTCACAAGTTTTAGTTCTATGAGTTTATATTTTGTAATAATCAAAACATAGAGATATTGATAATATGTTAATAATATTTTTAGGCATTATTTATGTCAACAATCTCCCCCTTTTTGATTATTACAAAACCTTAAACTCAATAGATCTAAACTTTGTTTTTAGACAAGTATTATAGAGTTTGTGATGAGTGCTCAAACACTCATCATTTTTATCGTATTTAAACTGCCAAAACATCCGAAAACGCTCAGAAATACATCAAAATACTAAAAATATCCCAGGGATTGTATTTTATATGTTTCAGATGCAAAATGAGCAAAAAAACAATGAAAAATGAACAAAGTTTACACAATTGGCAGTTTTAGTCCCTCAACTTTCAAAAATTTACAAAACTAGTCCATGAGCATTTGTTTTGAAAGGAAAGTCAACCTAAGGCATTTAGAAGTCAAAAATCATCAAAATTAATCCTTAGGTGAAAACTTTGGAAAAATTTCACTTTTGGTCCCTGCAGTTTGGAATTTGGCAAAATCAGTCCCTGGGAATTTCAAAAAAATGGAAAATGTAAAAATTGGTCCATGAGTTATTGGTATATGGCAAACTTGGTCCCTATATTAACTTTGGATGGATGGCAATATTAGTCCTTCAAATTCAGCAAATATACAAAATTGATCCTTGTGTTGTTATCATTACAAATCCAAACGGACCCTTTGTATTTCCTTAACCAAAACCCAAACCTGTCCACCCCCTTGGCCCAGTTGTAATAATCCCAGCCCACCAATACCTCCCCAGCCCACCCACCTCTTTTTTATTAATAAAATGGCCGGGTCAAAGATAGTCAACCCCCACCCCCTTTCTTCCCCGCCTAAAACAAACAGCCCCCAATACCCTGCAAATCCAACAATCTTGTCCCCCCTCCTCTCCTACCCAGCCAACCTATCCTACAAACCTCGCAAATGTCAACCCAAACAACATCATTACCCCCTCCAACTCAGCACTCCACTCCAAAGTATTAGGGCATAAAAATGGAACTAAGGGTCGAGATGAAAAGAAGGCTAATCCAATGGTTGGGATGTTTCCAAGGGTACACAGACAAGCAGGGAACACAAAAGACACAGAAGACAAAGAGGAAAAAGGAAAAAACAGGCCTGGTTCAATGTTTCTTTCTATTTTATTTTTACTATTTATAGGAAATTTGTAAGCCATTGAGGCAAGTAGTCTTATGTAGTTTTTCTTAATGTAATTTGTAATTCAGTTAGTTAATTTGTAAACCCTTTTCAATATCAATGCAAATTTAGTTTCTTTAAAATTTCAAGCAAAATTACTTTCAGTTTTGATAGTTGTTTTAAATTTTATTTGAAGTTATTATTGTTTTTTTTGAGGTTTCATATACTCCCTTCTCATCTCAGTAGTCAAACAAGAAAACAAAACAAAAACAGAAAATTAAATAAGAAAAAAAATAAAGAAGGAAAATTATAAAAAGATGAAGAAGGAAGAAGGAGAAGCAGTGAAGCAGGCATGAATTGGATATGGTTTAGTGTTCATGGGAACAGTAGGATGGTAGTTTGAGTTTTGGTTCTTATTGGTTTCAGGCTTTGGACCTCCTAGTAAGAATTTTCACAATTTTTCTTTGCATAATCTTTTATCAAGATATTGTTGTTGCTCAGTGTTTAATAATGATTAATTATGCTTGTTTAGTATTATTGTATGTTAGTTTAAGTAGTTTCTTAGCTTAATGGCTTGACATGTTTAAAGCAGCCCTTATAACTGTATTTAAGAGGGTGTTTGGATCAAGTTTTGTTTGGTGGTAGTTGTGTTGTTAAGTATAAGGAAGTGATTGCAGAGTGTTATTAGAGTATTAGTGAGTCAAATACAGGCTTTGGTTAGTCATTTTTGAAGCAAAAGTCAAAATTAGGTTTATAACCCACAAATCTTTTAACTGTTAGTCTTTTTTTTTGGAATCATGACCTTAGACTTTAGTCATTAGTTGTTTAGATTATGTAAATCAGCTTCATTTTACCTTGTAACAACTTAATTAGTGACTTAGGACTCTTGGAAGTTCATTAAAGTCAAACTTGTGCTCAAAAATTACAAAAGTCAAACCTGCATACCAAGATATAGGTCAGACTTCCAATCAGCTTCTAGGGGTCATTACTTGTTGAAATTCCAAAGTTTTTGTGGTCTTGTAAACTATGGTAGCTTGTTTGCCTAAGTCAAAAAGAAATTTGCATTTTGAAGATCATTTGATCACTTAAAATTGAATCCAAAGTTGCTCAACTGACCACGAAATACCCTGCTTCTTAGTTTTACAAATTTTTAGAATAATTGTAGATTGTTCATCAGTAGGATTTAAGGTGTGAAATTTGTGGTTCTAGATAGATCCCCAGGTCATATTCTTGGATTAGTTTTTAGTTTAGGTTTAGTGTTCATCTTGAGCTTAATAACAAGCACTCTCTTAAGCTTTTTGAGACTTAAGGCTGTTTGAACTCAGCAGCTTGTGCTTGTTTGATTCTTGCAAATCATTGGATTTCAGTTGTGTAATTGTTAATATTGTGATGTTTTCATGTAACTGGGATTGTGTTTAGCAAATTTGTGTTTTTATTCCAGCTTATAAGCTTATTTGTTAGCTTCTAGTTTGTACCAAAACTCAATTTCACTTAAAACATTTAACTGTTGAGGACCATAAGCTTGTATAAGCTTGGGCAAGATTTAATTTCAATTGTTTAAGTACTTTGAGATGCCACTAGCTTTTGCAGCCTAACTTTTTTTTGTTAAGAGCTTATATCTTGGCTTGTGACCTTCAAACTCCATCCTGACCACTCAGTTATACTAAGCAAGTCAGTGTTGTGACCCAGCCTTCCCAAAGCCACCATAAGCTCAAGACTTGAGCTCATCCCTTGGTCTGGGACATTTTAGAAAGGCCTCCTAGCATACTTTTGATTTCCACTCTTACCCTGCCCTCCAAGGGTAGGACCCACTAAGGGCTGCAGATTGCTTGTAAGGCCTGTTTGGGGTCTGAGGTGAATCATATTAGCTTATTTGCTTATTGTGATGATATCAGTTTATTCCATTACATGATTCAGCTCATTTCCTGTACATTTGAATGTTAGAAGCTTAAAATGTTCAAGGTTCTCAGTTAGTTGCTTGTTACATAGCTTTTGTACCTCATAAACTCAAAAATAAGCATTGTTAAGCTTATTTGCATACTCATAGCTCATTAATAAGCTATAGCCAAAGTCCCTTTGTAAAAAGTTCATAATATCAGTAGTTTAATAGTTGTGTAAAAGAAAAATTTGGAAAAGACAAAAAAATAAGAAGTGATAGCTTCTATTTAAGCCACTTTGGCTTATTTTCTGCTTATTTTTAAGCAAAATATATTTTTAAATTTTTCTTAGGCTCCTGTAATCATATTAGATTTTTAGGAATTTTTTCAGATTTTTCCTTAATCATTTAGTATTTTTTATAATTTAGTTTAATTTAAATCAATTAAATAATTAGTTTTTAATTATTAATAATTAATTAAAAAGTAGGAAAAATAGTTTTTCTGTTTTAAAATTAGTTTTATAATATTTTAGATTTTTCTAAATTTAATTTTCATTTTTCTAGTTAAATTTCATAATTATTTGTAATTTAGGATAATTTAGTTAATTAAAAAGTAATTAATAATTAGTAATTAATTAAATAGTGTAAAAATTATTTTTCTTTTTCTAAAAATTTTCTTAAGTCATTAGGATTGTAAAAATATAAATTTCTCGTTCGTAGGACTTTGTTTACTCCCGTTTCACTTTTTTATTTGCGCGTTCGCGTTTATTTTAAACTAAAACGCGCGTTTTTAGGTTAAATTACGTTTTAAGGTAATGTGATAATCAGTAATTGTTAGTTAAGTGTTTCTAAATCATTTTCCATCATAATGTCGTAGTGTAACCATAATAATCAAATTCCTGACCTTCCTGATTAATCACCCGATCCTTTAAAACGTTCACAAATACAATTGCACGCCTCGTCGGGACATAACGACCCGGGGATTCCCTAAACTCCTTGGTTAGTTGGTTTTTGATGTTTGACTTGGTTGACCATCCTCTGGTGCTGCGACTTTGTTTTGGCGCCGCTGCCGGGGAGGCTGCTGCGTATCTACACACGTTTTTTAGATTAGTGAATTTTAACACATCATTGTATAAACTCACCCACTTTTTGTAAATTTTAATCATAAAACAAAAACGTCATTAACACTTTTCCTAAAGTGTTAACAACACAAAAAAAAAATCAAAAACAAACAAAACAGATCGTTACGTTTTCTATATCGCGTTTCTTTTAAGGTGATTCTTAAAGAGATACGATTTTGGTAAACGAAACGATACCAAAAATATTGTCCAAAAGTTTTTTCACCCATACACAAAAACCCAAAAACATTCGTCTTTTCTTGTGAATAATAATTATACATAAAAATAAACCGTCGCAAACCAAGACAGAACACCTACTAACTGGGGGTGAGAACATAATAAGTTCCCAAACGAAAGATTAAAACTTGCCTTTGTATCCATGTAGGTGGTGTACCTTTCTTAAAGAAGCCACTTGCTTGCGATTATTGGTTTAAGTTCACTGTGGTCTTGCCTCGACTTTGTTTTTATTGATTTTTGTTACTAGTGCATGCGCACTCGCTCTTCTAGGTCTACTAGCCCATTACGTGAGCTTGTACGAAAACCTAGAAGACCTCGTAGACGTTCAGCACCAACAGTCGGATCTGAGATCCGTACTGTTTCCACTCCAGCTGTCACCATGGCGGAAGACCGCCCTATGTGTGAGCTTCTCCAAGCACCCATCGAGGGTTTCAGAGACGCTATTGTTGTCCCAGCCATCGTGGCTGATAGTTTTGAGCTCAAAACCGGGTTACTCAATCTTGTAACCTCAAGTCAATTTTACGGTTTTGAGAGGGACGATCCTCATGCTCATATTCGATGGTTCAATAAAATCACATCGACCATCAAGTACAAAAATGTCCCGTGTGAAGCAATCAAGCTTCTTCTCTTCCCATTCTCCCTCGAGGGTCAAGCCCGGACTTGGCTTGAGAAACAACCCCCTCGATCTATTGAGACATGGGAAGATCTGGTAAAAAAGTTTGTGAATGAATTCTTCCCACCTTCTAAGACCACGAGTCTTAAAAACGAGATCACCAAGTTCACTCAGAAATATGATGAATCATTTGGTGAAGCGTGGGACCGTTTCAAATAATTATTTCGCAAGTGTCCACATCATGGTTTCTCCGAGTTGATGCAACTCAATACTTTCTACAATGGCGTGAGCCAAGTTGGTCAGGATTCTCTCAATGCCTCCGCGGGAGGTAACTTTTTGAGTAGAACCACCAAAGAAGCCTTAGCAATCATCGAGAACAAGTCTAAGGTCCGCTCTACACGAAGCAAGCCGGTTGTTTCACAAATTAGTGCGGTTCCTTCCACTTCATCTCCTTTGAGTCAGTCTAGCACCGATGCTAAGATTGACAAGCTTACTGAGGCTATTCAAGCTTTGGTTCTCGCCCAAACAAAGAAAGTTTCATTTCCACAACATCCTCCACCTGCTAAGGTTAAAAAAGTGGAAGTCTGTGTAACTTGTGGTGGGCCGCATGCCTACTACAATTGCACAGCTACTGATGGTTCTCCGTTTGAAGCTCATGCTGATATCGCCCTCCTATGGACCCGAACTACCGTTCTAATCATTATCCTGGACCTCCCGGTTTTAATCAAAACCAAAATGTCCAAAACCGTAACCAGAATCAAAATAGAATGAACCAAGGTTTTCAAAACCAAGGTAACTTCCATCAGGGTCACGGTTTTCAGAATCAAAACCAAGGTTTCCAACATCAAAATCAAGGAAACTTTAATCGAAACCAAGGTTAGGGAAATTTCAATCCCGGGTATTTTCATGGAAACAACAACCCTAATCAGGGTAATTTTCAAAATCAAGGCCCCAATCAGAACAATCGTGCTCAAAATTTTAATAACCAAAATCAAGCCATTGTTCCTACTGGGCCTTCATCTGACGAGTTGTTAAAACAATTCATGAAGTCCCAAGAAGAAATGAACAAGTTGTTGGTTAGCCAGATTTCTGAAATTAAGAAGTCTTTAAATGAACGACCCTCGGGCTCAGGAACACTTCCGAGCAACACGATCGCTAACCTGAGGGGACAACGGACAAGGTGCAAACTCCTAGCTCACGAAGTACCGCACACGTCCAACCTCAGGTTATTCCAGAAACCAGACGTAAACCTGGAGTTGTCTTTGAACCACCTGAAACTCCAGTGGACAACCCTAAATCCAAAACTTCTATTCCTTACCCATCACGTCTCAATGAACAAAAGCTCCGCAAAAAAGCTAGTCACCAAATGGATAAATTTTTCCAAATCTTTCAAGATTTGCATTTTGACATTAGCTTCGCGGATGCTATTCTCTTGATGCCCAAGTTTGCATCAACAATCAAGAATCTGTTAAGTAATAAGGAAAAACTCTTTGAGATGGCTAGAACTCCATTGAATGAGCACTGCTCAGCAGTTCTCTTGAAAAAGCTTCCTGAAAAGCTTGGGGACCCCGGAAAATTTCTCATTCCTTGTATTTTTCCGGGTATGGTTGAATGCTTCGCCTTGGCCGATCTTGGTGCTAGCATTAACCTGATGCCATATTCTGTGTGGAAGAAATTATCTCTTCCCGAACTTACTCCCACGTGCATGACTTTAGAGCTTGCCGATCGATCGATTTCTCATCCACTTGGCATAGCCGAGGACGTATTCGTTAAAGTGGGAAAGTTCCATTTTCCAGCAGATTTTGTGATTGTTGACTTTGATTCCGATTTAAGGGTCCCTCTCATTATTGGAAGGGGATTCCTTAGACCTGGGTGTGCTCTTATCGATGTATTTGAGCATGAGATCACATTGCGTGTTGGAACTGAAGCAATCACCTTTAACCTTGATCAAACATCGAGGTACTCCTCCAATTATGACTCTGAATCGGTAACGAATAGATGTCATCGATGTTGTGGCTGAGCAGTACGCTCAAGAGGTTTTAGGTTTCGTTGATGATTCTACGAGTGAAAATTTCACTCCATCTTCTTATCCCATCATTGCCAATTCTTCTCCTTCCCTCACTCCGTTTGAGGGAAGTGACTTCATCTTAGAAGAGATTGAGTCCTTTCTTAAAAGTGATTCGATTCCCGATGGAATCGATAACCAAGAGATTGACCCCGAGAGGGATATTCTTCTCCTTGAAAAATTGTTAAATGAAGATCCCTCTCCTCTTCCCGTTCTACCACAACAACTTCATAATCAGGAAATCAAATATGTTGAGGAAACTGATGATTTTCCTGAGGTCGAGCTTAAGGACTTGCCGCCTCATCTTGAATATGCATTTCTGGAGGGTGATGATAAATTACCCGTCATAATTGCTAAAGATTTAAGTGTTGACGAAAAGGCTGCTCTAATAAAGGTCTTGAAGTCACATAAACAAGCAATTGCTTGGCGACTCTCCGACATCACGGGCATTGACCCTGAATTTTGTACCCACAAGATTTTGATGGAGGATGACTTCAAACCGGCAGTCCAACAACAAAGAAGGGTGAATCCAAAAATTCATGAGGTGATCAAACAAGAAGTTTTAAAACTTCTTGATGCCGGATTGATTTACCCTATCTCGGACAGTCCTTGGGATTAGCCCAATTCACTGTGTTCCAAAAAAGGGTGGCATTACTGTTGTCACAAATGAGGAAAATGAGTTGATTCCAACTCGTTTGGTTACAGGGTGGCGTGTCTGTATTGATTATTGCAAGTTAAATGACGCCACCCGTAAGGATCATTTTCCTCTGCCCTTTATGGATCAGATGCTCGAGAGATTAGCGGGGAATGAGTACTATTGCTTCCTCGATGGTTTCTCGGGTTACTTTCAGATTCCCATAGATCCGCAAGATCAAGAAAAGACCACTTTCACATGCCCCTATGGAACCTTTGCGTATAAACGTATGCCATTTGGTTTATGTAATGCTCCGGGCACGTTTCAAAGATGTATGATGGCCATATTTTCTGACATGATCGGGAAAACTATGGAGGTCTTTATGGACGATTTTTCGGTCATTGGGGATTCGTTCCAAACATGTCTCTCCCATTTAGACAACATGCTTAAACGTTGTGAAGACACAAGGTTATGTATAAATTGGGAGAAGAGTCACTTTATGGTCAAAGAGGGCATTGTCCTCGGCCATAAAATTTCAAAGAATGGGATTGAGGTTGACAAAGCCAAAGTTGATGTCATAGCAAAATTACCTCATCCCACTACCGTCAAAGGTGTTAGGAGTTTTTTGGGTCATGCCGGCTTTTACCGTAGGTTTATTCAAGATTTTTCTAAAATCGCCCGGCCTATGACCCATCTCCTCAAGAAGGATGCTCCTTTCATCTTCTCTCCCGTGTGCATCGAAGCTTTTGAAACATTAAAGAAAAAGCTTACCGAGGCACCAATTCTTGTTGCCCCCGATTAGGACTTGCCCTTTGAGCTCATGTGTGATGCAAGTGATTATACGATTGGGGCAGTCTTGGGGCAATGTAAAACAAAACACTTTCAGCCTATACACTATGCAAGCAAGACAATGACCGAGGCTCAAAGTCATTACACCACCACTGAAAAAGAATTATTAGCTGTGGTGTATGCCTTTGAAAAATTCCGGCCATACTTGATATTGACCAAAAGCATAGTGTATACGGATCACTCGGCTTTGAAGTACCTCTTTGCAAAACAAGATGCAAAGCCGAAACTACTCCGCTGGGTTCTCCTCCTACAGGAATTTGATATCATAATTCATGATAAAAAAGGAGCTGAGAACCTAGCTGCTGATCATCTCTCCCGATTGGAAAACCCCCATCAAGATGTCTTCAAAAAGAAGGAAATTAATGAAACCTTCCCTCTCGAGACACTCAATGCGGTTGCCTTTCGTGGAGATTCTGTTACCCCATGGTTTGCTGATTTTGCAAACTACCTTGCGGGTAACTTTATTGTGAAAGGGATGTCGTCCCAACAAAAGAATAAGTTCTTTAAAGATGTGAAACATTATTTCTGGGACGACCCCTACCTGTTTAAAATCTGTGTGGATCAAGTCATCCGGCGGTGTGTTTATGGCCAAGAAGCCTCTGAAATTCTAAAGGCTTGCCATGCTGGTCCCACGGGGGGCCACCATAATCCAAACTACACCGCCAAAAAGGTGTTTGATTCCGGTTTCTATTGGCCCACAATCTATAAGGATGCCCAGGAATTAGTCAAATCCTGTGACGCTTGTCAACGTCACAGGAATATTTCACAAAAGAATGAAATGCCTCAAAATGCAATCCAAGTTTGTGAAATCTTTGACGTATGGGGCATCGACTTTATGGGGCCATTTCCATCATCTCATGGAAATAAGTACATACTCGTGGCTGTTGACTATTTGTCAAAATGGGTTGAAGCGAAAGCTTTACCCACTAATGATGCCCGAGTAGTTGTGAAATTCTTGAAAGCTCTTTTTGCTCGGTTTGGAACTCCACGTGCTATAATTAGCGATCGTGGTACACATTTTTGCAATGACAAATTTGATAAAGTCATGCAAAATTATGGTGTAAGTCACCGTCTTTCTACTGCGTACCACCCTCAAACAAGTGGACAAGTAGAAGTTTCCAATCGAGGCATTAAGAGAATATTGGAAAGAACTGTAGGTGAGAATCGTGCATCGTGGTCGGACAAATTAGATGATGCACTCTGGGCTTTCCGTACGGCGTATAAAACACCCATCGGGTGTACGCCATACAAGCTTGTGTACGGGAAAGCATGCCATCTACCGATCGAGCTTGAGCATAAAGCCTATTGGGCCCTCAAGCATGCCAATTTTGACCTCAAAACTGCGGGTGATCACAGGAAAGTTCAACTGAATGAATTGAATGAACTTCGTGATCAAGCTTACGAGAACTCTTTGATCTATAAGGAAAAGACAAAGAAGATACACGACTCAAAAATCAAAAACCGCGTTTTTAACGTTGGTGATCGAGTCCTTCTTTTCAACTCTAGACTCAAGATCTTCTCGGGAAAGCTAAAAACCCGATGGACTGGTCCATTCACTATCGCAAAGGTTTATCCTTATGGCACCGTCGAATTATCTCAAAATGATGGTCCTAATTTCAAAGTGAATGGACATCGGTTGAAACATTACTTTGAAGAGGACATACCATCCATGGTTGTCCCGGATCTCCAAACTTTCCCCAAGGACAATTAAATTCGGGGATCGAGTCAAGCTAGCGACTCGATAAACAAAAACAGTAGCAACAATACGGGTTTTCACCCGTATCTCTGATTTCTTTCTACTTTCTACCACCTAAGTATGGGGGAATGGCCAACCCCCCGCTGTTTGAAAATGTATATATGTATATAAGGTTTCATCGAAAAAAAAAAAAAAAGTGTGATTGTATGTACAGATAAATAAAGTGAAAAATGCAAAATGATTTCCCACAGTTAGTTTTTAATATTATCATTTTACGTTCAAGGATTCGGCATAATAGCCGGGACTTTAAATATTGAGGACAATATTCAATTCTAAGTGTGGGGGAGGGGAAAATTCTAGCGAATTTTATCACATTATATCCTCTAGAATCCCCGTTTTTGGCCTAAAATTTAAAAAAAATTTCACTTTATTTCAAAATTTTTGTGGTAATCAATCCGCCGTCTCTAAACTACAAAATGGATTGGCTAATCCAGGAGCAAACGGCTCTTGGTAAAGATATCTCAAATCCGTTTACGGCTTGCAATTTGCCCAAAATTGTATGGTTCCTCAACTCCCCATATCCTCAAAAGCAAATGAGTTGTCTAGCCCGCAAGATTATGGCTTGTGGTAAAGGCCGTGGAAAAACCATAATTGGTAATCAGCTCACCAAGATGTTGACTATTCCATCAAGAGTTGGCTAGTCCAGGAGCAAACGGCTATTGGTAAAGACTAATCAAATCCGTTGACAGCTGGTGGTTTGCTCAAAATCACACGGTCATCAGGTGTGCCACAATTCTTACACCTGGCTACTCCAGAAGTGATGGCTTTTGGTAAAGAGTTTAAAATCCATCAAGTTTTCCAAAAATATTGCTAGGGACTAGCAATAGTTTAGTGTGGGGGATTGATGAGTGCTCAAACACTCATCATTTTTATCGTATTTAAATTGCCAAAACATCCGAAAACGCTCAGAAATGCATCAAAATACTAAAAATATCCCAGGGATTGTATTTTATACGTTTCAGATGCAAAATGAGCAAAAAAAACAATGAAAAATGAACAAAGTTTACACAATTGGCAGTTTTACTCCCTCAACTTTCAAAAATTTACAAAACTAGTCCTTGAGCATTTGTTTTGAAAGGAAAGTCAACCTAAGGCATTTAGAAGTCAAAAATCATCAAAATTAATCCTTAGGTGAAAATTTTGGAAAAATTTCACTTTTGGTCCCTGCAGTTTGGAATTTGGCGAAATCAGTCCCTGGGAATTTCAAAAAAATGGAAAATGTAAAAATTGGTCCATGAGTTATTGGTATATGGAAAACTTGGTCCCTATATTAACTTTGGATGGATGGCAATATTAGTCCTTCAAATTCAGCAAATATACAAAATTGGTCCTTGTGTTGTTATCATTACAAATCCAAACAGACCCTTTGTATTTCCTTAACCAAAATCCAAACCTGTCCACCCCCTTGGCCCAGTTGTAATAATCCCAGCCCACCAATACCTCCCCATCCCACCCACCTCTTTTTTATTAATAAAATGGCCGGGTCAAAGATAGTCAACCCCCACCCCCTTTCTTCCCCGCCTAAAACAAACAGCCCCCAATACCCTGCAAATCCAACAATCTTGTCCCCCCTCCTCTCCTACCCAACCAAGCTATCCCACTAACCTCCCAAATGTCAACCCAAACAACATCATTACCCCCCCTCCAACTCAGCACTCCACTCCAAAGTATTAGGGCATAAAAATGGAACTAAGGGTCGAGATGAAAAGAAGGCTAATCCAATGGTTGGGATGTTTCCAAGGGTACACAGACAAGCAGGGAACACAAAAGACACAAAAGACAAAGAGGAAAAAGGAGAAAACAGGCCTGGTTCAATGTTTCTTTCTATTTTATTTTTAGTATTTATAGGAAATTTGTACGCCATTGAGGCAAGTAGTCTTATGTAGTTTTTCTTAATGTAATTTGTAATTCAGTTAGTTAATTTGTAAACCCTTTTCAATATCAATGCAAATTTAGTTACTTTAAAATTCCAAGCAAAATTACTTTTAATTTCATAGTTGTTTTAAATTTTATTTGAAGTTATTATTGTTTTTTTTGAGGTTTCATATACTCCCTTCTGCTCTCAGTAGTCAAACAAGAAAACAAAACAAAAACAGAAAATTAAATAAGAAAAAAAATAAAGAAGGAAAATTATAAAAAGATGAAGAAGGAAGAAGGAGAAGCAGTGAAGCAGGCATGGATTGGATTTGGTTTAGTGTTCATGGGAACAGTAGGATGGTAGTTTGAGTTCTGGTTCTTGTTGGTTTCAGGCTTTGGACCTCCTAGTAAGAATTTTCACAATTTTTCTTTGCATAATCTTTTATCAAGATATTGTTGTTGCTCAGTGTTTAATAATGATTAATTATGCTTGTTTAGTATTAGTGTATGTTAGTTTAAGTAGTTTCTTAGCTTAATGGCTTGACATGTTTAAAGCAGCCCTTATAACTGTATTTAAGAGGGTGTTTGGATCAAGTTTTGTTTGGTGGTAGTTGTGTTGTTAAGTATAAGGAAGTGATTTCAGAGTGTTATTAGAGTATTAGTGAGTCAAATACAGGCTTTGGTTAGTCATTTTTGACGCAAAAGTCAAAATTAGGTTTATAACCCATAAATCTTTTAACTGTTAGTCTTTTTTTTTTGGAATCATGACCTTAGACTTTAGTCATTAGTTGTTTATATTATGTAAATCAGCTTCATTTTACCTTGTAACAACTTAATTAGTGACTTAGGACTCTTGGAAGTTCATTAAAGTCAAACTTGTGCTCAAAAATTACAAAAGTCAAACCTGCATACCAAGATATAGGTCAGACTTCCAATCAGCTTCTAGGGGTCATTACTTGTTGAAATTCCAAAGTTTTTGTGGTCTTGTAAACTATGGTAGCTTGTTTGCCTAAGTCAAAAAGAAATTTGCATTTTGAAGATCATTTGATCACTTAAAATTGAATCCAAAGTTGCTCAACTGACCACGAAATACCCTGCTTCTTAGTTTTAAAAATTTTTAGAATAATTGTAGATTGTTCATCAGTAGGATTTAAGGTGTGAAATTTGTGGTTCTCAATAGATCCCCAGGTCATATTCTTGGATTAGTTTTTAGTTTAGGCTTAGTGTTCATCTTGAGCTTAATAACAAGCACTCTCTTAAGCTCTTTGAGACTGAAGGCTGTTTGAACTCAGCAGCTTGTGCTTGTTTGATTCTTGCAAATCATTGGATTTCAGCTGTGTAATTGTTAATATTGTGATGTTTTCATGTAACTGGGATTGTGTTTAGCAAATTTGTGTTTTTATTCCAGCTTATAAGCTTATTTGTTAGCTTCTAGTTTGTACCAAAACTCAATTTCACTTAAAACATTTAACTGTTGAGGACCATAAGCTTGTATAAGCTTGGGCAAGATTTAATTTCAATTGTTTAAGTACTTTCAGATGCCACTAGCTTTTGCAGCCTAATTTTTTTTGTTAAGAGCTTATATCTTGGCTTGTGACCTTCAAACTCCATCCTGACCACTCAGTTATACTAAGCAAGTCAGTGTTGTGACCCAGCCTTCCCAAAGCCACCATAAGCTCAAGACTTGAGCTCATCCCTTGGTCTGGGACATTTTAGAAAGGCCTCCTAGCATACTTTTGATTTCACTCTTACCCTGCCCTCCAAGGTACACCTGTGGGACCCACTAAGGGCTGCAGATTGCTTGTAAGGCCTGTTTGGGGTCTGAGGTGAATCAGATTAGCTTATTTGCTTATTGTGATGATATCAGTTTATTCCATTACATGATTCAGCTCATTTCCTGTACATTTGAATGTTAGAAGCTTAAAATGTTCAAGGTTCTCAGTTAGTTGCTTGTTACATAGCTTTTGTACCTCATAAACTAAAAAATAAGCACTGTTAAGCTTATTTGCATACTCACAGCTCATTAATAAGCTATAGCCAAAGTCCCTTTGTAAAAAGTTCATAATATCAGTAGTTTAATAGTTGTGTAAAAGAAAATTTTGAAAAAGACAAAAAAATTAGAAGTGATAGCTTCTATTTAAGCCACTTTTGCTTATTTTCTACTTATTTATAAGCAAAATCTATTTTTAAATTTTTCTTAGGCTCATGTAATCATATTAGATTTTTAGGAATTTTTTCAGATTTTTCCTTAATCATTTAGTATTTTTTATAATTTAGTTTAATTTAAATCAATTAAATAATTAGTTTTTAATTATTAATAATTAATTAAAAAGTATGAAAAATAGTTTTTCTGTTTTAAAATTAGTTTTATAATATTTTAGATTTTTCTAAATTTAATTTTTATTTTTCTAGTTAAATTTCATAATTATTTGTAATTTAGGATAATTTAGTTAATTAAAAAGTAATTAATAATTAGCAATTAATTAATAGTAATTAATTAAATAGTGTAAAAATTATTTTTCTTTTTCTAAAATTTTTCTTAAGTCATTAGGATTGTAAAAATATAAATTTCACGTTCGTAGGACTTTGTTTACTCCCGTTTCACTTTTTTATTTGCGCGTTCGCGTACTAAAACGCGCGTTTTAGGTTAAATTACGTTTTTAGGTAATATGATAATCAGTAATTGTTAGTTAAGTGTTTCTAAATCATTTTCCATCATAATCTCGTAGTGTAACCATAATAATCAAATTGCTGACCTTCCTGATTTATCACCCGATCCTTTAAAACGTTCACAAATACAATTGCACGCCTCGTCGGGATATAACGACCCGGGGATTCCCTAAACTCCTTGGTTAGTTGGTTTTTGACGTTTGACTTGGTTGACCATCCTCTGGTGAACTTAGCTGACTGTTCGGAACCAATCAGTTTGCATTTCTCTTCTCCCCCTTTTTGTAAAATCAAAACGGTTAAGCCGAGTAAGCTTTGTGAAAGAAGTTTAAACGGGTAGAATGCTCCCCCTTGATGTATGCTTCCCCTCATTTGAGAGCACCAAGGGAACGAGCTATGGAAATCTTGGCTACAAAAAATATTTGAAGAGAACAAGACACATATACATGCAAAGCAACAATTATGCAAATAAAAATAGATTCATTCAAGCATCATAGAAATGATTAGCATTACAACATTCAATATGCTTAAAGCATATTGATTACAATAAAACAAAAGAAGAGACATAGTCCTATATTGCCTAAGAGAGCACTTGGACTTGCTTGCAACCCATGGTTGATTATTTTATTTGCTTGAAGGAGAACATAAGCATAAAGCTTAGTTGTTAGATGGAGAGGGATATGGAGTGGGGTATGGAGCGGAAGAGGTGGATCTTACGATGTTGTATCGTGTTAAGGGTGGTATAGGATGAGGACGAGTGAGGAGATATTCAATCCAAGAAATATCTTCACTCAAGTATAGAATTTGTTTTTGAAGGAAGATGCAACAAGGGCAATAGTGAGTGTGGTTTGTAACTTGATCCAAGTTGAGAGAGTGGGGTAGGAAATTGTTGTAGGGAGATGATGGAGGTTGCCCTTTGTTGTGTTGTGCAAGGTGCATGGCATTGAGATCACTAAGATCATGGATTTGGGTTATTTCATCATGGAACTTTTGTTTTTCCGTGGCAATGCGGAGAGAGTCATTGTGTTGATATGGATGAATTGGGTTTGTGTAGTTGGAATTGTAGTTTGATGGTTGATCAAACTTGTATGGATCATTATAAGTAGTTGGAGGATGAGATGAGTGGTTTGGCATGAAGGAAGATTTTTGGCCAATGTTGTATGGTTTGTAAAGAGGATCAAATGAATGTCCTTGTGAATTAGGTGTAAAGTTTGGGAAGTAAGTGGTTGGAGGTGTTGAGTGATTTCCAACTTCATTGGTTATGATGGATTTGTTTCGGGGGCTTTTTCTTCGCCAAACGGGTTTTTTCGTCATCCTTGCAAGCCTTGAGGCTTTTGGTTTTGGTTTGTTTGGAGAAGTCATGGAGGGATGAATGGAGAGTGTTGAAGATTGGGGATATTTATAGTGTAAGATTTGTGTGTTTATGGATGGATAAAGTTTGTTTGGGAGATTAGGACAAAATGTGTTGGTGAAAAATGGGAAATGTAGGTTGAAATGGGCTAAAAAGCAGAAAAGATTCTGTAAATCAGTCCAGTAGATGGCCGGTCCCCTTAATTAGGGGGTGGTCCCCTTAAAATTAAGGGGGCCGCCTTGCATAATTAAGGGGCCCGCCCATCTGATGGTTCCCAGATTGCCAGAAATGGGTTTTTGGCAGAAAATTTGCAGAAAGGTTGTGTTTTTGGATTTGGATTCAAGCAAGTTCAATTCCTTTAGGCAATATAGCATCTAATCTAATCAAGATATAGCATGCATGCAAAAATACTTAAGCAAAAGAGCAAATAAGTAACACATAATAAGCTAAAGGAGACAAACAAAGGCAAGAGCACTTAAACTTCCTAAGGCAACTATCTTAGTTCAAAGGCAAAGGCAACTAGTGAGTAAAAAATCTAGTGATGAAACAAGATGACAATGTTATGAGTGATTTTGTCCTAGTGTGTGCCTATATGCAACAAATGTGGAGTTGTGATTGTTTCGACTTCTAAATAAAAAAAAAAATTCTTAAGAAACAATCCAAAATCTCCTTGATTCGATTTTTGCTCAATCATGAATGTCAAAGATATATATTAGATTATATACCTTGACAATTTATGTGAGAGTTTATGCATGAAAAAAAAATGTTTTTAGCATTTGTCAACAATGCAAGGAAAATGATGTTCATGTAATTTCCTAGATGTGAGAATAATTGTTTTAAAAAAAAATTGATTGGGGTTTACAAAAGAGTATATGCAAAGAAAATAATATTTCCCAATCTTTTAATTTTGTGCGAAATAGATTCCTAGACTCAGAAATGGAGAAGTGGAAGAAAAGTAAATCTTATGCAAAACTTAAAAGAAAATTTTTCTAAATGCAATAGAATTTAGTCAACTTGTTCCATCATTCCTAATCCTAAACGCAAGTGATTGAATAATTCACGCTTAAGGGGTTTAGTGAATATATCCGCAATGTTATCTTCCGATGCAACTTTTTCTATAGATATGTTCCCTTTTTGTACATTATCCCTAAGAAAGTGGTGGCGTATTTCTATATGTTTAGTCCTAGAGTGTTGCACCGGATTTTTACTTAAATCTATCGCACCTTTGTTATCGCACATAATGGGAACATTTTCTAACCTAATGCCATAGTCTATAAGAGCTTGTTTCATCCATAGTGCTTGTTGACATGCCTTTCCAATGCTTAAATATTCGGCTTCGGTGGTAGAAAAGCAAGAGCGGTTTGCTTCTTCGAAAACCAAGATGTTAGACAACATCCCATAAACGTGCAAATACCGCTAGTGCTTTTTCTATCTACGTAGTCTCCCGCATGATCCGAATCCGCATAGACGATGGTTTCTATGCCGGATCCCTTAGGATACCATAATCCTAAGTGTATAGTGCCTTTAATGTATCGGAAGATACGCTTAACCGCTTCTAGGTGAGAGGTTTTGGGATCCTCTTGAAAACGGGCACAAAGGCAAACACTAAACATGATATCGGGTCTACTTGCCGTCAAGTATAGTAAACTACCTATCATTCCTCTATACTTGGTGTTATCTACGGACTCACCTTCATCATCCTTTGTGAGTTTTACTTCCGTTGACATGGGAGTTTTCATGGGTTTTGAGTCTTCTAGGCCAAATTTCTTAAGCATTTCCTTAATGTACTTAGATTGGTTAAAGAATATTCCATCTTCTAATTGTTTTATTTGTAATCCTAGGAAGAAGTTAAGTTCACCCATCATACTCATCTCAAACCCATCATGCATGATTTTGGCAAATTCATCACACATGTCTTGACAAGTCGATCCAAATATAATGTCATCAACATATATTTGAACAATGATGAGATTTGGGTCTTTCCTTTTAGTGAAGAGAGTGTTATCTACCATTCCCATGGAATAATCATGTTTAATAAGGAAAGCTTTTAATCGATCATACCAAGCTTTGGGAGCTTGTTCGAGTCCATACAAAGCTTTCTTTAACTTATAAACATAATCAGGTTTTGCGAAGTCAATGAATCCTGGAGGTTGTGCCACATATACCTCCTCATTGATAAAACCGTTAAGGAATGCACTTTTCACGTCCATTTGGAATAACTTAAAGTCTAGGGCGCATGCATAGGCAATTGGTATCCTAATAGATTCTAGTCTAGCTAAGGGGGCATAAGTTTTGTCATAATCAATTCCTTCTTGTTGATTATAACCTTGGGAAACTAACCTAGCTTTATTCCTAGTAACTACTCCATTTTCATCTAATTTATTCCTATATAGCCACTTAGTTCCTATGATGGTCATATTCATTGGATTTGGGACTAATTCCCAAACATCATTTGCCTTAAATTGATTTAATTCTTCTTGCATAGCTATAACCCAACTTTCATCTTTTAAAGCCTCATTAATATTCTTAGGTTCTATTGCTGAGAGGAAACAAAAGAAATTATTTTTATCTTGAGCTTGTGACCTAAGGGTTCTTTGGTTAAGATGTCCTATTATATTATCTAGTGGATATGATCTAGATTCTTTAACATTTACAATTTCGTTATTTCCTAAGTTAATGTCTTCATTATCATTTCCTATGGGTTTTGTTTTACTAACCTCAATAGCTTCTTCTTCGACTAAGTCATCATCTTCTAAAGGTAAAGTTTTAGGAGGTGGTGGAGTTTCATCAAATGTTACATTTAGTGATTCTTCTACTTTCATGGAGTGTTTGTTAAATATTATATATGCTTTACTATTTTCTGAGTATCCTAAAAATATTCCTTCATACGATTTTGGATCAAACTTAGTGAGGTAATCCTTAGTGTTTAGAATGTAACATTTACTTCCGAATACCCTAAAGTAGCTTAAGTTTGGTTTTCTACCTCTTAGTAACTCATAAGGAGTTTTTCCTAGAATTATCCTAATTGATACCCTATTAATAATATATGTTGAAGTATCTACGGCGTAACACCAAAATTTTTGTGGGATGGATTGTTCATTTAACATTGTTCTACTCATTTCTTGTAGTGACCTATTTTTTCTTTCTACTACGCCATTTGATTGAGGAGTACGAGGAGCGGAGAAATTGTGAGATATTCCATTTAAATCACAATATTTTCCGAATTGTACTTCATTGTCAAATTCCCTACCATGGTCCGTCCTAATGGCTACTATTGTGCATCCTAATTTATTTTGAATCATTTTACTAAATATTTTGAATTTTTCAAAGGCTTGGGTCTTGTCACTTAAAAACCTAGTCCACGTGTATCGTGAGTAGTCATCTACTATTACTGAGGTATATGATGAGGCGAAAAATGAATCACTTTTAGGGTGTCATTTAAGCCCGGAATTGAATTTATTTGATCAAATATTACCCTAAATCGTTCCTTTTGTGATTTTAGGTACTTTGGGAGTGAATTCTGGAAAAGGAAGCAATTCAGACGTTTTTGGAGCATAAAAGTGAAGAAAACGCCAAAGACTTAATTTTCCATGCTGAGAACAGTACCTGACGGCGTCAAGAGGAAGATCCTGATGGCGTCAAGACTAAAATCCATGACGACCCAGTGCAAACCTGAAGGAGTCACAAGAAGGGCGTCAAGAGTATTTTTGGTGACGGCCTGCACAAGGGGTATACATGACGGCGTCAGACCCAGATCTAGGCATTCCGAGAAACTATTTGGCGGCGAGATGACGGCGTCAGACATTTGTTCTTGACGCCGTCACCTATCAAACTCTATAAATAGTTTTCTATTTTTCATTCATAAAAGAGGAACTTGTGTGGAGAAAACTAGGGCCGAACTTTGTAAACCCTAGGTCATATTTTACAGTGTTTTCAAGGGTTTTCATCCCTTGAATCCTTTCATGTTCTATTGAGATAAGTCTTCTCTTAATTCAATCAATATGTCTATGTATTGGTTGATTATATCTTGTGCTTGTCTTGATTTTAACATGCTAGGCTAGATCTATCTTGTGTTTGCTTAGATCTAATGAAACCTAGATGTTAATTATGTGTTGATTACTTGTTTATGGTTGTATTGGATGAATGATTTCAATGTTAGGCTTAAGAAAACTGGCAGATCTCCATTGTGTAACATGCTTGAACGTCTTAGGAAACATGAACCGATGTGTACTAGGCTTTATTGGTTGTATTTAAAGCATGAGCAAATTCTAGTGATCCCATGTTAGGAGCTTCTTAGCCGGCTCGACATAGGAGTGAAGTAGGCGCTCATAGGATTGGGGAAGTAAGTACGCCACCCCATGAATGGTATTAAGGAGTACAATCCGTCATCCACGCAACTATATCAAGTAATTAACGTGTAAAAGATATCTAGGGAGTAGTGAAGTCTAAGTAAACACAATTCTCCGACGTATTGCTCACAACATTAGTACAATTTAGTTTATTTTCATTTTTAGTATTTTAATTTGATTGCATCTTTAGTATTGGGTTAGTTGACTAGCAACTAATTCCGCCAAACTCCTTAAAACCCGAGATTTTTACTTGCTTTCATAAAAATACAAAAATACAAAAAGAATCATCCCTCATCTCTAGACCTAGTCTTTAGGTTTTCTAATCCTAGCGACACTATTCCTAGCTGAACGATCAATCCCCCGGTACTTGTCATTATACTATACTACATCGATCAGGTACACTGCCTGGTGGGGGTTGTAAGCTTCTCAAGATCCCTTGAGAGGTAAAGCTTGGTGCAATCCCCACGCATCAAGTTTTTGGCGCCGCAGCCTGGGGAATAGTTATTGTCTAGGTTAGAATTTTTTTTATTAGGTCTACTTGCTGGATTCCTTTCTAGTAAGATTTTATTTTTATTTTTAGGTTCTCTTTAGTCTATCTTTTCTTTGTGTCTTTGTTTGTAAAAACTTTCCATTGACTATTCCGTTAGCCGTTATGGAGAACGCGAATCCACCATACTACCAACCACGAAATTCACCCACTCCAAATGACATCTTGATGTTTAAACAACATGAGGATGAACCTATCTATGATGCATGGGCTCGTTTTAAATATTTACTCAGAAAAGTCCCTCATCATAATTTCGATCTGTGGTCCCAAATTGAAATATTTTACCATCGTGTCGACCACTATAGCAAAATGGACATTGACCATGCCGATGATGGGGACCTTTGGGGATTAAGTGTTGATGAAGCATGGGAAACCACAGAGAATTGTGCCAGACTTGCCAAAAAAATGGACAACCCAACAAACGTTGTTACGGATCAATTGATAGCAAGTTTAAGGGAACAAACAAGAAGATTGTTTGGGGATAAGTCTATAGATGAGATAATTGGGTGCACGAAGTGGTTTGATTTCACCACAATACAAACTGAGCACATTGGTAATCTTGATAAGATGGAGGATAGAGTTGAAAATCTAAGCCCACCAAGTACCCCACAAATCCTACCATCATTTGAGGCATACACACCGGCCGTGACTTATTCGGATGAAGTAGAAAAGACTTTAGGAATCCCAATTGAGGTAGAACCTTTGAACCAAACACAACTAGAGGATATAGGTTTGAATACTCATAATGATAACCTTACTCTTAGTTCTAGGGAAGTTCCTAGTTTTGATGAACCGGAGCCTCAACCAAAACCGTTACCTAATCTTCCATCCTTGGATGAAAATTTAGGAATTGAAATAGGTTCCGATCCACCCATCAAACCATATAGTCCGGGTAGTCTTAGGAAAAAGTTAGTGGACTCTAAGCCTTGTAGAGAGGAAGCAAATATAGGAGTGGAAAATGACCTTACATGCTTACATCACCCATTTATGATTGATCACAAGAAACATTATGGTTTTAAAACGGGTTTATTAGGTCAAGATGGATCCCCAACTAGTAATCTCTTGAAGTTGATTGAAAATGATCCCTTTCTAGGAGAAAATCTTAATCCACCCATTAACCCGACTGAATTAGGTAAGGTTATGATGATAGGAGCACACCCTTTTGAGCATATAATTCATCCACCACTCTTACCTCATGTGGCATATTTCCACCCTAAGGGTGTGTTCGCTACTTCCACCCGCACTTAATCCTAAGTGTAGGGAAAAACTCCCATATTTCCGTTAAATAAGGGTGGAGTCATGTAGGACCGTAGAACAACCCAAATCACTATTGAATCAAGCTTAAACCTAGAGAGAGAAAGTAAGTAGAGAGAGAGAGTAAGTGGGAACTCTAGTGTGTGAAATAATAACCTTGTTAAGACTAAGAGAGCCAACCTCTCAAATGAGGTTTACAAGAGTATTTATACTAATAGTCTAGGGCATCTCTAATCTTTTACTTTATTACATTAATGGCCCTTAGACTTTTACAAAACATGAGTACTAAGCATAAACTTCATCATAATGATATTCTAAAGCAACCTATAACTACACATTAATGACCGACACTTTTTATAAATAAAAATATGATTCTAACAATCTCCCCCTAAGTGTTGGTCATTGAAGGTTGCGCGACGTCATCATCTTTGTCTTTAAACTTTATCATTCATAGCTCTTGACGTCTTTAAGAATCACTAGATGAATCATAGTTCCAGTTCATCATGCTTCATTGTTGTTAAAGTGATTTGATGATGTCATCTGCCTTTCGTTACTTCTGTGTTTGTGGTGGTTGTCTACCATTCCAACATGCTCATACGTCTTAAGTCTTTGTCATACATACATTTGTTATTCCCGTTCTTTCACTTTGATCTTTGTCACGTTACTTTGTAGATTCTTCTTTTTGGCGTAGAATCTTTCTTTGACTGTTGCTATCCTTTGATCTTTGTGAGAACTTTCCTTTGACTTTGTGATGCATGTATGAGCATGTGGAATCTTTCGCCATGGAGATGATGTATAGCTGCAGGTAAACAGTTAGTAATAAACAACCGGTACTTACAGATAAGGAATTAGAGATCGTCATCAGCATAGTGTGAAGACTCCTTCTAACCCTTACCATGGCCGTTCCTATATCAGATACTCCCGAAAGAGCTTACGAGACCTACTAAGTAGCTCAATGACTGGGTGAGTCACTGGGGATCACTCCACTACTGTAGACTGTTTGAAACCACCGCGAACACTAAGCGTAACCCATACAGAATTACCGAAGTTACCTGCTGTCAGGGCTGCTTGATGTTGACCCTGGCAGGAATTTCCGTTCAATCATTGAGAAACTACATAAGTAAATTCTCTCATAAACATTCTCGGCAGATTGCTAAGATCTGCGAAGGACTCTTAGGTTTACATCTGGTGTCCTTAATGATGAACAACCAGTGTAGAGATATCATGTGTTCCTATGAGATCTTTTGATGAATCTCGGGGCTCTAGACTCGATAAGTGCACATTTGGTTTCCTATGCGGAGATTAGGGAGAGGTCTCCTGCTTCAATATCAACCATCTCTAAGAGACAGGTCGATAGATTATGCCGGTTCCCCGTGAGAATGAAACAAGCTCTTTTAAGAGAACTTGAGTGGCTAGAAGGTTTAGTGCAGTGCGTCACTGGGTCCATGACGTCTTTATCTTCAATACCGGTGTCACCTTAGTAACAACCAGTAGCATATGAATTGAACCCGGTGTCTGCCCTAAGGTTGAACATATGGAGGGCTATTTCTTTTCACCCTTTTTCATAATTTTTCTTTTTAATTCTTCAACCCCTTCTTTCTCCTTTCTCATTTTCTCATTTTTTTTTAATAATACCTAAGGACTTCTAATTCTATTCTATTGGAATTATCCTTGGGTAGATCCCTCCGGCTCTGGCGGATCATAGGACGGTTTTCCCTAACCTTAGTCACCTTATAACTCCATGACTATCCTATAATTGCCATGAAACCATTTTATTGAAAATCTCTCAAAGTGTTTATGAATATAAACACATTTTTGTTGACACTTTGAGAGTTCTTGTTTCTTTTGAAGGACTCCCCCTTCACATGTGCTCATGAATTTTTTAAGAAATTTGCACATGCGTGAGGAGTTTGCACTTTTTGAATTGATCCACTTTCAGTGAATATGACCGATTCGAGACACGCTTACATCACTAGTTAGACTAGCTTGAAGTTATTACCCGTCCTGGTCAAGTCCAAAGAAAGTCTCTCGATACGGTACATTCTACTCAGACAAGTCCTATTCGAGACACGCTTACATCACTAGTTAGACTAGCTTGAAATTATTACCCGTCCAGGACAAGTCTTTTCGATTACTGACATATTAAGTTTCGTTAATTCATTGGTACTTTCTGAGTCGAGCTCTTTTGAGATTCAGTCACAATCTTTAAACATCTTTGATCACATTTTAATCATGTCTTCTCCCCCTCAAAAATAGCATATCGTAATATTTTTTATATCAACTGATTAAGAAAAAGCTTTTGGAGAGAAAGACAGATTTCATTTTGCATGAATTCAGAACAATTTTGTTTTTGTACTCCCCCTTAATGATAGCACATTTGAAAATCAATTAAGGGTTTTGAGGGAGTTATCTTGAGCACTCATTTGAAAGATTTTGAAAAATCTTTTGATGAATCTTGAAAAAGTGCTCAAGATTTCTATTTTTGAAAACGAGTTTTTGTTTGAAGTCTTTTTCGTTTGTTTAGACTCGAACTTTTGAAAAAGATTTCGTCCTTGAAAATACGAGTCCTTGATTTGAAAATAATCAGAAGTCATCGTTTAAGCCTGGGTTTCGTACTGAAGTATACGAAAGCCATCGTGAAGAATGTTTTGAGAAACGACATGTTTTTAGAAAAACATATAAAGAACTCCCGTTCAAGCATCTGTACATGTCCGTATCATTGTTGAATGACATTTCTAGAAACGTACAGAATATTGATTTATACGAGAGACATGTCGTGAGAAGAATATTTTTGGATTTTTTTGATTTTATATTGTTTTTGTATTTTTTGAAATTTTATATTTTTGTACTTTGGTTTTTGTTGGTTTTTCAAATTTTGTATTTTGTTTTTTTCAAAAAATATTTACAGCGAAGCGATTGTGAAAAATATTTTTCAAGAAGATTCGAGAAGACGTTCTAGCTCCTCAGGAGTTAGGCTTCGCATGCCAATTCGTCGAACTAAATAGTCAAACCTTTCTTTTGGAAGGGCTTTAGTAAATAGATCGGCGAGTTGGTAATCAGTCTTAATGAAAAATAATTCAACAGTACCCTCTTCCACGTGTTCTTTGATGAAATGGTAGCGGACTTTGATATGCTTCATCTTAGAGTGATGTATGGGATTGCACGAGATGGCTATGGCACTTTTTGAGTCACAATACATAGGTATTTTGTCAAAAGTAAAGCCATAATCTGTGAGCTGTGTCCTCATATAAAGAACTTGGGCACAACACGCAGATAGAGACACATACTCGGCTTCGACGGTTGATAGCGCAGTACAATCCTGTTTCTTTGATGACCAGCTTACTAGCTTTTCACCCAAAAATTGTGCTCCACCTGATGTACTTTTTGCTGTAACTTGATCTCCTGCATGGTCGGCATCTGAAAAGGCTGTTAGAGTAAACCCCGAATCCTTCGGATACCAAAGTCCCATGTTAATGGTTCTTCGTTTGTACCGAAAGATCCTTTTAACCTCTTTGAGGTGAAGTTTGGTAGGCTTTGCCTGAAACCGTGCTAACAAACAAACAGCAAATTGAATATCAGGTCGACTAGCAGTTAAGTACATGAGAGAACCGATCATGCTCTGATATTTTTTCGGATCGACGGGTTTCCCAAACAAATCAGCATCAATTTTTGGTGAAATGAGCATTGGAGTACCAACAGAATCACAATTGTCCATTCCATGTTTTTTCAAAATCTCTATTGTATATTTAGCTTGATTGATAAAAATACCACGAGGGGATTGATGTATTTGTATACCAAGAAAGAATTTTAGTTCCCCCATTATGGACATTTCAAATTTTCTTTTCATGAGATTTTCAAAATGTTTTGAATGGTTAGGATTGGTTGATCCAAAAATTATGTCGTCCACGTAAATTTGAACGATCAAAATGTCATCTTTGAATTTTTTGATAAACAAGGTGTCATCAACCGTTCCTTTTGTGAAATTGTTTTTGAGCAAGAAAGATGATAGTTCGTCATACCACGCTCTTGGAGCTTGTTTTAAACCATAGATGGCTTTCTTAAGCTTGTAGACGTAGTCTGGATGATCTTTGTCGATGAATCCCTCTGGCTGACTCACATACACTTCTTCTTTCAGAGTTCCATTTAAGAAAGCTGTCTTAATGTCCATCTGATAGACTGTGATGTTTTTGTGAGCTGCATAGGCTAAGAAAATCCAGACTGCTTCAAGTCTAGCTACAGGCGCGAATGATTCTTCGAAATCTATCCCTTCTTCTTGTGGATATCCTTTAGCCACGAGACGAGCTTTGTTACGAATTACAGTCATTTCCTCATCCAGTTTGTTCTTCCACAACCACTTGAGATCAAGAACGCGTTTATCAAGTGGTCGTTCAACAAGTTCCTAACTATCGTGTAACAGGTATTGAAGAAGTTCATCCTGCATCGCTTCTATCCAAGGGTATTCTGCCATTGCTTCCCGAATGTTCTTTGGTTCTTTGAGGCTGATTGAGCAAATATAAATGCACAATTCGAGATCGGTGGCAAGTTGTCTCCTCGTCTGAACTGCTTTGAAGGTTCACCAATAACATGTTCTATTGGATGGTCTTTTGTCCATTGAAACGTAGAAGGGTACCTTAGGTGTAACGAATGTGTGTTAGATGGTTCTTGTAACCTTGAAGAAGATTCAGCAGAGTCTGTTGCAAACGGGTTTTCAAATACTTTTTCTCCTTCTTCTAACGCAACATCGTTTGAATTATTTGATGGTTCTTCTTGAAAATTTATGTTTTGATTTTGCTCATCAACTCTTGGTAGTTCAGTTTCAAGTACTGGAGTGGCTTGAGTAGATGTAGATGATGTTGCGGTAGTTGGTGCTTCAGCTTCGATTGTTGTAGATGCATCCAGTGGTGGTGGTGGTTGATTTTGAGCGGGTGCAGCGGAATGTTGTTGAGATGCATTTGTCGAAGTTCCACCATAATATTCATCAAACATTAACTCGAAGAAATTTTCCAGTTCTTGTTCTGAAGGTTTGTCCGTGTTTGTTGACTGAGCTCCTTGAGGCACGAGTCCTGAAATGATGTGTCCAGAAGTCTGACTGTTTGGTGCGGGTCCTAATCTGGTTTTATTAGAAGCCATTGGATTAAGCGCGGGTTCTAGAGCGTATCTCTCAGAAGCCATTTGTGAAATCTCGTCAAACTTCACATTCATCGTCTCCATTATCCTTTTAGTTCTTCGATTATACACCTTGAATGCCCTCGAGTTTTCTGAATATCCAATGAAGATTCCAATATCACCCTTAGCTTTCAACTTTCCTAGATCTTCTCTGTCGTTCGTCGGATAGCACAAAGCGCCAAACACGTGAAGGTAAGAGATGTCAGGTTTCCGGTTATTCACAAGCTCATATGGGGTTTTATTGAATCTTGGATGGATTAGGGATCGGTTTTGAGTAAAACAAGCAGTGGCTACAGCATCAGCCCATAAGAATAGTGGTGCACTAGAATAAATTAGCATTGTGCGAGCAACTTCCACAAGAGTTCTATTTCTTCTTTCAACTACCCCATTCTGCTGTGGAGTTCTAACAACTGATGTTTGATGTGTAATTCCAACATCTTCGAGGTAAGTTCTTAACTCCTGGTTTGTAAATTCTGTGCCATTGTCTGTTCTTATAATCCTTACTGGAGCTTGAAGTAGAACTTGAATACGCTTCAGAAAGGTGATGATGATGCCTGGTGCTTCGTCTTTTGATCTCAAAAACTTTACCCAGGTATATCTTGAATAATCATCAACAATTACAAGAATATACTTCTTCCCATTAATGCTTTCAACTCTCATTGGGCCACATAAGTCCATATGCAACATATGTAACCTTGCTTCCGAACTAGGTACGGTTTTGGGTTTATATGATGCTCTTTTACTTTTTCCTTGTTCGCATGATGGACATAGGTGTTCCTTGGTGTATTTGAACTTAGGAAGTCCGGTGACGATGTTGTCTTTGGCTAACTTGTTGATGGTGTCGAAATTGAGATGGGATAATCTTCTATGCCACAGCCAGTGTTGGGATCATACTTTAGTATTTAGTCAAGTCTCGGTCATTACGTTTTGTAATAGGTTGCTTAAGTAATATTTATCATTATTGTTTTAGTTAATGGGCAACATGTAAAAGCCCATAAGGCCTTAAAGCCCACGTATGAAAGGATAAGGGAGGAAGGGAGTGTTGCCCTAACTCCTCCCTTATAAATAGAAACCTTATGTAAACTTTTCATTTGTTGGTTATTTGATTATCTTAAGGAAACTCTTGCACTCTCACCTTTCATATTGTCTCATAATCAACCAATCTTATTTCTCGTCTTATTTCTTTCTAAATCATACTTGTGTTTACAAAATGGTGACCTAACAAGTGGTATCATTCGCCTACTAGAAGTTTGAAGTGTGTTTCTTTGTTTAACGTGGGGATTGGTGCTTATTTCTTCATCTTTTTGCATTTTTCTTTGTTTCTTTCACTCAAATCTTGAAGCTTGGACAAGTTTCAAGGTTGATATAGTGATTTGAAGCTTAGTTGTTGCATAAAGTTGTGATTTTTAAGGTTTTTTTTAGGTTTTATAGCTTCTTTGATATTGGAAAACTAGTTTTTGGAAGCAATATCTTCAATAGTTAGTGTTTTCTAAGTGTTGGTGAAGTTATTTGATCAAAAGTACCTTATTTCTAAGCATTTTTCCTTCAAAAAATTTGAGATTTTTCAAGTTTCTGACCAGTTTATGCGTAATATTGGTGAATAGTACGATTCTGTAGCTGTCAACAGTACTTTTTGTCCTTTTTACGCATAACTTTTGGCCTAAAACCCTTTTCTTACGCGTAAAATAGGCTTAAACCCTTTTCTTACGCGTAAAATAGGTCTAAACCCTTTTCTTACGCGTTAAATAGGCTAAAACCCTGATCCTACGCGTAACTTGCTCCTCTACGCCTTAAAACCTACGCTTAAGTTTGATTCTACGCGTAAGTAAGATTTACGCGTAATTTGCCAGAGTTTACGCGTAAGCTTCATCAATGATCTTCTCCTTGTGTTCCGGTGACTCAGTACTTCCCTAGCTTGGATAAGTTAGTGGATTACTTCGACTTCGGATATCTTTCAAGCTTGGATAAGTTTGGAAGATTTGTTTGGTTGTTTAAACCTTACGCATAAGTCTAAACTTACGCATAAGCCTAAGCTTACGCGTAAAGAGAAAACTTACGCATAAACTTTTAGTTTACGCATAACCTACTCTTTACGCATAACCTAAAGTTTACGCGTAAGAATTGAACTTACCCCAAGGATTTTGGAACTTACTCAAAGGAACGTGCATTTCAATCTTCTACAAAGATCCATTTCTACACAAGTGTTCTAAGATGTCTCAACCACCAAATCATTACTTCCCTCATATTCAGCAACCTCAACATCAGCAGTCTCAGCAAACTCAGCATCAGCAGTATCAGCAACAACAATACCTTCCGCACATAATGAATCAACAACCTCCTAAATACAATCCACTACATCATTACCTAATGATGCAACAACAGATCATTCCTCAACAACAACCATATCAAGTGCTACAACAAACCACTCAGTTTTCTTCCAAACAACCTCACTGGTTTGACAGAATGTGTTAAGTTATTACAACTCAACAATCCCGACATGAGGTAGGATCACTTGAAACACCTCTAATGTTAACACCTGGGAATTATGTTCAATGGTCAAGTCGATTCTTAAGATTTCTTGAATTAAAGAAACCTCATGGGCAGTTCTTAAAGAAAGTGATACTTGAAGGACCATTTGAGTGGCCAACAAGATTTGAAGCTGGTGATCCAAATGCTGATCCTCCACGTCCTCCTGGTGATAGACCCCTTCCAGAATCTGCACTCACTGAAGAACAGAAACTACATCGTGAAGCTGATCAGTATGCAATGGCTTATATACTTCAAGGTATACCTAATCCGATCTATCGAAGTGTCGATGCTCAGAAAACAGCCAAAGCTATGTGGGAACACGTTCATCTCCTTATGGAAGGAACTCAATTGAACAAAGATGACATTGAATCCAAGCTATACATGGAATACACTGACATCACAATTGAACCTGGAGAGTCACTTGAATCCTACTATCATCGTTTCACAAATGTGGTCAATGATCTGGAACGTCACAAAATCACAGTACCAAGGATCGCTGTGAACTCCAAATTTGTTGGTAGTCTTGGCCCTGATTGGCATAAATATGTGACATTTGTTCGTCAAACGAAGAATCTTCATGATGCTCCATATGGCTTGTTGTATGATTTTCTGAAACACCATGAACCTGAAGTGGAAAAAGATAGAGCTCTACGAGGAGGATACACACCAACATCAACACCAAATTCTTTGGCTCTCGTAGCTCAATCTCCCCATGCTCCACTACCAATGTCAAATCATGCATATGTTCAAGAGCAGAACTACTTCAGTTATCCACAATCTTCCACCTCGAACCAAATGGTCCCTTATGATTCATCTCTTCAGAATGATTCTACTCAACTTGTTCCGTTAAACAACAATGATGCTGTGTACTACTCCAACTCCAATGATGATGACGATGATGACTTTGATACGTTGAATCAGGGACTTGCTCTTATTGCTCGTGCTTTCAGCAAATTCTCCAACAAAACAAACAACCGTCAACGTTCATCTTCTAACACAAGGAATCAAGCTGTTGTCAATGATGGAAGAGTGGAAATTTAGAATCGTAACTATGGTAGATCTGGTTCAGGAAATTCTTCAGGAAATTATGGGAATGGTCAGAGGTTTAGTAACAATGGTGGGTTCAGGAACAACTCAGGATCTTCTCAGCAAAGTTCTGAATCAGTTGCACCTAGGAACTCCAACTCAGGGAATGCAGTATGGTGCTACAATTGCAATGAACAAGGTCATATAGCGACAGCATGTCCCAAACCGAGAACTCGGGGTAGTAAGTTTCACAAGCAGGCATTACTCATGGCTCTTCAAGATGAAAAAGATGGACATTTCCCTGAACAGGATAACAACTTCATGGCAAATGTGAACAATGATGATGACATGGAAGATCTGGAAGCCAATGCTGCTGTGATGCTTATGGCCAACATGCAGGAACTTAAGCTCAATGATTCAGGTCCAGTGTATGACACTGACGGCTTGTTTCAGGTACATGACCTCAATGAATGCTTTATTAATGAAATAGTCTCACCTTCTGCTTCTGAATCAGATATGGCGCAAGTTGTTCCATCTAAATCATCTTCATCACCTCAAAAAGATGAACAAATAAGCACAGTTGTCATTTTCGATGATGACACAGTTGTTTCATTTGATGATCCTATTGAGAATGATGAACATGATAATTTAGAACAACATGAACCATCATTTGATCCAGACCCTGACCTTATATTGTTATCTAAACAACTGGATGCTCAACAATTGCAAATCATTAAATGCAACGAAACTAATAAAGCTTTAAAAGAACAAAATGCGTCACTTTCAAGAGATATTGAGTGTTATAAAATCCAGCTTTCTAATCAGGATGAAAAGATTAAACATGCTAAAAGTTTTGAAAAAGCTTTTCAAGATTCTTACAACAAAGAACAAGATCTTCAATGCAAAATGCAAGATTTAATTGAGTCAAATGGAAAGTTGATTTCAAAACTTGAAAGTGATAAGTGTGCATTAAAAACACAAGTTGAACGTCTTAAAAGAGATCTTTCAAAAACTGAAACAGAATTGTCAAGTTGTAAAAAGGATTTTTATGAACATAAAATACGAAAAAGGAAGTATATCGACGATTTACTCGGCGATATTGTTGATCTTGAAAAACAACTCAAAGAATTTCGTAACATTGTTTACAAACACGGGAACTCAGTCACAACAATTCAGAAATTTACTTTAAAACCGAGACCCGATAAACGATTTGCACTTGGTGATTACCATTCAATGTTTCTTCACATGTCATTCAAAGACATTCCAAAAATTTACAGTATGGATTATTTGATGGATAATACGATTGTGCGTGCTGTTGTTTTTGATACTGAGGAAGAAGAAGAACTTGAAGACGAGAGTCGATCCAAAATGAGTCATGTTCAAAACTGGACACCATATGATTACTCAAAAGCTCCACCAATTTCGAAATCTTTTGTTACTCAAAAAGAATTACCTGAGAAATCATGGTATATCACTGAGTCATATGTTTCATCTCACAATGCGGCTCCTGTCCAAACTGTTGCACAAATTAATAGTCCTTTACCATCATCCGGTGAACTTTCACCTTTACCAAAAACGTGTCGTGTCTTAAATTATTTCAAAACTTTTATGGAAGACATCGAAATTTTGGAGGAAACAATTGAACGTAATTCTGAAATTAAAATTGAAACTTTTCAATCCGCTTACGAGCGAGAAAAGAGAGATATTTTTCAAAAACAAATGAAGCCAATTGTTCAACACCTCCGTCTTTGTGCTACACGTTGGGATCAGGAACTTCAAAAGGAGGTCAAAAATATGATTCACATTTTCAACTCAACTGAAAATGAGATTTTGGCTCAAAAGCAAAGAAATAGAGTTTTAAAAAATGATGATGATCGACTCTTGGAACAAGTTCTCAATGCTGATATTTTGTCTGTTATCATGAATGATCTTTATAATTCTGGTACTTCTATGCTTAAGAATGATCATTGTGTTGATAATAATTTGTTGAATGAGGAAATTGAGACACTTAAACAGGAAAACGAAAAGCTGAGAATTAAAAATGATGATGTGACAAAACAATTTTCAAAACAAATCAGTCTACTAAATCAAAGGCTTGAATGGTGTCAAGCTAAAAGTCTTGAAAGGGAATTGAAGTTTCAAAGTCACAATGTTTCAAACTCTTGTCAGAATTGCAAAAACAACGAGTCTTTAAAAGGTCTCTGCTTTCGATACGAGAAGGAAATTGCGGATTTAAAAATTGAAAACGTCGAATGGCAACAAAACCGCGATGACATCAAATATTGCAATGGTTTACTTGAGTCTGAAATTCAGGACAAAAATCACATCATCATTGATTTAAAAGAGAAAGTTAAGCTACTTCAAAAAGGAAAAATGGTTGACACCACGGTGATAGCACCAGGAATGTATCAATTAAACAAAACTGATAAAGGAAAGGTTGTTCAAAACACTAATGTTGATAACTCCACTTCTACAGGACTAGTCTCCACTAATAGTGTTAGCAGACCCAAGCGAAAAAGTAAAAAGAAGAATAGGATCTTGCAACGTAAGAGAGGACAACTAGAAGCTCAAGAAGTAGAAGACCAACTTAGGAATTTGAATAAAACTCATGTTGCATCAGATTTAGATTCTAATCTGGCAAATTGTAATCAAAATCTACATGTAACGAATGATGAACCTTTGAATGTTTTGAATATTAATGCATCTTGTGTGTTTTGTCGTAAAAGCGTGTCATCTGGTGATCATACAAAATGTTTAGCTAATTCTCTTCTTAATCATCATAAGAAACGTAGGACACGCATTCCTTCTAGGCCCACTATTGCCTCTAAGTCTAACTTAGGAAAGCCGTCTTCTACGGTATCTAATGATGTTGAAGTTACCCCCATAAGTGCTGAGAACAAATCTAGGACAGAGCCAACTACTAGTGCATTTAACATTAAGAAAGCAAATACTAGTTGGAATTGGCAACGTTGGTTACAATACAAACCAGACTTTAAATGGATCCCTAAACTGTTGAATACATGTGCTTCTAACCAACAGGAACCCACACATTCTTTGGGTTCCACCCTTACTTCTGTTCCATCCGTGTCTTCTTCTGGTGATGCAGGTGGTACAGATTGTTCTCTGGATTGTTGATAGCGGATGCACCCGACATATGACAGGCAATCTCAAACTGTTACACAACTTTGTCTCAAAGTTCATTGGCACTGTCAGATTTGGGAATGATCATTACGCTTTAATCATGGGATATGGTGACTATGTAAGTGGGAACATCGAAATAAGTCGTGTTTACTATGTGGAAGGACTTGGACACAACCTTTTCTCCGTTGGTCAATTCTGTGATGGAGATCTAGAAGTTGCATTTCGTGAGAAAACTTGCTTTGTTCGTGACTTACAAGGAAACGACCTTATGTCTGGCTCATGTGGCTCCAATCTTTATACAATTTCAATGTCAGATATGATTGCAACATCTCCGATATGTCTTCTCTCCAAAGCGGAATCGACTAAATCCTGGTTATGGCATAAACGTCTTTCGCACTTGAATTTCAAAACTATGACTAACCTTGCTCGGTTCAAACTTGTTGATGGATTTCCAAGATTCCGTTTCACCAAAGATCACTTATGTCCAGCCTGTGAACAAGGAAAAAGTACTCGGGCTCATTTTCCTTCAAAACCTGAGCACAGTACGAATCATGTTCTACAACTGCTTCATATGGATTTGTGTGGACCGATGCGTGTTCAAAGTATCAACGGTAAACGCTACATACTAGTAATCGTCGATGGTTATTCCAGATGGACTTGGGTTTATTTTCTAAGAAGTAAAGATCAGGCTCCTTCAATGATCATCACCTTTCTCACTAAAATTCAAGTTCAGTTACGCAACACGGTCCGAATAGTCAGAACTGACAATGGAACTGAATTCAAGAATCAGACACTTAGGTCTTATTATGAGAAAGTGGGAATTGAACATCAAACATCTATTCCTAGAAGCCCAGAACAGAATGGAGTTGTTAAAAGACGCAACAGGACGTTAGTGGAAGCTGCTAGAACTATGTTGATTAATGCTCAATTACCTGATTACTTGTGGGCAGAAGCTGTTTCAGCCGCATGTTACACTCAAAACCATTGCATGATCACAAAACGCCATCGCCAAACACCATATCAAATTGTTCACAAAAGGAAACCGAACGTCGATTACTTTCATGTATTTGGAGCACTTTGTTATCCGAAAAACGATCGTGATGATTTAGGTAAACTTAAAGCAAAGGCTGACATTGGAGTGTTCGTTGGATACTGTGAAAATTCTAAAGGTTTTCGGATATGGAATCGTCGAACAAGAGAAATTCAAGAAACCATTCACGCTAATTTTGATGAGCTCACACAAATGGCTTCTGAGCAACACAGCTTAGGACCCGAATTTAACCGTCTTAACTCTCCGGCATCTTCAGCTGAACCATTGCCACTTAACCGCAAAGAATTAGAAACCTTGTTTGCTCCACTATTTGATGACACAATTGAATACCGTCCTACTGAGGTCTCACCTAATTCCGCTGCTCAACCTGAAAACATTCCAGTACCAGACTCACCTCAACAAACTACCACAAGTGTTGAGAGAGACGGTCCTCCAATTATATCACCATCTACAGCAGAACAAACTGGTTCTAACTCCCGCCATCCAGCTGAAGATCCAACACCACTATCAGTTCCACAACCCGTAGAGCATGATCCTGATGCGTTCTTTAATCCATTTGCACCGGCTCCTACAGTTCCTGATATAGCTGAGTCGTCAACACGCAATTTGGATCCTGCTAACATGCGAGATACTTATCAACTACACCCTTCAACACACAAATGGACACGAGACCATCCACTAGTTCATATCATTGGCCATCCAGATGCACCTGTCATGACAAGACAACGACTTCATACTGATGGAGAAACTTGCATTTATGCACTCACAGTCTGTCACGAAGAACCTAAGAACATTAAAGACGCAATGACCTATGATAACTGGATTGAATCTATGCAAGAGGAATTTCAGCAATTCATAAGATTAGAAGTCTGGGAATTAGTTGAAAGACCTGACGGAGTCTTTGTCATCGGGTTAAAATGGATCTGGAAGAATAAGCTTGATGCTGAAGGAACTGTCATACGTAACAAATCACGTCTGGTAGCGAAAGGATACTCTCAACTGGAAGGACTTGATTTTGCTGAATCCTTTGCTCCAGTGGCTAGACATGAAGCTGTTCGGATCTTTTTGGCCTATGCTGCACACAGGAACATGGTGGTTTACCAAATGGATGTCAAAACAGCATTTCTTAATGGAGAACTCCGTGAAGAAGTTTATGTTAGCCAACCTGAAGGCTTCGTTGATCCTGAGCGTCCTAATCACGTTTACCGACTCAAAAAGGCACTCTACGGACTCAAGCAAGCCCCAAGGGCGTGGTATGACAAACTGTCCACTTTCTTACTGGCCAATAAATTTTCCAAAGGATCAGTGGATCCAACACTATTTACAAAAACCCTCGGGGAGGACTTACTTGTTGTTCAAATATATGTTGATGACATTATTTTTGCCTCAACAAAAAGAAGTTACTCTAATGATTTTGCAAAATTAATGAAAGATAATTTTGAAATGTCTATGATGGGTGAACTTTCGTTCTTTCTAGGACTACAAGTTCACCAATCACCCCGTGGAATTTTTGTAAATCAGTCCAAATATGCTCTTGAAATCTTAAAGAAACATGGAATGATGTCTTGTGATACTTATAATACACCTATGGGCTATACCACAAAACTAGATGCTGATTTACATGGGATTCCAGTTGACCCTACCAAATACCGAAGTATGATTGGGTCCCTCATGTATCTCACAGCTAGTAGACCTGATATAGTATTTGCTGTCTACATGTGCTCTCGTTATCAGTCCAAACCAACTGAAAAACACCTCAGTGAGGTCAAGAGAATCCTTCGATACATAAAAGGAACCATTAACTTGGGAATCTGGTATCCGAAGGATTCTGGCTTTGAACTAATTGCGTTTTCAGATGCTGACCATGCAGGATGTTTAGACACACGTAAAAGCACATCTGGTGGATTACAATTTCTCGGAGACAAACTTGTGTCATGGCAATCAAAGAAACAGGACTGCACATCACTGTCGTCAACAGAATCTGAATATGTAGCCATGTCTGCCTGTTGTGCTCAAGTCATTTGGATGAGATCACAACTTAAGGATTATGGCTACCTATTCAACAAGATTCCAATCTATTGTGATTCCAAAAGTGCAATTGCCATCTCCTGCAACACAGTACATCATTGCAAATCCAAACACATCGATCTCCGATATCATTTCATCAAAGAGCATGTGGAAAAGGGTACAGTTGAACTTTATTTTGTTGGAACTGAGTACCAATTGGCGGACTTACTTACCAAATCTTTAGCACCATCAAGGTTTGCTAGTCTCGTTCACCAAATTGGTATGCGATGTTTGACTCCAGAGGATCTGGAAAAGTTTTTAAACTACAAATGATTGTCAAACATCATTAACTATCTTTTGTAAATATTTTTTTCAAAAACAAAAATACAAAAATATAAAACCAATCAAAAACTCAAAAAGATTTTTCTTGGTCTTTCACTCTCTAAAAAAAAAAAAAAAAAAAAAAAATGCAAGTATAAATCTCTTTCAACACTATTTTACAAAATGTATTCCAATGGTTAAAACAAGTGTTGAGGGGGAGGAAAAGTAACGTTTTTCAAATTTCTAAATAAATATTTTACCTTTTATACTTGCATTTTACCAAAAAAAAAAAAAAAACGTTTACGTTTTATCAAAAGTGTTGATTCAAAAGGATCTCGGGTTACTCTCCTTGACCAAAACCTATTAAGTTTACCATGATCTAAGGTCGAGGGGGAGTACGACAAGTTGTTCTTATCTTTTCTTGGAGTTAATATACGAATACTATATGTGTTAATGTGGTTAGGCATTAGGTTTAAATGTTTTGTTAGGTTAAGGGACAAAAATTGTCACTTTGTGTAACTTGAATTAACCACAGTCAAAACAAGGTTTGACCACTCACATTTATTTTTCTGCAAATCATTAACTCTTTCACCTACTCTATCCTACGATCCACAATCATTCTCCTGATCTAATCATCTATCTTCAAATCTGTAAGTGTAATTATGTTTTGATCATGTTTTTGAACTGAGGTTTTCAATCTTATAACAATCCAACGGCTCTATCTATCACAATCGACTAATTTGCTTTTTGAGTTATGCGTAGAATTCAAACCCAGAAATAAGTGATGTTTTGATTGAATTGGTAGATGGGAAATGGTCATTAGATGATTATAATCATGTCTCTTAACTTCAATTACACCCAGAAACACTAATCGATCAAGTTTGATATTAGGGTTCATACGTATGATTTAGGGGTTCTTGTGTTTGTGCATTAGGATTGTATTTAGTGATGGGGATAGTGTTTGTATATACCTAGGATCATTCGTATATGGTTTAATTAGAGCATAATCATGTTTTGTTCTTGAATCAAAGGTTTAGGGTTCGAAGGTCACTAGCAGATTCAATCTTAAGATTTTGTGGATAATTTGTGTTGATATTTGAAACATATGATCCTTATGATGTTAGTATCACTTGCCCCATGTTAATTCCTACCCAGAAACACGTTTGATTAAGGTTGTTATTTGGTGTTCATGCGTGTTTACGCGTTAAGTTGTATTTGGCATGTTTACGCGTTAAAATGTGTGAATTATGTATGTTGGGTTTGTTATTGATCAGTGGTAATGTTTGTACACTTTCAGGAAATAAACAACTCGAATTTCTAAGGTGAATTTCTGGAAAAAGGCATCTTTACGCGTTAAATGTTCATCCTACGCGTAAGATTGAATCTTACGCGTAAGATTCGACACGTGGACAAACTATGTCTTGGATAAGACATAGTTTACGCATAAATGAAAATCTTACGCATAAGTTCTGACCTTACGCATAAGTCTAGAACTTACGCGTAAGTCATTATCTACGCATAAGTTACAATCTACGCCTAAGGGTAATTCTACGCGTAACTTCAATTTCTACGCCTAAGACTTATCTTACGCTTAAAATTGATCTTACGCGTAAGTTTCACTTTACACGTAATATTCTATCTTACGCGTAGATTTTGCACTTACGCATTATTTCTATACTTTCGCTTAAGTCAGGTTACGCGTAAAAACAACCACTTACGCGTAAACTTGTCAAAATCCAAAATTGTCTAAGTGTTGGGAAATTTTCCAATGTGTAACTTGTTGTAAATGATAAACTTATGTTGTAACTGAACTGTTTTATGTTTCTAACATGTAATATAACTCAAGTTTGTCATATATCAAAAGTTTTTCACACACACAAAACCCCACTGAAAAATGTCAAACATGCAAATCTATATGTACACATGTTAAATGAATGTCTATGCTAACATCATCAACAATTGCCATGTTTGTGTGTTTATGATCTATTCAGATGGCAGAACACAATGATATTCCTTACGGACCAGAACCTGAACCCATTCGTGCATGGGAAGACACCTTTCCTGAAAACTACTCCAGAAAGATAGGAAAGAACAACCTGAGAGTCAACTTCAACAAAATTACATGCAATGAGTCTTCTTGCCTTGTTGCAGTAGATGCTCTTATCTATCACCCGTGCAAAGTTCTACTCACCAAATCTGCTGCAGTGGCATGCTTCTACATACATCAGTTTTGGCACACAATCCACTTGGACCTCCTTGAAGAATCCTTTACTTGTATGCTTCACATGAGACAAGTCACGGTCGACCAGGATCTTCTCCGTAGTGCTCTTGGACTTCCCGAACTTGAACCTAATGAAGAATATGACCAAGTTCCCAGTGAAGAAGAATTGATTGAATGGCTGAGAGATATTGGGTATGATGAGTCTGAAGGGGTCATAACTAGGCACTCAAAGGTCAATATCAGATTTCTTCCACAGCCTTGGAGAACTCTATACATCATCATTGCCAAATCACTATCTGGCAGAGACACAGGCCATGAACACCCTAAGCTCCAACATCTCAAGCTGTTCTGGGCAATTGCTAATGTCAAGAAGGTTGATTATGCCAGCATTATCTGGGAAGACATTGTGTGGCACATACAACGCAAGACGACCAATATTCCATTCGTCCGTTTCACCAAACTTCTCATTGCAAGCTTCCTCCATGAATATGATGACATACCTCAAAGATTGAATGATAAGTTTCAGCACACATACAAGAATGAGGACACACTTAAGGTCATCAAGAGAATGGATACCAGTACAAGGAAACAAGGAAAGAAACTTCCTGATTGTCTTCTGACTAATAAGGTTCAAGAATGCAATAACTACAAGTACTACCTTCAAGCCCTTGAAGCAGATAAAGTTGGGTTCTTGGACGAAGCCGTTCTACCGTCATACATGCAGAAGAAAGGTAAGAAAGGTAGCAAATCTGGCAGCTCAGAAAGCTCTACCAAGACCAAACCTAAGAAAAAGGGAACACTTTAGATCAGAATTCCTGCAAAGAAACCAACTGCTGAACCTGGGTGGTTTCCCTCATCACAAGCTTCTCCAAAACCGTCTGACTCTGAACAAACCGAATCTGACGAAGGTCCTCAGTATAGGGAAGCATTTGCTAAAGATGAGAATCCTGAAGACATCGATTGGGATAAAGACATTGATGCATTTGCCGACAATGCCGTATATCCATCTTACCTCACTCAAAGACCTTATACCGAAGCTCAGACTATCTTGGAAGAAGAAATGATAAGGAGAAAGAAGATGAAGGAACAAGTGACTGCTGAACCAGAGCCTGAAGGACTTTCAGTAGAAGAAGAAAATGAAAGGACTCTCAACCTTGGTCTCCTCCACAGCCGAATCGACACCTTCAATGCTGATCTACCACCACCTCCAGTGTTCTCCCAGACCACCACCGAAGCTGGCACTTCAAGCAGCATTCCTGAGCCTACCACTGAGATCCATACTGACTTAGTAACTTATGATAATCCCTCAGTATCTCCCACTGACGTTGAGATGACTCCAGCAATGGGAGAGGAAGGAGAAGATGATCCCATGGACACTGATGCTCCAAGACTTATGTCTATGGAAGAAATGGATCTTAGAGAATGGGCTCAGGAAGAAGAACTGAAAAGAAAACAAGAAGCTGAAGAGGCCAGGCTGGAAGAGATTGCTCAAGCCAAACCGGAAGAAACAATCAGAATGGAAGAGAGCAGAAAAGCAGAGGAGGCAGCTAAGCTGGCTGAAGAACAACTGAAAAAGGCAGAAGAAGCTAGACTGGCTGAAGAATTAAGGCTTAAAGCTGAGGCTGCCAATCTTGCTGAAGCACAAAGGAAGGCTAATGAAGCAGCCGAACTGGCTAAAGAGAAATTAAAGAAAGAAGAAGAAGCCAGGGTTGCTGAAGAGCTAAGAATGAAAGCCGAAGCTGATAAACTTGCTGAAGAGCTAAGACTGAAAGCCGAAGCTGATAAACTGGCTGAAGAGCTAAGACTGAAAGCCGAAGCTGAGAAACTGGCAGAAGAACTTAGGGTGAAAGTAGCAGCAGCCAAAGTAAAGAAAGCTGAACAACCCGAAACAAAGAAAGGTGATGACAAAGACTCTACCACCATCGTTGAATCCACACAGTCATCACCTCCTCCATCTGAATCAACACATGACAAATCTATTAAGAAACCGAGATCCAAAGCCTCTGCTGCAACCAAACTACTCAAGTCAGCTGTCAAAAGAGTGCATGAGAAGAAGAGAAGCAAACTAGAAGATCAGGTTGCTACACTTGCAACCCAGGTTGCTGAACTATCTAAGCTGAACTCGAACGTCAAAGAGCTACAAGATAAGGTTGATATTTTCCTAGCTAAAGACGTTACAGAAAACTTGGAAGCCGCACTAGCAGCTCAAGCACAGGAATACATGGCACAACACTTAGTTGCTGAGCTGAAAGATCTACTGGCACCAATGAGAGACGAACTCACCAAGTTCGCTGAGCAAGCAGTAAAGAAAGTTATCCGATCAACAACCTTCACTCTTCGTGCCGACAAGTCTACTGCTCCTCTACCAGGACTTTCTCTGGATGATCTGGAAGCTCAACTCCTTGAAAAACTTGCAAACAAGTTCACCTTGACTCCTGAAGAAGCAAAAGTCCTGGAAGCACTTAAAGACAAAATGAACAAAGAGTCTTGCAGCACAGAGGCTGATAAGCTGAAACGTCAAAGAGATGACGAAGACAGGGATCCGAATTCTCAGGCTAAGAAACAAAAACAAGCCGAAGGACCCTCATCTCGAACACCGGTCATTCCCCCTACCACTACTACCTCCACACACCAACCGAAGGCATCAGGTTCTGCTCCCAAGGAAAACGATCACTTCGAATACACCGGTGGTGACGAGATTCCTCAAACCGATGAAGTCCCAGAACCGTCAACCAAGAAGAAGAAGAAAGAAAGGAAAGGAAAACATCATCAACCCAAACCGGACACCTCATCTAAAGAAAAGGAACCCAAGAAACCCAAAACCGTCCTTCAATGGCTCGATAAAGATGAGACTGCCGAGTATTCCTGGTTCGAGAAGATGATTAATTCCCAACCACCACTGGACGACAATCAAGTACCTCAAGATGGTCGAACAGTGGAATATGCTCAACTACTTCAGCACAAGTTCAAGATGAAAAAGATGAACAAGAAAGAGCTGCGCAGAATTAAGAATGAAGCATTTAATCTTCTCAGAGATCGGTCTGCAAACTCCATCGAGCTTGAGTATCATCTGGAAAATATCGCTCGCGCCATGTCAAGCGATATTGACTGGATTAATCCAGAATCTTTTGTCGACCCAGTCACAAAGAAGTCAGCACCTTACATCACCGACTGGTCAAAACCACTGCCAATGGTTGGGAGGCCTGATGAACCAAAGATCCCGTACATGGCCTTCTTCAACACAGATTTGGAATTTCTAACACTCGGTAGTGCGATTGAGAAGAAGTACGTTACCTCACTCGCCTTTCTCCCTGCAGCTCGATATCTCAACAAAGCCATCGAAGAAGAAGCCACAGCATTATTCGTTGACAAAATTGTTGAATATGACCGGAACGCACTCTACGGCATTCATCACTGGCCAGCAAACCGGGCACAATACTATCGAAGCAGCAGACTTAATCAGACAATGGGCGAAGTAGCAAGTGATTTGAAGATAGTCTCCATTCAATTCATCTCGACTGTCACTTTCTTTGGGTACCCCTTCCTCAACAAAATCACACTGAAAAGACTTGATGAAAAGGAGTACGACATTTCTGAGTCAGACTTTCCACGCCTACTTCTCAATGATATCGAAGACCTGTACCTACTCAAAGTGCAAGGAAAGCTCTGTGGTTTACCGAAAGACATACAACTTGCCTTCATCCAAGCCCTCCTCATTTATATCAGGCAAATCGTAATCAGAGAACGAGTCGAAGATCTTCAATTAGGAGTGGAAAGTTACCAGAAGAAGCTCAATCTTACCAAACCAAACCTGTTCGACATCCCCAACCTTCAACATCTGCCTCAGTACACCCTGCTCAAGCATCCTTTCGGGTTCACCTACCGCAGCATTAATGGTCGCAACTGCTTCATGGCTTACACCGAAATTCAGAAGTTCTGTGATGAAACGCTTAAGTTCGTCAGGGACGGCATCAAAAGCAGAGTAAATGACATTGCTTTGGGTAAATCGAAACGGTGGAATACGACAGAGGTTAGGGATGCACGCAGATTCATATCAAGGATCGAGAACCGCTTAAGGCGCAGGGATCAGTTTCGAAGGTTGGAGAGCTATGTGGGAGGCAGACAGAAATTTCTGGTGTTGACATTTTAGAGGCCTGAATGGTAGATCATTGTAAGAATTTGATTTGATTTGTCATAATTATACCTCATAATGGTTTGTGTACGCATTACAGTGCACAACCCGATCTTGTAAAGAAAGGACCCTGAGGTACGCTTCAGTGCCTCAATCCTCATATAAGGAGCGAAGGCTTCTTACTTTTGAGTAGAATTAATCAAACTTTTAAGATTTTCCATAATTCTGCTCAAAAGGACAAGTATTTCACCTCAATAAGACCTAATCACTTGTTGAGGGGGAGCACTTGTCAAAACAAAATACTTTGCTCTAAATCAAAAGTTCTTGATAAATCTCCCCGTAAGACTCAAAAAGCATATTTTAATCAAATGCTTGTCAAAAACAACATCTTATATGCTATTTTTGAGGGGGAGAAAAGGAAAGTGATTAAAATATGAAAGTTAAAAGTTGCTGTAATGTTAAATCTCATGCGAGCTAGACTCAGATTCACCCAGGAATTGACGAGATAATACAAGTTAGTAACATCGAAAGGACTTATCCTCGACGGGTAATGACATCAAGTTAATTACTAGAGCTAATTGTCACCCAAAAGCTGACAATGCATCTCTTTAACTAACCACGTAAGCGTGTCTCGAAAAGGATTAGTCTTAGTAGAAATGTACCGTCTCGAGAAACTTTCTGTGGACTTGACCAGGCCGGGTAATAACTTCAAGCTAGTCTAACTAGTGATGTAAGCGTGTCTCGAATCGGTCTTGTTCATGGAAAGTGGATCAATTCAAAAGTGCTTGCTCCTCCCGCATGTGCAAATTTATTAAATACTTATGATCACATGTGCAGGGGGAGCCCTTCAAAAAGTATACACAAAACTCTCAAAGTGTTAACCAAAATATTTGATTATCACAAACACTTTGAGAGATTTTCAAAGGTTTCAATGGCAACTATAGGATAGTCATGGAGTTATAAGGTGACTAAGGTTAGGAAATAACCGTCCTATGATCCGCCTAAGCTGGAGGGATCTACCCAAGGACATCACCAATAGTTAGAACTTGAAGTCCTTAGGTATGATACGAAAAAAGGAGTAAAGAATGAAAAGGAGAAAGAAGGGGTTGAAGAATGAAAAAGAAAAGTAATGAAAAGGGTGAAAAGAAATAGCCCTCCATATGTTCAACCTTAGGGCAGACACCGGGTTCAATTCATATGCTACTAGTTGTTGCTAAGGCAACACCGGTATTGAAGATTAAGTCGTCATGGACCCAGTGACGCAATGCACTAAACCTTCTGAACCACTCAAGTTCTCTTAAAAGGACTTGTTTCATTCTCACAGGGAACCCACGTAACCTATCGACCCATCTCTTAGAGACGGTTGATATTGAAGCAGGACATCCCCAGTCTCCGCATAGGAAACCTAGGTGTGCACTTATAGAGTCTAGAGCCATGAGATACATCAAAGATCTCTTAGGAACACTTAGTATCTTCTACAACTAGTGTTCTGCATCAATGAGCACCAGCTGTAAATTATCGAGTCCTTCGCAGATCTTAGCAATCTTCCTAGAACGTTTATGAGAGAATTGTATAAGTATTTCTCAATGATTGAACGGAAACTCCTGTCAGGGTCATCATCTAACAGCCTTGACAGGTCACTTCGGTAACTCCTCGTGAGTTACGCTTAGTGTTTGCGGTGGTTCCATAGCGATCTACAGTCGTGGAGTGATCCCCAGCGACTCACCCAGTCATTGAGCTACCTAGTAGGTCTCGTAAGCTCCTTCGGGAGTATCTGATATGGGAACGGCCTGGATAAGAATTAGAAGGAGTCTTCATACTATGCTGTTGATGAGCTCTAATTCCCTATCCGTAAGTACCGGATGTTTTATTGCTAACTGTTTACTCGCAGGTACCTCATTTCCATGATGGTAGATTCCAACATGCTCATACATACATCTTGAAGTCAAAGAAAGCTCCCCCAAAAGATCTTAACAACACAAAGTTCAAAGAAAGATTCAACACCAATATGAAGAATCTACAAAGTATAATGACAAAGATCTCAATGCATGAAAAGGAACTTCTTGTTCGTAAAAGTCAAAGATGTATGAGTATGTTGGAATGGCGGACAACCACCTCAGACGCAGGAGTGACGAACGGCAGACAACTTCATAACTTATTCACTACATCATCATCAAAGAACAAAGACAAAGGGCAAAGTACTTTCATTCTCATTCACTCATTTTGAAGACGTCTAGAGCTTTACATGTTACAAGTCAACGACAAAGATGAAGACGTCAAGCAACCGTGATGACCGACCCTTAGGGGGAGATTGTTGGGATCATACTTTAGTATTTAGTCAAGTCTCGGTCATTACGTTTTGTAATAGGTTGCTTAAGTAATATTTATCATTATTGTTTTAGTTAATGGGCAACATGTAAAAGCCCATAAGGCCTTAAAGCCCACGTATGAAAGGATAAGGGAGGAAGGGAGTGTTGCCCTAACTCCTCCCTTATAAATAGAAACCTTATGTAAACTTTTCATTTGTTGGTTATTTGATTATCTTAAGGAAACTCTTGCACTCTCACCTTTCATATTGTCTCATAATCAACCAATCTTATTTCTCATCTTATTTCTTTCTAAATCATACTTGTGTTTACAAAATGGTGACCTAACAGCCAGGACTTAGTTTCGGTTGCCCTTGTCATAAGACAAATTGGTGATGTAGTAGCCATTTGGTTGATGTCGATAGCATACAAGTTTGTACCACGATTACCAGTTAAGAGATCATCATCAACCAAATTTCTTATGAAAACCGTGTTTCTCCTGAATGCAACTTCTAAATCTGCATCACAAAACTGCCCAACTGAAAACCAGTTGTGTCCTAACCCTTCGACGTAGTAAACTCGAGTGATTAAAATATTCCCAAACTGAAGATCTCCATAACCCTGAATAGCTGCTACATGATCATTTCCAAAGCGTACAGTTCCCATGAATTTCAAGATGAAATTGGTCAGCAACTTTAAATTCCTGGTCATGTGCTTGGAGCAACCCGAGTCGATGATCCAAAGACATATTTCGATAACCTGCCAATAACAGAAGAATTTGTATTTGGACACCATTTTGAATTTGGTTCCATGGGGTTAGGGGTACATTCTAAATCACACTCATAGACAGTTGCTGCTTGTTTAGCTTGAACTATTTCTAATTTGCCATCCTTGAGTATAAATTCTCTACCCGTTGGAATCCAAACACAATGCTTAAGATAGTTCCTAGGTGTGCGACTATTAGTGGTGTTCCTAATTCTTTTAATTAGGTTTCCAACAAATCTAGATTTTGCACTAGGACCTTTCAAAACGCTCTTCTGTTCAGGCGTACCATTCACATTCTTAGAAACACATTCATCATGAACGTCATTAATTAAACATTTCTTGCATATTAAACAAACAGTATTAGAACCAGTACTTTGAACATTACATTCAGATGAATCATGTTTCTTATTAAAAAGCGATAAATTCCTAGGGTGTTCTTCTACTTCTTCAACTTTATTCTTGCTACTACTCGTAGAGGCAGGCGAGACTCTATTGTTCCTTGTATTGCTCCTAGGCTTTAGTCTGCTGCTCCTAGAGGTGCTGTCTAATCCTGTAGAAGTTGAGGCACACACATTAGGATTTATATTGTTGTCCTTTTTAGCATCACTAGACTCTTTAGAATTATCCTTTTTGCACGCATTTGTCTTAGAAGTGGAGGCAGACGCATTAGTGGGACTAATCCTAAAAAGGCCAGGTGCTATCACTTTTGGTTTTTCGACAACCGCTTTTCCTTTATCAACAATCTTATTCTTGTCACTTTGCTTGGGCAAGGGTGTTGGAGTGACTGGTTTTGTAAAATCCTTTTGCACATCGACTTTTGGAGCAAACCTTGAAATTGACATTTTTGGTTTTTGAACAGTGTTTAAAACATTTGGTTTCTCTGAAGTCGATGGTTTTGCAAACTTAGTTTCCTCACCCTTCCCTTTTTGACTTTCAAGCTGAGCCCTCAAAAGATCATTTTGCTCTTTCATATTCTTGAAAGCACGCTCATACGATAGTTTGTCATACTTGCATTCTTCCTTTTTTCGATCAAGTTGTTTAAAACATGACATATTTTCTTTTTCAAGCTTTATAAGAGCATTTTCATATTTGGAAACAATTTCGGAGGTCTCAGCTCTCAGTCTTTCATCGTCTTGAACAGAATATGTTTGTAAAATGATGGACATAATATCAGTGGTCATAACAGCTTCGAAGAGAGAATCATTTAGGTTTTCCAAAACATTCATGTTTTCACGAGTATCATTAGCTTCGTTTACCAGGGATTTGTGGTCCTTGACAAAGTCGGCCATTTCTTTTAAGAAAGCTTGTTAAAAATGGATTACCCTCGCACTGATGTTATTCAGTGGGATAGTAATTTCGTTTTCAAAAACCTTTTTCTGCTCAATATGAAAACTGGAATGCCAGTTGTTAATATTGATTGTAGTTTTAGAAGCAACAATATTTTGAAGTTCTTGAATTCTCTTTTTAACGTCATCCAGAATGTTTCTAGCCTCACTTGTATTAAAAGTGTTGTTAGAAGACATTTGTTCCATTTTTGAAAGAGATTTGGAAACAATTACTTTCTTAGAAAATATTTTTGAGAATGGTCGTTTTATGGAAAACACAGATGGTTCTTTTTGTGGAACAAAAGTAATTCCCGAAAGTTTGTTCAATTTGTTGTAATCAATGGGTTTCAAATCCTTTTGTTTCATTTTATTTATGCTCTCTTCGACATGTTCTATCGTTTGCACAGAATCCCGAACGACAGGAGGATCATGTTTAGTGTAAACAACATTACCATTATACAAAACATTCTGTTCTTGCTGAGCTTTCTTGAGATTACTGGGGGTGTTGTTACCAAGAGCCACTTTATGTTTCGTATGGTAAATCGGATTAGTTTGATTTGAAATCATTTTCATTGTTTGACTTGACTGACCAGACTTAACCACTAATTCTTCTAAATGTGCAATCATGTGTTCTGACTCTACGATTTCGGCCAAAAGTTTGTCTTCTTTCTTTGCAAAATCCCTTTTCAACTCATCCCTTTGTTTTTCAAGATTGGTATAAGCTGTTTTTTGTTTAGAAAGTTGGTTTTGTAAATCAGAAATTTCCGCGTTTAAAGCTTTTATCTTCTTGAAAGAATTAACATCAAGTGTATCAAACTTGAGTTGTAATTGTTTTTCCCTTGAAACGGAATTTTGATAACCATTTTCTAATTCAGACACTCTTTTGTTATGGAATTCAAAAGCTTTAACGTTTTCTTTGTAACTCTCAAGCTCAGCGGTCAATTTAACATTCGCGGCCTTAACATCGCGATTGACCTTTTTCACATTCTCAATTTCAATACGACAATTATTCAATAATGATTCAAACAAAGCACGTGTTTCCTCATCATTCTCAGCATGCTGTGAAACGAAGCATCCATTATGATTCACATCTGGAGTCGCTGAAGGAGTATTGCTACTACTTGGTGTGTCCAGGAATGTATCATAAGTGGATGTTTGCTTTTCAAAATGCTGTTCCTCATGAGGAGACATATCAAATATATCATTATTATGACATGTCTTGAAGTTTGATACCTTAGATGGTGCATTGGTGTCATAAACAGGAACTGTATCAGAATCCGTGTCATACTTAGCTTCCTGAAGATTCGCCATGAATATGCAGTTCGCATCGATATCCTCTCTATCTTCCATGTCATCCATAAGGGCCATAAAATCATTCTCCACTGCGTTCAACTGAAACCCTGCATCATTCTTTTGTGCCAACAGCAATGCTTTCTGCAAGTACGCTGTGTCTCTTTTGTTCAGCTTAGTAGGACAGTTCCTTGCCATATGACCTACACCCTGGCAGTTGAAACACTTTACCGGATTACCCTGATTCACATTTCCCAAATTCCCAACTACTGGAGCTGCAACATTTCTATTCTGATTACCCATTGCCTGGTTACCAACATTCTGACCCCTCTGATTTCCAACAAACTGACCCAACTGATTCCCTACATTCTGACCATACTGATTCCCTGCATATTGACCTGCATTCTGCATATTTTGATTGCCCATATTAAATCCAGTAAAATATCCTTGCTGATTCCCATAAACTCCAACCATTTGGCCTCCGTTGCCCATATTGAAACTCGGCTGAGCAATCTGCTTGTTGCGAGTGTTCGATGAAATCCTTTGGTTGTTGTTTGTTGGTGTAGAATAACGTCCTTGGAATGCCTTTGACAGAAAAGCAAACGCTTGGGTCAATGCTGCAGTAGCTTCATCATTTTCAGTGAATTCTGGTTCTAGGAATTGTTGGTATTGCTGTTGTGGAATAACATGTTGTTGTTGCTGTGGGTAGAACTGTTGTTGGTAGACCGGTGTTGTTTGTTGAATGTATGAAGGTTGCATGTAGTTGTGAGTGGAATATGATGATGGTTGTTGTGTGTTCACTGGTAGCGGTGTTGGTGTAGTAGCAATTAATGCAAGAGGATCATGATTCTTTGCCAATCTTTCTTTCCTTACTTCATTAGCCTCAGCTTGGTTTTGCTTCAAAAAGTCATAGAGTTGATCATAATTCACCTTATGTAAATCCTTTGTTTGATTGACAATTGTAACATAACGACCCCATTCTTCTGGAAGGTTATTGATGAATTTGATGTTTGTTGCAATTGTTCGAGGTGTCAACTTGTTTTTGATTAACTCATTCATCAAAGTGCAAAACCTTGTGTAGTAGGATTCAATCTGTTCACCTTTAGTAGATGTGAAATTCTCCCATTCAATAAGAAGTTTGTTCTCAACGTCTTGTTGTCCAATCTATGTTCCATGACATATCCTTCTAACACGTTCCCACATAGCATAAGCAGTTTCACAGCTGTCGACCGCAGCAAAGATCTCTCGTGGTAATCCAAGTTGGATTAAATGCATTACCATATCATCTGCAGCGATCTGCTTCTTGTCTTCCTCTGTGTAATCTGCTTCTGTTTGTTCACGCACGAATGGTTGAGTAGGAGGTGTTGTATTTGGATTACCTTCAATTTGAACTTGTCTTGTCTTAAATGGACCATTTGTAATGGAGTTGATCATTAATTTACCATCAGCTTTTGTTTTGATGTAACGAAGCATGCGGCTTGTCCATGGGAGATATCCACCTTTTTCAAGCATTGGAGGTCGGTTTTCGGCACCGGCAGCATGAATGTCTTATTGAGTTGCCATGATTTGAATTCAAAGTGAAACGTTGTTCTGAGGATCTTTTGAAAGATAACAAAGGTTGTTGTTGTAGATTAGATGATTTGGTGAAGTTGAAAAACGTTCTCGGTTGATCTTATTGAATACTTAATTTCCCGCCAAAAATTGAGTATGAAAATTTTCTTTCTCAAAATTTGAAAATCACAAAGAAATACAATTCAAAGGTTACCAGAAAAATTTGAGTTTTGAAAATTTTTCGCCAAATTTTACCGAATTTTTTTGAATTTTGGCCTAAAAATTTGAATTTTCGGTTGAAATTTTCAACGTTATACCAAACTTTGAATCTCGCGTAAAAATTGAACGTTTAGTCTCGTGTGAAAAAATATATATATATATATATATATATATATATATATATATATATATATATATATATATATATATATATATATATATATATATATATTTAAACTCGGTAAGATTCTATAAAGTCTAACTCGATAAGCTTCAATTTTTGTCTAACTCGGTATGTTTCACAAATCCCAAACTCGATAAACCTTGGATCCTAACTCGCTGGAAATTTTCAAACTCGATGGAAATTATCTAACTCAATGGAAATTATCTAACTCGATAGAAATTTAAGTTTCTAACTCGGTAAGTCTTAAAAAATTTGGGCAGAGTTTCGTCTAAGTTTAGAGTACAAAAATCCTTACTCGATAAACGATAAGGAATGTTAGCTAACTCGCTAACTGGCTAACTCGCCAAATGAACCTTAACTCGATAGAAAATCACTTAACTCGATAGACAAGTTCTAACTCTATAGAAAACAAGTCAAACTCGGTAAAACTTAAACCCAAACTCGCTAAGATAAAATTCCTAACTCGATAGAAAATCCAAACTCGCTAAAATAATCACCCTAACTCGAAAAAAAATTTCCTAACTCGAAATTTTTTCTCCTAACTCGATAAAATACGTATGAATAGTAACAAGATACTTAGAAATCCGATTTTTCACCCACAAAATGATCTAAAACAACCTAAAATTATCCCTAGGCGATTGATATCACTTGTAGGACCGTAGAACAACCCAAATCACTATTGAATCAAGCTTAAACCTAGAGAGAGAAAGTAAGTAGAGAGAGAGAGTGAGTGGGAACTCTAGTGTGTGAAATAATAACCTTATTAAGATTAAGAGAACCAACCTCTCAAATGAGGTTTACAAGAGTATTTATACTAATAGTCTAGGGCATCTCTAATCTTTTACTTTATTACATTAATGGCCCTTATACTTTTACAAAACATGAGTACTAAGCATAAACTTCATCATAATGATATTCTAAAGCAACCTATAACTACACATTAATGACCGACACTTTTTATAAATAAAAATACGATTCTAACAAGTCAGGCTCGTGACTCGATAAAAAACAAGCGCTTCTTGGGAGGCAACCCATGCTTTGTGTGATTTTTATTTGTTTGATTATTATTTGTTTCCGTATGCATGCTTTATTTTTATTGTTGGTAGATCATGTTTCAAACTAAAATGGTGAAAATACTTTATTTTGTTGTTTGGCTTAGTCTTAACTTCATCCAAAGGTATTTCACAAAAGATAAGTGTAAGGGGAAACCCCAAATATGTTTTTAAGAAACAAAACCGATCATGATTCTCCACAATATTAAGTGAACATGTATATTTGTATTTGTTAGAGTCAAATGCTTGTATCGAGTCATAATGAAGTTTTGCAGGATTTTCCAGGAAGCAGGACGAAGTTTTTCCAGAAATTTTCCGGAAACTTAACATAAGAATTTCTGCAGGTCACTTCTGACAGCGTCATGAGTTTACTCTTGACGGCGTCACGTGTAAAAATCTGGAAATTTTACCAAGTTTTGTTTTTCTAACGGAGTCTTAAAGTTTTTGTTGATTCTTTAGTTTTATAATCTCCAGGAAATCTGCAAACATCATTCCACAAGCATTATATCTTATTTTGTTTTCTAGGATTTATTAGCATATGTAGATTGCCGCCGATTTTATGCGAGGTTGCCTTGTCTGTTTTCTCAGGTTTTACAGGTTATGTATGACAAGAAGATGATTATTATTCTGGAAGGGAAGCTTTGATTGTTCATTTTCTTGGAGGAAGATCTAACCTGGCCACCTTATTATCCATACCGAGCGAAACAGGGGAGTATTTGATTTCATTTGTTTTACTTATTTCACTTTTACATTCTTTACTTGAACATTGGGGACAATGTTCATCCTAAGTGTAAGGGGAGGGTAAAATGATGATACCTTACAGATACACTTTCGCTTGAGTTTGTTTGTTTGATAGTAGATGTGTAATAAAACTATTAGAAATACTTGTTAGTGAAATTTTAGCGCCAAATTTAAATTTTTTTACAACATTTAGGAGTGAAACTTTAGCCATAGCAAGCGTCTCATGGATAGGAGATTGTATGAATAGCACAAAACCGTATCATTCAGAAAAATTTTCCACCCAAATATGTGAGGTTCGCCTTTAGATTTGATAGGAAAAGCATTTACTATTAGTGCTTATGAGTGTACCGGTAGCATTTAGATTCTAAAACTTGCGTTAGTGATGCATCCCGAGACCGCTAGTGAGACTACATTCGTGTAGTAGGATTTACTACATGATAAGAGGCATTAGGATCACCCTTGTGTTAAACCCGTATTATAATTACTTGACCACTTAAGTCATATTACTTGGCTAGTTAAGTCAACTAATTTTTCCCACACCTTAGTGTTGTACTCATTTTTAGTACACGAAACCCCTAGTACACCCCTCCGAGCCTATCTTTTCGTTTCTAACTTTAAGCATTTTACTTAAAGGAAGAATTTGTTACACCCGACTTAAATGTACACCCAAATCGCCTTAGCCTTCCGTGTATGCACTCATCTTTAGTGCATTATTGTTGTTTGTTAAACCCTAAGTTAATTATCTAATTGATTACATGGTTGCTAAGTCGAGTCATATCCTTGTACATATTGTTTTGGGACGATTGAGACTCATGGGTAAAGTACTTATTTATGGAGTAATGGGGAAGAACATCATATTATTACCCATATATGTACGTTAATCTTAAAAGTACTCCAAGTGTTTTGATTATCTTAATTCGAGTCATTAGTTTAGTTATTTGTAAAGTATGTAAAAATTCAAGTGTAAGGGGAATTTTCATTCCCTATGATGTATTATTTTGGATGGTAGGGTAAGAGTGTATGCAAAAAAAAAAAAAAAATCGAAAAAATCAAGAAAAAGAAAAAAAAATAGAAAAAGAAAAAGAAAAAGAAAACATACGGACTACCATCCCATTTCATTCTATGTTTTTGTTATTTTTCATTTATTAGTTTAAGTCGAGTCTAGTCTTGGCTTAGCAACGCCATATTATACATGTAATTAACCAAGATTGTTATTTTGCCACCAGTAAAGATTGCCTATATCCAACAAAACCGTGTATTCCATATCCCTACACCTAACGTTACAACCCTTTAAAAGACCTCTTTGATAGTTTATCCTAGGTGCTTACGCCATGTGGTGGAGGTTTGATCCTTTCCCAAGCCTATGGTAATCTATTTTGCTATGACAGGTAGCGAGAGATGTTTTCCATTTCCATATTGTGATATTACTTTATTACACCCGAGAGATGTGAGTATCTAAACACTATTTGTGAGGTGCTAGTGTATGACCTCCGTGCTTGTCTTTAGTCTTTAGTGGAACGATTATTTGTTGTAATTACTTTTATGTTAGTGTTAGATGACCCCTAACTTGTATTTTGACTAGAATAAAAGCGCATTTGCTTGAGGACAAGCAAATCTCAAGTGTAAGGGTATATGATGAGGCGAAAAATGAACCACTTTTAGGGGGTCATTTAAGCCCGGAATTGAATTTATTTGATCAAATATTACCCTAAATCGTTCCTTTTGTGATTTTAGGTACTTTGGGAGTGAATTCTAGAAAAGGAAGCAATTCGGACTTTTTTGGAGCATAAAAGTGAAGAAAACGCCAAAGACTTAATTTTCCATGCTGAGAACAGTACCTGACGGCGTCAAGAGGAAGATCCTGACGGCGTCAAGAGTAAAATCCATGACGACCCAGTGCAAACCTGAAGGCGTCACAAGAAGGGCGTCAAGAGTATTTTTGGTGACGGCCTGCACAAGGGGTATACATGACGGCGTCAGACCCAGATCTAGGCAGTCCGAGAAACTATTTGGCGGCGAGAAGACGGCGTCAGACATTTTTTCTTGAAGCCGTCACCTATCAAACTCTATAAATAGTTTTCTATTTTTCATTCATAAAAGAGGAACTTGTGTGGAGAAAACTAGGGCTGAACTTTGTAAACCCTAGGTCATATTTTACAGTGTTTTCAAAGGTTTTCATCCCTTGAATCCTTTCATGTTCTATTGAAATAAGTCTTCTCATAATTCAATCAATATGTCTATGTGTTGGTTGATTATATCTTGTGCTTGTCTTGATTTTAACATGCTAGGCTAGATCTATCTTGTGTTTGCTTAGATCTAATGAAACCTAGATGTTAATTATGTGTTGATTACTTGTTTATGGTAGTATTGGATGAATGATTTCAATGTTAGGCTTAAGAAAACTGGCAGATCTCCATTGTGTAACATGCTTGAACGTCTTAGGAAACATGAACCGATGTGTACTAGGTTTTATTGGTTGTATTTAATGCATGAGCAAATTCTAGTGATCCCATGTTAGGAGCTTCTTAGCCGGCTCGACATAGGAGTGAAGTAGGCGCTCATAGGATTGGGGAAGTAAGTACGCCACCTCATGAATGGTATTAAGGAATACAATCCGTCATCCACGCAACTATAACAAGTAATTAACGTGTAAAAGATATCTAGGGAGTAGTGAAATCTAAGTAAACACAATTCTCCCACATACTGCTCACAACATTTGTATAATTTAGTTTATTTTCATTTTTAGTATTTTAATTTGATTGCATCTTTAGTATTGAGTTAGTTGACTAGCAACTAATTCTGCCAAACTCCTTAAAACCCGAGATTTTTACTTGCTTTCATAAAAATATAAAAATACAAAAAGAATCATCCCTCATCTCTAGACCTAGTCTTTAGGTTTTCTAATCCTAGCGACACTATTCCTAGCTGAACGATCAATCCCCCGGTAGTTGTCATTATACTATACTACATTGATCAGGTACACTGCCTGGTGGGGGTTGTAAGCTTCTCGAGATCCCTCGAGAGGTAAAGCTTGGTGCAATCCCCACGAATCAGTATATTTGTTTCCTCCATAGCTCCGCACAGTGGATGGACCAAAAAGATCCATATGTAATAGTTCTAGGCACCTAGTAGTGGATACTATATTCTTAGCTTTGTGACTAGCATGAACTTGTTTTCCAATTTTACATGCATCACAAAAATGTTTATCATATTTTAGATTAGGCAAGTTTCTAACTAGTTCCTTAGAGGCCAAAGATTGTATTTGTTGCATGTTAGCATGTACTAATCTCCTATACCACAATGTAGAGTTTTCGTCTAAGGTCGTTAGGCATATCCTATCCTCAGGTTTGTTTCCTAGTTTCATAACATATATGCCTCCTTTCCTAATTCCTCTACCTATAATTTTTCCATTCTTAACTATTTCGCTATCCTCTTCGGTAAAGGTAACTCTATATTTATTATCGCGTATTTGACCTATACTAAGCAAGTTATATGTTAAATTATCTACATGCTCTACATTTTCAATAGTAAGTGAGTCTTGAGAAATCGTACCTTTGCCAATGATTTTTCCACGTAAGTCACTACCGAAAATAACGTTACCTCCATTGTATGCCTTGTATGTAGAAAATAGCTTGCGGTTCCCCGTCATGTGCCTCGAACATTCGCTATCCTTGATCCATTCATCAGGCTCCAAGTCAATTCCTAAACATATTTCGTCGGTTCCTTTTGCCATAAAACACTTTTCGTCTCTTGGTTTTTCCACTTCTTCTTTGTCACTATCACTCCATGTTCCACTAACAAAGGCGCCTTGATTTTCATAACCCGGCGGCTTTAGACATTCGCCAATAAGATGATTTGGACTTTCACATCTAAAGCACTTTCTTTTCCCGTAGTTATCACTTCTATTTCTTTGGAATGGTTTTCTTTCGTCTCGTGGTGATCTAGTGAATCTTCCTCGTCTCTTAAAGAATTTATTGAATTCTCTTACGGCCATTGCATATTCTTCGTCTTCACTCTCGTCACTTGAATCATCATCGTCACTAGGTTCCTTTTTAGCTTTTAGAGCAATGGATTTGGTTTGTTCTTTCTTGACTTTGACGGTTTCTGAATCTCTTCTTATAATTTCTTCATGGACCTTCAAGTTGCCAATTAGTTCATCTAGTGACAACGTCATCAAATTCTTTGATTCTTCAATAGCCGTGACTTTAGCTCACCATTTCGGATGAAATGCCCTAAGAAATTTCCTAACACAATTTTTAGCAAAAACATTGTCAATTGATTCCTCTTCCGGAATCATAAATTGTTCATATTGTTGTACAAAAAGATCTATTTTGTTATCTTTAACTTGACTATTACCTTGGTGAGTAATTAGTAAAGAGTCCCAAATTTCTTTTGCGGTTTTACACATAAGAATTCTTTCATATTCTTTGCGTGGTAACGCATTATAAATAACCATTTTAGCTTCATTATTTTTTGCTAGTTTCTTTTTTAAATCATCATTTTGTTTTTCAAAAGATACAATTTCATCCATTTTAGTTTCAACATTATATTGAATAGGGGGAAATCACCAAAGGTAATAACATGCCAAAGATCAAGATCTTTTGATTTCACATAAGTTTCGAATCTATTTTTCCAATATAAAAATCCATCACTTTCAAATAGTGGTGGTCTTTGCATAGAATGCCCTTCTAAATATTTTAAAGATTCCATAGATCGTTACAAGTTTTAAAATACAATATATTTTAAAAAATCTTGCTAGACGTGGCTCTTGATACCAATTATGGAAAACTAGAAGGGGGGTTGAATAGTTTTACGTCTTTTTAATTTGTTATAAAAGATTGTTTGAAAGTTTTCTTTGTTTTCAAAATTTTTGATTCGATGCTATATGAAATCAAGTCATGCACAATATGAACAACACTAAATATGTACGATAAATCAATAACAATGTAAGTAAAGAAATAGATGAGAGTTGGAAAGATCGAACCGCGAGACAAGAGATTTATAGTGGTTCGGCTACAAGGTCACCATCCTTGCCCTACTCCACTCCCCGAGCACCTAACTCGAGAGTTTTCTTCACTATGTCAACAAGCTCCCTTATGGTGGAGAAAACCTTACACACCAATTTACACACCACAACTAAGTCACAACTTATTCACACCTTCTACACAACTACTTCACACCTATTCACTACTTAATCACACCACTTCTTCACATCTATCTCCTACACACCAATCTTCTTCACACCTATCTTCTACACACCAATCTTCTTCACAACTATCTTCTACACACCAATCTTCTTCCTAACCTTTCTTCTTCACAAATAACTACTAACCAATCACACTATATATATATATATATATATATATATATATATATATATATATATATATATATATATATATATATATATCTAACTAAACTATCTTCTAACAAATATTCACAACTACTCACACAATGAGATAAATATAATGATGATGCTCTAACAACTTAGATGTGGAGATCACAACAAGTTGTAATACTTCTTGTCTTGAGGGATAGAAGTATTCTTCTCTTGCACTTGATAGGATTATGTTTGGATCACTTTGAAACAAAGATTTAAGAATGTATGATCAAAGGATTTAAAGATTGGAAATGGAGATCTAGAACAGAAAGTTTAGGAGTGCAAAAGGTGAGAAAAATTCCAGATTTAAGGTGGTATTTATAGGCAACAAATTCTGACAGAGGAGCGTGGCCGGTCCCTTTAAATCAAGGTCGGCCCCCTTAAAATTAAGGGGACCGCCCCTTATAATTAAGGGGGGCCGCCCAGCTGTAACGGCCAAAAATTTTTATTTTTTAGTGGGGAAAGTTTATTTGGTGAAAAACTAACTGATTTTGGTTAAAAATTTGAATTCATATATTTAGTATGAATAAAACATTTTTCTTTATTACCAAAAGTGTTTTTCAAAAATATATAATATGTTTATTTAATTAAATAAACTTTGTAGTACTGAATTAAATTTCCCTTTGATCATAAATTACACTAAACACTTTGTTTATTCATACCTTAAGTGATTTGGATGTAAAGAGAAAATGTTAATCACTAAATACTTGTTTATGTCATAAGTTTTAGTTCTATGAGTTTATATTTTTTAATAATCAAAACATAGAGATATTGATAATATGTTAATAATGTTTTTAGGCATTATTTATGTCAACACAAACAGTGGTTGCAAATTCTACAACTGAAGCTGAGTATGTGGCTGCTTCAAGCTGTTGTAGATAGGTGCTTTGGATGCAAAATCAACTGCTGGATTATGGGTAGAATTTCATGAACACCAAAATTCATATTGATAACAATAGCACACTTTGCATAATTAAAAATGCTGTTTTTCATTCTAAAACAAAACATATAGAGATAAGACATCATTTTATAAGAGATTGTTATGAAAAGAAGTTAATTCAAATTGTTAAGATTCATACTGATAACAATATTGCTGATCTACTCACTAAACACTTTGATGTGGGGAGGTTTCAATTTTTAATTGCAAACATTGGTATGATAAATCTTTGAAAAACTTATCTTTTTATGTTTTTGTAAAGTTGTGTAAAGATGATGTGCTTCTTGTTAATCTGTTTCTGCTGCTTCTTAAGAAGCATGTTACTAAGTTGGAATGTACTCTGCTGCTATATGATTCTATTGCTACATATTTCTAGTACATTTGCAACATGTGTTGGTATGTTTTGTGGTGTTTGGCCTAACATTTTGCAGGAAAAGTTCTAAATGTTGATTGTTGTTGTTACCTCACAAAGAATGCAAATATTCAAGACATAACTGAATCATTCATTATTCATTCAAGCCAAAAGATTACACATCAAAGAGTTTCAAACACAAATCATATCCAAATACACAAAAGACTGCTACATCAACAAAAGATGAAATCAAAAGACTACAACCTACAACTACATCAATGCCTAGGGCATGGAAGCCCAAGTACCACTTCTCTTTCTTTAGGCAGAGGAGGGTTTGACTTTCTTGTTCTAGATGCTGGTCTTGGCCTTGAAGATTGTGGTCTTTCAGGAGTAGCAGGTGGATTGTTCTGAGGCTCATCCTCATCTGAAGAAGTGCAAAGAAAAGGGGAAACAAGTTCCATTGGAGATGGAGGTCTGATGGGGATCCAGGCTGGGTCTTCTGATGATTCTGATGAAGATGGAGATTTGGGGGACATAACTTCTTTACCCCTGGATGTGCTTGGGGTCTGATTCAAGTTTAAAAGATCCTTAAACACTAGAAGATCATGTTTTCTCTTCTGTGCTTGCTCCTTTGTCCTACATCCATTGTGGGGAGGACGGAATGGTGGTACATAGGTGGGGAGTGGTGCTTCATCATCAGAGGATAAATCAGAGGATATGTTGATTATTTCGGGAGTGGATTTCATTGTTATTGTGATTTGATTTGGTTGATTGGCGTTTTTGAAAGCAATTAGGGTTTGCGTGTGCTAAATTAGGGGAAGATTAGTTCCTTTTTTATAGGGATCACGGCGTATCTTGTGCATTTATTGTTGAAGATAATTTGACTTTTTGACCAAGTTTGATTAATCAACTCTGCTGCTGGCCAAAATCAATCTGCTGTTAGTTTTGTTGATACTCTGGTTGTGCTGCTATGGTTGTAAGTGTGAGGGTGGAATGTGTAACTTCTCTAAACCAATTTAAAACCTAATTGACATCCACAATTGGTTTTTACGCGCTCCAAATTGAAACCCTAACACTCTATTACTCTCAAAGTCAAAGATCCCCAATTTCTCAATAACCTAATTCATGGATTGTACACGTACCTGGACAGAAAATCACAATAATGTTGCTCTATTGGATGAAGAGCTGGTTCCTGAAGGTTTCATAGACATGGCAAAATTCTTAAATGCTACTTCTTTTAGGTATGCATTAACTGTGAATCCTACTATATATGTCTCCTACATCAAACAGTTTTGGCTTACTGCTAAAGTCAAAACTAGGAATGGGGAAAAATATGTTAAAGCCATGGTAGATGGTCAGTACTTATGTGTAACTAAATCTTCTATAAGAGAAATTCTTCACTTAGATGATGAAACAGAGACCACGTGTCTCGCTAATTCTGCTATTTTTGAAGGGTTAAATGATTTGGGATATGAGGGACGACATACAAATTTAAAATTTCAAAAAGCACTCCTCTGTTCTCAATACAAATTTTTGGTACACAATCTCCTTCATTGTTTGAGTTCTAAAACTTCTGGGTGGAATGAGTTTAGTGCTACTATTGCTTCTGCTATGGTATGCCTAAGCAAAGGTCATCCATTTAATTTTTCAAATATGATTTTAGAGGGGATTGCAAAAAGTGTCAAAGAGTCTGGTTCTTACTTACTTTATCCATGATTTATCCAGCTCTTTGTAGAAAAACAAATTTCCAAAGTAAGATCACATGCTGCCACTTATGATGCTTTAATTTAGTTCCAAAAATGTTTACTTTCTTGATTAAAAATGGAAAAGGTTTTTCAAGCACACATAAAGCTCTTACCCCTTATATGGTGCAAATTGTGCAAAACATTCAGGGTGAAGAATCAGGAACTCCAACTGATTCCCATCACACACCCAATTTCACCGTATTTGTCACTCAACCCAAAATACTCTACACCCGTAGGAAAGCCAAAAAGGACACTCAGCTACCTCAGGCTGGTGTTAGTATGTTTGTAACAGATGAGGCTGTCCTAGGTGATGAAGGGACATGTTGGAGAGGGCTGTCACTACTGCTTCTAGCTTAGCAGCAGAGCACGACAGTGATAACAAAACTAAGACCCAAACCAAGGCAACATCTAGAGAAGAGGGTTCTGATGAATCTAATTCCAAAGATGGTAACCCTAGCCAACTGGAAAATACAGGGGGCTCAGATGATCAAACTAGGTTTGATGCTGTGTTTACGTTCAAAGATTCACCTCTCGGACCAGGTAATACAGGTCGAAGTGATGAGGACAGAACAGTGACAAATGAATTGATGGATGATATTGTTCATGATGACAATGTCAGTGATTCACCTCTCGGACCAGGTCACACAGGTCGAAGTGATGAGACTAGTATGTAACCCATTAAGAAATTGACGGTTACTTGTACCAATTTGGAGCTAAAGTGTGATACATTGGATGAAAAAGTTCTTGGTCTTTCTACTATTGCTGATGTACAAGCCAGAAAGATTAAAAATTGCAAAAGAAGATCAAGAACTTAAGAACTTCAAGATCTTCAACCTCCTTCAGAAGATTGAAGAAAGTGGGCACTTCTCAAGTTGTGAGTTCACCTGAACACTCTGTTCCTTTGGAAGAGGATGCTTCCAAACAGGGGAGGAATGAGGAGCAGGAAGATGAAATGGGTTCAGGGGAGGCAAATTTGATGAAGGTTGATAGTACTCAAGATGTGGATGCTGGAATAGTGTCAGGGGAGGTTCCAGTAATTGATGATATGGAGGTGGAAAGTCCTCAAGATATGGATGGTTTTGTGATTGCTGATAAGCAGGGAAATGAGGTTGTAATGGAAGAAGTGGCTGCTACTCAAGAAAAAGTGGTGGAGAAACTCAAGACTTTGGGGCCTGAGCAATTAGTAAAGGCAACAGGGTTGATGGGTGAAGCTTTGATGACATTGGGTGATTCTATGGTAAAAGAAGTGAATGATGCTGCTGTTACTAACAAGATTGATGACTATGCTGCTGCTCAAGACTCTACTGCTAAGGATTTTGCTGATCCTACTGCTAGTGAGAAGATCAATTCTGCTGATGCACAAGACTCTACTGCTGGGTCTAGTGACAAAGCTGCTGCTGAGGCTATGGTTTTGTTAAGTAAGAAGACAACAGAGGTTCCATCTGAATCATTTTCACAACATACATCACAACGAATTCAACCACTACCACAACAACCAACATCTACAATCAAATCATCTACACCAAGAATAATTCAAAAAGAAGTTGTAATCAGAGAACCTGCTGCTCAACAAAAGAAGGTTGCTTCATCATCTTCTACTGATAAGGGAAAGGGCAAGCTGGTTGAAGATCCAAAGATAACGCATAAGGGGATTGATTACTCTCAAATACCTTTTCATTTTTGGCCCAAAGAACTACAAATTGAACATGATTCAATTGTTGCAATGAAAGAACAAGAGCTGATTGATCAAGAAGAGCAACAGTTGATTCAGGAAGAAAAGGAAAAGGTTGAAAAAGAAACTGAAGACTTGAAGAGGTATGAGGAGTGGATGGAGGAAAAGATAAGAATAGATGCTGATATAGAACTCTCTAAGTTAGTTAAACTTGAAGAACAAGAAGCTCCAACTTTTGATGTTCAAGCTTGGATGAGAGAGTTCTCAGCAAAGAAAAGAAAAGAAGATGCTGCTGCTAGGAGAAAGAAGAAGATTCTCAGGGGTCCAACACCATTGCAACAAAGAAGAGAGCAAGAAAGATACCTAAAGAATATGAAGGGATGGAAATTGGTACAATTGAAACCTAAGTCTGATCAAGAGGTTTTTAATTTGTATCAACAAGCTAGAAAAGAAATGGATACCTTCTATCCTATGGGTTGTGCTGAAGATTTAGAACATTTTGCTCAAATGAAAAAGAAGTTGGTTCCTGACAAAGTTATTGAAGCAGAGCATGTACAAGAAGTGAATGTTGTTAAGAAGCCTGATGCAGACAAGAAAACTTCTTCTAGTCAAGGTGGTAAAAGAAAAGGTGTTGTTCATAAATCCTTTGCTAGAAAGAAGAGAAAAGTAGAAGAAGAAAGCAGTTCTAAGCATGAAGGAGATAAACATAATGAGTTCAAGAATGATTATGATCATATTCCTTCTGAGCATTTAAAGCAACAGTTGAAGGTTCTTACTATGATTGCTAAGATGGATGAACCTGAAGTAGTTGATGCTGCACCAGTAGGAATCAGATATCCTATTATTCAAGTAACTACAGGATATGATACTAACATTGGAACATTTCATGATGTCAAGAGATCTGATGGGAAGACTCATAGGTTTCTTAGATTTCAACAGGTGCTGTATTACTTTGATAGAGAGGATGTTTGTACCTTGTGGAGGATATATAAAGAAAGATTTGGAGCTAAGAAGTTTGAAGCTAAAGAGGATGGAAAGGAGACATTTGATTATATCAATTCAATGTCTGACAATGTTCTTTGGAGAGCTTTGAAACTTATGTTTGATCCTTTAATGGAAGATTTTGAATGGACAGAGATAAAAGGATGTAAAGTAAAGAGATGGAGACTTTTTCAAAGTTCTGGGATTCATGTGTTAGAATTTGGGCCACACACTTTATATATGTTGGCAGAAAAAGATTATCCATTGGCAAATTATTTGGAGATTGTCTATCAGATGGTTAATGGTGCTGGGTTACTCAATTTGCAGAATGACTATGATACTGATGATCAAGCATTTAATTTGTTATCAAAATATAAGAAGATGGTTGGTCAACAGACATCCCAAGAATTGAGTGTTTGGAAGCATCCTCCTGGTGTTTGATTGAGCTTTAAAGAAACTTAATAATTTAGAAATAAATATTAAGTTTAGGGGAGGATTGTTGGATTTTGAATTCTGATGCTGAAGAGTTAAAATGCTGCTAAGGTGAAACTGCTGCTATGGATAAAGATTCTGCTGCTGTCATTCAAAGTGCTGCTATGGGAAAGTGCTGCTAGTGGAATCTACTGCTAAAGAGATATGCATGTATACGGAATAGATAATTATAGAATAGATTGTGTGTATATTTTATACGTCTAGAATATTCTTATCTTGTGTAGAAAGGTATTGTAAATCTAGTAGGACTCCTTGGCCTAAAAAGGAGGATCCTAGGATTAGATTGAGTACGTATTGTTTAGTTTTCGTTTACACTTCAAGGTTGTAAAACCCTAGCATTGTCGAGTGCTCGTATTATTAATATATTGAAGTGTTGATAGTGAATAATTATTCTTCTTAAGTTAAGCTTTAATATTCTGTGTTCTAGCTTAAGTGTTAACTCAAGTCAACTTCTATATAAGATCGTTTGCTCAACTGGGATCAACAGTAGATAATTTGATAATGAAGGTTAATTCGGAGCTTATTTTGATGCTAATGGTATTACTCACAACTTCTCGGCTCCACGAACTCCACAATCAAATGGGGTAGTCGAAAGGAAAAATAGAACCCTACAAGAAATGAGTAGAACAATGCTCAACGAACAATCCATTCCTCAGAAGTTTTGGTGTAACCCCATGGATACATCCACGTATATCCTTAATAGAATTCTCATTAGACCAATCATAGGTAAAACCCTACACAAAATCTTGAGAGGTAGGAAACCCACTTCAGATTACTTTAGAGTATTGGTAGTAAATGTTACATTTTGAACACCAAAGATTATTTCACCAAGTTCGACCTAAAGTCCTACGAAGGTGTATTTCTAGGACATTATCAAAATAGTAAAGCCTATGTTGTTCTCAACAAGGAAACAATGGTCGTCAAAGAATCACTCAACGTGACTTTCGATGAGAGTCCCCCTCCACCTAAAACATCACCTTTGGTAGATTATATTTAGATGAAGAAAACGCCATAGTTGAAAATATGAAAAACCTAGACATATCTCAAGAAAAAGAAACCATCAAGGTAGACGAAGCTACCAACATTAAGGAATCTAAGAATCATCCCTTAAACAACGTCATAGGAAGCTTAAACCAAAGAACTCTTAGATCACAAGCTCAAGACAAAAGCAACCTCTTTTGTTTTGTCTCAATCATAGAACCTAAAAACGTTAATGAAGCATTGAAAGATGAAAGTTGGATCATCAAAATGCAAGAAGAATTAAACCAATTTAAGTCTAATGATGTTTGCAAGTTAGTACCAAGACCTAAGAATGTTACCATAATAGGAACCAACTGGGTGTTTAGAAACAAACTTGATGAACATGGTATTGTATCTAGGAACAAAGCTAGGTTAGTCGCATAAGGCTATAATCAACAAGAGGGAATTGATTATGATGAAACCTATGCACCCGTAGCTAGACTAGAGTCCATTAGGATATTACTTGCCTATGCTTGTGCATTATACTTTAAGTTGTTCCAAATAGATATGAAAAGTGCATTCCTAAACGGTCTAATCAATGAGGAGGTATATGTAGCACAACCTCCAGGATTCATTGACTTTGAGTACCCCGAGCATGTTTATAAACTTAAGAAAGCTTTATGGTCTTAAACAAGCCCCTAAGGCTTGGCATGATAGGTTGAAAGCTTTTCTTCTTAAGCATGAATACTCAACAGGAATGGTAGATAACACTCTTTTCACTAAGAAGAAAGACTCAAACATCATAATCGTCCAAATATATGTCGACGACATTATATTCAGTTCAACTTGTCAAGACATGTGTGATGAATTTTCAAAAATCATGCATGACGAGTTTGAAATGAGCATGATGGGCGAGCTTAACTTCTTCCTTGGACTCCAAATAAAACAATTAGATGATGGAATATTCTTTAATAAATCTAAGTATATTAAAGAAATGCTTAAGAAATTTGGATTAGAAGATGCTAAGCCTATGAAAACCCCAATGGCTATGAACACAAAGCTCACCAAGGATGAAGAGGGTGAATCCGTAGATAGTACTAAGTATAGAGGTATGATTGGAAGTTTATTGTACCTAACGGAAAGTAGGCCCGATATCATGTTTAGTGTCTGCCTTTGTGCTCGCTTCCAAGAAGATCCCAAAACTTCTCATTTAGAAGCGGTTAAGGGTATCTTCCGATACATTAAAGGCACTATGCACTTAGGATTATGGTATCCTAAGGGGACCGGCATAGAAACAATAGTTTATACTGACTTTGATCATGCGGGAGATTATGTGGATTGAAAAAGTACTAGTGGCATTTGTACCTTCAAGGGTTGTTGCTTAACTTCTTGGTTCTCCAAGAAACAAATGGCACTAGCTATCTCCACAACCGAAGCCGAATATGTAAGCATCGGAAAGGCATGTCAACAAGCATTGATACGTGGGAATTGCGCCCTCGCAACAGGTTTTACCTCTCAAGGGATCTTGAGAAGCTTACAACCCCCACCAGGCAGTGTACTTGATCGTTGTAGTATAGTATAGTGACAAGTACCGGGGGATTGATCGTTCAAATCAAGAATAGTGTCGCTAGGATTAGAAAGCCTACTAAACTAGGTCTAGAGGTGAGGGATGATTCGTTTTGTATTTTTTATATTTTATGAAGGCAAGTAAAATCTCGGGTTTTGAAGGAGTGGGCGGAATTAGTTGCTAGCCAACTGAACCAATTAACTAAGATGCAATCAAAATAAAATAAAAGAAATGAAAATTAAACTATTATACTAAAGTGGTGGAAAGAATAATGAGAAAAGTTTTGTTTACTTAGATTTCATTACTCCCTAGATATCTTTTACAGGTTGATTAGCTTGTTACAATTGCATGGATGACGGGTTATATTCCTTAATACCAGTCGTAGGGCCGTGTACAATATTCCCTAACTCTATAAGATCCTACTTCACTCCTATGTCAAGCCGTTCGAAGCTCCTAACATGGGATCATTAGAATTCTCTTACGCATTAAATACAACCAAAAATCGTAGTACACCTTCTATCATGTTTCTTAAGACGTTCAAGCAAGTTACCAATGGAAGTCTGCCAGTTTTCTTAAGCCTAACATCGAATACAATCATCCGTAACAATTATAAACAAACAATCAACCCATAATCAACATCTAGGTTTCACTACATCTAAGCAAACACAATAAAAACCTAGCCTAGCATGTTAAAGAGAAGACAAGCGTAAGATATAATCACACAACACATAGACATATTGAATGAATTGAATAAGTACTTATCTTCAATTGAACATGGAAGAATCAAGGGGTTGAAACCCTTGAAAAAGCTGTAAAATTCGTCTAGGGTTTATGCCCTAATATCCCACACAAAGTTCCACACATTACAATGAAAAATTGGAAAAATATATATAGACTATGAATCCTGACGGCGTCATGTGTTAGCCTCTGACGCCGTCAACTCGCCGCCATGATGAAATTCGTATTGCCTAGATCCATTTCTGACTCCGTCATGTAGGAATGAGCTCTGGGCCGTCACGTGTATTTGGACCCTGACGGCCTAGGTGACGCCGTCAGGCCAATAAGCCTAAAAACTTTCTGGATCGTCACGTGTTTTTTCCACTTCTACCTCTTTTGCCACTCTTGACGCCGTCATGAGTAATCCTTTGACGTCGTCAGGTACTGTTCCCAGCAAGGAATTTGAGACTTTGCCGTTTTCTTCACTTTTATGCTCCAAAAACGTCCAAAATGCTTCTTTTTCCAGATTTCTCTCCAAAAGTACCTAAAATGACAAAAGGAATGATTTAGGGCAATAATTGATCAAATAATCTCGAATTCGGGCTTAAATGACCCCTTAAAAGCGGTACACTTTTCGCCTCATCAAATACCCTTACACTTGAGATTTGCTTGTTCTCAAGCAAATGCGCTTTTATTCTAATCAAAATACTAGTTAGGGGTCATTTAACACTAATATAAAAATAATTACAACAAATAATCGTTCCACTAAAAACCAAAAACAAGCACGGAGGTCATACACTAGCACCTCACAAATAGTGTTTAGATACTCACATCTCTCGGGTGTAATAAAGTATATATCACAATATGGAAATGGAAAACATCTCTCACTACCTATCATAGAAAATAGACTACCATAGGCTTGGGAAAGGATCAAACCTCCACCACTTGGCATAAGCACTTAGGATAAACTATCAAAGAGGTCTTTTAAAGGGTTATAACGTTAGGTGTAGGGATATGGCAAACACGGTTTTGTTGGATAAAGGCAATATTTACAGGTGGCGAGTTAATCATCTTGGTTAATTACATGTACAATATGGCTTTGCTAAGCCAAGACTCGACTCGACTTAAGCTAGTAAATCAAAAAATAACAAAAACATAAAACAAACATAGAATGAAACGGGATGGTAGTCTGTATGTTTTTCTCTTTTCTTTTTCTATATTTTTTTTTTCTTTTTTTTCGATTTTTTTTTCATACACTCTTACCCTACCATCCAAAATAATACATCATAGGGAATGTACATTCCCCTTACACTTGAATTTTTACATACTTTACAATAAACTACTCTAATGACTCGAATCAAGATAATCAAAACACTTGGAGTACTTTTTAAGATTAGCGCACATATGGGGGTAATAAATGATGTTCTTCCCCATTACTCCAAAACATTATTACTTTACCCATGAGTCCCAATCGTCCCAAAACAATATGTACAAGATATGACTCGACTTAGCAACCATGCAATCAGTTAGATAAACAACTAGGGGTTTAAACATGTAACAATAATGCACTAAAGATGAGTGCATACAAGGAAGGCTAAGGTGACTTGATTGCACATTTGGGTGGGTTGTAACAAATTCTTCCTTTAAGTACAATGCTTAAAGTTAGAAACGAAAAGATAGGCTCGGAGGGGTGTACTAGGGGTTTCGTGTACTAAAAATGAGTACAAAGCTAAGGTGTGGGAAAAATTAATTGACTTTACTAGTCAAGTAATATGACTTAAATGGTCAAGTAATTATGATACGGGTTTAAAACAAGGGTGATCCTACTGCCTCTTATCATGTAGTAAATCCTACTACACGAATGTAGTCTCACTAGCGGTCTCGGGATGCATCACTAACGCAAGTTCTAGAATCTAAATGCTATCGGTACACTCATAAGCACTAATAATAAATGCTTTTCCTATCAAATCTAAAGGCGAACCTCACATATTTGGGTGGAAAATTTTTCTGAATGGTACGGTTTTGTGCTAGTCATACAACTCCTATCCATGAGACGCTTGTTAAGGCTAAAGCTTCACTCCTAAATGTTATGAAAAATTTTAAATTTGGCGCTAAAATTACACTAACAAGTATTTCTCTTAGTTTTATTACACACCTACCATCGAACAAACAAACTCAAGTGCAATTGTATCCTATAAGGTATCATCATTTAACCTCCCCTTTCACTTAGGATGAACATTGTCCCCAATGTTCAATTAAAGGATGCAAAAGTAAAACAGGTAAAAAAATGAAAAAAAATACTCCCCTGATTCGTTCGGTGTGGATAGTGTGTCAACAAGGTTAGATCTTCCTCTAAGAAAATGAACGTTGAAAGCTTCCCTCCAGAAATATAAATCATCTTCTTGTCATATATAACCTGTTAAACCTGAGAAAACAATCAAGGCAAACCTCGTGTAAAAATCGGTGGCAATCTATATATACTAACAAATCCTAGAAAAAAAATTTAAGATATAATGCTTGTGGAATGAATGTTTGCAGATCTCCTGGAGTTTATAAAACTAAAGAATCAACAAAAACTTTAAGACTCTGGTATAAATAAAACTTGCAAAATTTTTCAGAATTTTGGTACCTGACGCCGTCAGGTTGTAACTCCTGACGCCGTCAGGTTGTAACTCCTGACGCCGTCAGAATGTTCCTGGAAAAATCTTATGTTAAGTTTCTGGAAAAACTTATGCCTTATTTCCTGGAAAATCCTGCAAAACATCATTATGACTCGATACAAGCATTGACTCTAACAAATACTAATATACATGCTCATTTAATATTGTAGCGAATCATGATTGTTTTCGTTCTTATAAACAAATTTGGATTTCCCCTTACACTTATCTTTTGCAAAATACCTTTATATGTAGTTAAGACGAAGTTAAAAACAAAATAAAGCCTTTTCACAATTTACTTTGAAACATGAGCCACAAACAGTAAAAATAAAACATGCATACGGAAACAAATAAAAACAAACAATCAAACAAATAAATAAAATAAAAACGTCAAACAATTTAAAACATGGGTTGGGTTGCCTCCCAAGAAGCGCTTGTTTTTGTTCGAGTCACGAGCCTGGCTCTACCCTTATTTAACGGAAATAGGGGACGTTTTCCCTACACTTTGGATTAAGTGCGGGTGGAAGTAGCGATACACACCCTTAGGGTGGAAATATGCCACGTGAGGTGAAGGGGGTGAGTGAATGGCTTCCTTCATCCTAAAACTACCTAGATAATATTGGTTGATGGGTGGGTCGGTTCCTCTTTTGTCTCCTAGAAATATATGTAAGGATGGAAAGTTATGTAAAGATTGAGGTTCCGGTTCATCAACACTAGGAAATTCCCTAGAACTAAGAGTAAGGTTATCACTACAAGTATTCAAACCCATATCCTCAAGTGGTGCTTGGTCTAAGGGTTCTACCACCATTGGAATTCCTAAAGTTTCTTCTACTCCTTCTGGGTAAGTCGCGGCCGGTGTGTGTGTCACACCCCCAGAATACCTGAATGGCAGCGGAATGGAATACCTGAGGGTGTAACGGATCATAGCACACAACCAGGATATATTGAACGACCTAAAGTGTCGTTTATAAAATACATCGTTTGATTCATTCAAAATATTCAAAGTTATAAAACATAGGTCCCATAAGTTGGAAAAGGTTTAAGGAAACAAGTTTAGTACAATCAAACGATAGTTCAAAGTGCATGAAATCCAAAAGTGACGCGTCATCCTTGATATACAAAGTGACTCCATGCAATGCCATGAGGATATGCCTTAGTTACCTGAGAAATACATTGCGAAAAACGGTCAACATAAAGTTGGTGAATAATCATAGGTTTGTAAGTAAATCGTAAGTACATAAGCCACAAGTAATAAGTAAACCGACAAAAATGTCAAAAATGCTACATTGGCTCTTAAGCTCATGACCCCGAAGCTAGACTTTGTAATGCCCCACCAGAGTGTTTACCAGACACTCAATTCGTTAAGACATGAAATGCATTCGTCCGTTTGGAGCAACCCAAACACGAATGGAGGCGTCACCCTCGATAGATCTATCCACTCACTCTCGCTTAGCTAAAATTAACGGTCCATGATATATATAAGGGGACTTAACTTGGTAGTAGGCAACTTAAGCAATGTATGGAATTTGATATACTTGGGCATGTACAAAAATAATTGTGCAATGTAATCTCCCCCGTGGGATTTAAAATCAAATAAGTAATTAAAACGGGGCTATGAGAACTCACCTCAAAAGGATGATACAACGATGGTACAATGATGTAAGAGTAATCGGGACAATGAGGCGCGTACACTAGCCGCAACCTAAATGAATAATCGCGATCTAATTAAGATCAAGTCGAAATGAAATGAATGCACATGCACATGATACTCATACCACTCGTAATTTAGAAATACTTGTTATCGTCATAGTAAAATAGTTTCCATACTTAGGAAAAATAATTCCATTTAGAGAAGTATATAACTTGTCATATTAACTCGTACGATAAGTTAGCGTTATGTTTCAAGTATCAAAACCTTAGAATGACGTCGTCATGTCGTATAAACATTCCCTCGAGTCGTACGTATTCGTTTGTTAATAAAATCGTCATTAGTAATGTTACTAGAAAATATACCGTTTAGTACATACGTTATTATTTTTATTTGTGTCCATATATATATATATAGTTTTGGCACTGTTAAAATGGGTATAACTCGGTCGTTTTAGGCTCGTTTTCCTTGTTCTTTATGTCCACGGATTCGTCTTTGTGTATACTAGTATATTTTAGATAACTCGGCTCCTCTAGGTTACGTTTAATGCCTCAAAATACCCGTCGTATTCTGCCAATCAGCAAGCAGTTTTTGGAAAAGTAGTTTTCGTCGTTAAATTTGCAAAAATCATAACTCCTTCGTTATAAACTCGTTTTAATCCGTTCTTTCGCCCAAAGTTTCGTTTTTGAATGTATTTTCTAAATCTTTGGTCAAAAATTAACCATCACCCACTGATTTTTCCACGAAATTAAAATAGGGACAGTAGGTATTTCAAAAGTTTCAAAAACCATTTCCAAGTCTCCAAACTAGTTCCATCATCCATCAAACCACTTTCAAACACCACAAAACTAATCTAATCCTACTATACACCTTCTTAGAGTGTCATGGTTTCCTAATCACCAAAACCAAGTAGATCTAACAAGGATCTAATCAAAAATTTCTTCTAGGGCTTGTATGATCAAAAGTTTACAAAAATAAAGTGGTATAAGTTAACGCATGTATAAGATCTTGCAAGAAACATGTATAATCATAGTAATAACTTTGTAAAAATTATGAAATGAGTTTGGTAAACTTACTTGTAAGATTAGTGAAGTTAAGATGATTAAAACCTAATAATCCTTGAGTTTTTATTTCAAAACTCAAACAAGGACACTATAAACACAAGATTAACACTTTGATCTTTGAAAAATTTTGGTTCTTTCCTCCTTGCTCCTTGTGGCCGTGGGTATGAGTGAAGAAAAAGAGAGAATATGATTTTTGATGAGTGAAAGAAATGAGGTGAAAAAATGATAAGTATAGTATATATGTATTATTGTATTTGTATTATTATATTAGGTTAGTAACAAGCATTAATGAACAAGGAGTGAATAAGTAAGATTGTAAGTGATTGGAGAGGGGGGGGGGGGGGGGGGGGCGGCAAAGTCAAGGGGGGGGGGGGGGGAATGTGGAAGACTTTTGGTGTAGAAAATGTATTATTATGTGTATTTGGTAGTTTTAAATTGTACCGGGTACCGGGTTAACTAAAAATAAATTTTAACGAAGTTAACCGAGTCATAATAAAGTTATAAAAATTATAAAAATAGGTTGGATAAAATTATTGGGTGTTTAGATAATTATAGTTTAATTTCCACGAAAACCGTCGAAGTTTTAGTAAACTTAAGTTAATAATTAAAATAAATATCCAAAATACCGGGTAAATTAATATTATAATTTTTATATTATAAAAAATGAATATAAAAATATATTGGGATCATCGTCGGGAGTGTTGGACGTGTTAGTCACATTTATAGTTCGCGTATTAGTGTTTATTTAAAATAAACATACGTAATTCGTTAATTATATTAAAAATATAATTTGAATACTCTACGAGTGGAATAGTATGCAAGTGCCCTAATAATGATATGCAGACTATTTCTAGTCCGTATGAAATGTCCCTGATAATAATGCATGAATTCGCTCCTGAACCAATACGGTTACGCGAATTTGAACACACGTAAACTAAATTTACGATGACATGAATAATGCACGTGAATAGTGGTTTTCTCTCGGAAATGAATAGTGTCAAGTGAATAGTAAAATTTCTGAAGGTGTCTCGGAATGTCAAATTGACCTAAAAAACGATGAATAGTAAAACGATGAATAGTGATCGATGAATAGTAATTTGTGAATAGTAGAATGGCAAGGCTTGGAAAAATGACCTGAAATTGTGGGTTGTGACAGTCGCCCATCCAAAAAGGAATTCAGTCCCTAAATTCAGTTAGTGTTGGTCTCGGTAATTGGCTCGGTGAAAAGTTGTGGATACTTGCGTCGCATTTGGTCTTCTCGTTCCCAAGTAAACTCGGGTCCTCTTCGAGAATTCCAGCGAACCTTCACGATCGGAATTCGACTTTGTTTCAACTGTTTGATCTCGCGGTCCATTATTTCAACTGGTTCTTCCACAAAATTAAGCTTGTCATCGAGTTGTATTTCTTCTAATGGTATAATGGCAGACTCGTCCGAAAGACATTTCTTGAGGTTCGAAACATGAAACGTGTTATGTACGTTGCTAAGTTCTGACGGAAGTTCAAGCTTGTAAGCAACCGGACCAATCCTCTCCAGGATCTTGAATGGCCCAATGTATCTCGGGTTCAACTTCCCGCGTTTTCCAAATCGTATCACGCCATTCCAAGGCGAGACTTTCAACATAACTTTTTCCCCGACCTGAAATTCCAATGGTTTGCGTCGAACATCTGCGTAGCTTTTCTGTCGACTTCTAGCAGTTTCGAGTCTCTCTCGAATTTGAATTATCTTTTCTGTTGTTTCTTGTACCATCTCCGGGCCAGTACATTGTACTTCACCGACTTCGGCCCAACAAACTGGAGATCGACACTTACGACTATAAAGTGCCTCAAATGGTGCAGCCTTAATGCTCGAATGGTAACTGTTGTTATAGGAAAATTCGATCAATGGCAAATGGTTAGCCCAACCATTTCCAAAGTCAATCACACACGCCCTAAGCATGTCTTCAAGTGTCTGAATAGTCCTCTCGCTCTGACCATCGGTCTGAGGATGGTAAGCAGTGCTCATGTCTAAATTGGATCCAAAAGAATCTTGTAATGACCGCCAAAAGTTCGAAGTAAAACGACTATCTCTGTCGGAAATGATGGAAACTGGTGCACCGTGTCTTGAGACTATTTCCTTGACATAAAGTCTAGCAAGTTGTTCCATTGAATAAGTCTCTCTAATAGGTATGAAATGAGATGATTTGGTAAGACGATCAACGATTACCCAAATAGCATCGAAACCTCCTGACGTCTTTGGAAGTTTAGTGACAAAGTCCATAGCAATACGTTCCCACTTCCATTGTGGAATCTCTGGTTGTTGGAGTAACCCTGACGGTTTCTGGTATTCGGCTTTCACTTTAGCACAAGTAAGACATTTGCTGACGTACGTAGCAATTTCTGCTTTCATGTTCGGCCACCAATAAAGCTTTTTGAGATCTTGGTACATCTTATCCGAACCTGGATGAATAGAGTACTTCGACTTGTGTGATTTATGCATAATCAATTCTCGCACTCCACCATAGAGTGGTATCCAACTACGGTCCTTGAAGCATAACACTCCATCTGATCTCTTTACAAAGCCATTTTCGCTTTCTGGCATACCATAAAGCTTCTCATGTGGTCGGTTTTCTTCTTTGAGAGCCTCAATCTGAGCTTCTAAAATCTTCGATGGTAATGGCGAAATGATAGTCATTCCTAATGACCTAACTCTCAAAGGTTTGAGTCGTTCTTTTCGGCTAAGTGCATCCGCTACAACATTTGCTTTTCCTGGGTGATATCGGATTTCACAATCGTAATCACTCAACAACTCTAGCCAACGACGTTGTCTCATATTAAGTTCCTTCTGATCGAGTATATGCTGTAAGCTCTTGTGGTCGGTAAAAATTACACACTTGGTACCATAAAGGTAGTGTCTCCAAATCTTGAGTGCAAAAACTACCGCACCCAACTCCAAGTCGTGCGTAGTGTAATTCTTCTCGTGTATCTTAAGCTGTCTAGATGCATAAGCTATCACCTTCTCGTTTTGCATTAGCACAGCTCCAAGTCCTTGATGCGAAGCATCGCAATATACCACAAAGTTCTCAATACCTTCAGGTAGTGACAAAATCGGTGCGCTACAAAGCTTTTGTTTCAATAATTGAAATGCGGACTCTTGTTTTTCTCCCCACTCGTACTTCTCATTCTTTTGTGTCAGCTTTGTCAACGACTTCGCTATCTTAGAAAACCCTTCAATAAACCTTCTGTAATATCCGGCAAGTCCTAGGAATTGACGAATTTCCGTAGGAGACTTGGGCGTAGCCCAATCCTTAACTGCCTCGATCTTTGCCGGGTCGACTTGTAAACCTTGGCTATCAATAACATGGCCAAGAAATTGAACTCTACGTATCCAAAAATCACACTTTTAGAATTTGGCATACAATTGCTCCTTCTTGAGTACTTCCAGGATTGTTCTGAGGTGTTCTTCGTGATCTTCCTTACTCTTGGAATAAATCAAGATATCGTCAATGAATACGATCACAAACTTATCAAGATACGGTTTGCACACCCTATTCATGAGATCCATAAATACCGCAGGTGCGTTGGTTAATCCAAAAGGCATCACTTGAAATTCATAATGACCATAACGTGTTCTAAATGCCGTCTTCGGGATATCCTCTTCCCGAACTTTAAGTTGATGGTAACCGGATCTTAAATCAATCTTGGAATAAAAACTAGAACCTTGTAACTGGTCGAACAAGTCGTCAATTCTTGGGAGTGGATAACGGTTCTTCACCGTTACCTTGTTCAGCTCACGATAGTCGATGCACATTCTGAAAGTTCCGTCCTTCTTCTTCACAAACAAAACCGGCGCTCCCCAAGGCGAGGAACTCGGTCTAATGAATCCTTTGTCCAAAAGTTCTTGTAATTGATTCGACAATTCTTGCATTTCCGAAGGTGCAAGTCTATACGGTGCTCGTGCAATTGGTGCAGCTCCTGGCACTAATTCAATTTGAAACTCAACTTGGCGTGTAGGCGGAAGTCCTGGCAATTCTTCCGGAAAAACCTCTTGAAATTCCTTAACAATTGGCACATCTTCAAGTCGTTTCTCATCCGACTTCTTCTCCGTGATGTGAGCCAAGAATGCATAACAACCCTTCTTTATGTACTTCTCGGTTTTAATGCACGATATAATACTGAGTCTAGTTCCACTTCGCTCTCCGCGAACAACCAAAGTTTCACCGTTATAAGGAAGGTGAACAACTTTCTCATCACAAATAATTCTCGCTCGATACCGAGATAACCAATCCATGCCGATAACAACGTCGAAACTTCCAAGTTCTACGGGCATAAGGTCTATATTGAATGGATGGTTTAGGAAATTTATAGTGCAACCACGGATAATGGTGTTGGTGTTAACTAAAGACCCATCGGCTAATTCAACGATATAGGAAATGTCTAATGGGGTTGGTTCTATGTTAAGCAAAGGTGCAAATGCAATAGAAACAAAACTTCTATCCGCTCCTGAATCAAATAAAATGGATGCATAAAGATTATTAACGAGGAACGTACCCGCAACAACATTCGGGTCTTCTTTGACATCGTCACCTCCCATGACATAAGCTCTTCCTCGAGCCATTCCATTTTGGTTTCCTGTTCCTTGATTCTTCTTCTTCGGGCACTCATTCCTAAAGTGTCCAAGTTCTCCACATCCAAAACACGTTACCGGTGGTTTCTGATTGCCACCAACGTTTGGACTCTTGCAATCTTTGGTGTAGTGACCAGCTTTCTTGCAGTTGCCACATAGATCTGGGCAACGTCCTGGGTTATGATGCTTCTGACAACTTTCGCACTTGGGTAATTTACCCTCATAACCTCTTCTTTCAGTTGGTCCTGCAGCATAGGCCTTTGCCACTTCTTGCCTCTTAGGTGGCGGCTGAACAGCGTTTCCACCTTGGTTGTAATCAAACCTTCTCTTGTTGTTGTTATTGTTGTTTGGATTGTTGTTTCGGTTATTGGGATAGTTGCGGTTCCGATTGTTGTTATAGTTGTTGTTGTTTCGAGTGTTGTTGTAGTTGGTGTTGTTTGAACGGTTATTGTTGTTGACAGCAGCTTTCCCTTTGACCACTTGGACCATAAGTTTCTGAGTTATACGAATAGCTTCTTCCATTGATTGAGGGTCAAAAGAAATCACATCTCCTCGGACACTTTCAGGCAATCCACCAACAAAGTTTTCCATCTTTTTCTCGTCATCGGGAACCATAGTTGGACATAGTGCAGCCAACTCCTGAAACCTTCTGAAATAAGTCTCAATGTCATCACCTTTAGTCACAAGCTCGTAAAATTCCGTTTCCATCTTTTGCACCTCGGTACGAGGGCAAAACTTCTTTGTCATCAATTTCTTGAATTCCTCCCACGTAAGCTTGTGAGCATTTTCCATACCAATCGGCTGAGCATACGAATTCCACCAAGACATAGCTTCATCAAGAAGCATACCTGTAGCAAACTTCACCTTGCTGACATCCGGGCATCCGCACATGAGAAATACATTCTCAGTCTTTTCAAACCAGCGGATTAAAGCAACCGCTCCTTCAGTGCCCTTAAATTTGATAGGATCACAAATCTTGAAATCTTTCCATGTACATTCCCTCTTATTAGTGGGTGGTTCAACCGTCCCTGTATTAGAAGCAGTCTCAGCAGCCCTAGCAGCAACCTCAGCTCTCTCAATCTCCAGAGCTTCTGCAATACTATCCCTGACCAACTTGCGGATAGCGGCTTGAGTCATGGCGGGTGTTTCTGGTGCATTCTTACCCTTCCTTGGTGCCATATTTCTGATAAATCACAATGGAAATAACCATGAGAAAAATCATAATAGAAATAGTCATCGTACCAAAGATATATACCACAACATGTATATAAATATACAACCACAACAAATATAAATACAACCACGACATGTACAAATACAACCACAATCTGTCTAGACGTCATCACGACAAGTATATATATACAATCACAACAACCACGTCACGTATATATACAACCACAACCTGTGTCGATACAAGCACAACATGTACGAATACAACCACGACATGTATATATACAACCACAACCTGTGTCGATACAATCACAACATGTACGAATACAACCACGACATGTATATATGCAACCACAACCTGTGTCGATACAATCACAACATGTACGAATACAACCACGACATGTATATATGCTATAACAATAAAGAGCAACCACGAAACATCATAAATATAATCACAACACATGAATATAATACATGAAAATTTCGGCCTACATGGACCGATATAATATATAGCACAACATTTTCACATAGTAGAGTCGCACTTGATATATTTGTTTGTACAACAACCAAAAGACAACAAGTTCTTGAACTATGTCCCACATCCCGGGACTAGGAAAATAATACAAGCTAATATAATACCAGTCTACGTCTAGGCTCCTCCCGGTGCTCTAGATGGTCCAGGCTCTCCCCTCAAGCGGCGAATCTCATGATCCATCGCCACCACGATCTCCTCAAGATGCTTAAGTCGTAACTGAGAAGAAGCATCCCTACGCTCCAAAACAACTACCCTCTCTCGAAGCAATGTCAACTGGTCTACCTGCTCCCACTGGGTCTCCTGTGTCGCCTGAGCTCTATCTCGAATCTCAGGTAACTCATCCCTAAGTAGCTCAATCTCCTCCTGGTGCCTCAACTGTCGTGCCTCGAGTCCATGGTATGACACATCAATACTAACCCTGCCCTGAATCAAATCCTCAACCTGCTCCTCTACAGCCTCAAGTCGAGTGGTAATAATCTCATCAACTCTATACCCCAAGCTATCGACTTGCTCCTGCTGAGCATCCAACTGATCCTCGAGTGTAACGGCTGTAGGATCCCTAGCTGCAGCCACTCTAGAACTCTCACCTATGTGGTACACTGGGGGTGGTGAAAGGTCATCAGTCTCGGTAATGGGTGAATCTGGGGTGGTAAGCCTTGCGCGCTTCCTGAGCGGCAAGAGTGAGGTAAGTATAGGAGTGGTAGTGGGTATGGCTGGTGGTGGTGGTGTAGGCACAGTAGGACTAGGGAGACTCCTATAAGTAGATGTAGCTGGGCAAACCCTCTTCCTAGGGCCCTGAACAGTCTTATCCCTAGGAAACATAAGTCTCGGCTCTGAATGGATAGTAGTAGTAGGAGATGATGGTATGTCAGTAGGTATAGTAGGATGGACATGGGGAGTAGGAGCCGTCTCCTCCTCCTCGAAAGGCTCGGTGTCACCATCAGATGCCAAGAGTGGCAACTCAGGTGTAGGAGAAACAAGTGGTGAAACAGCAGTAGAGGACATAGAGCCCTCATCACCAGAGTCGGATATAGTGTAAAGTACAACAGTGTTGGGATTCGAAGACATGTCTCTGTGATAATCAAGGTGAAATAAAAATAAATAACTCGCATAATGGCATCGCCTAAAAATAAGTGAATATGCACTTATGATGAAATGATGATATGCTATGATGGTGTGGTTATAGTCTAGGGTCCATGATGCAACCTAGTTCGCTATAACCTTAGCTCTGGTACCAATCTGTCACACCCCCAAAATACCTGAATGGCAGCGGAATGGAATACCTGAGGGTGTAACGGATCATAGCACACAACCAGGATATATTGAACGACCTAAAGTGTCGTTTATAAAATACATCGTTTGATTCATTCAAAATATTCAAAGTTATAAAACATAGGTCCCATAAGTTGGAAAAGGTTTAAGGAAACAAGTTTAGTACAATCAAATGATAGTTCAAAGTGCATGAAATCCAAAAGTGACGCGTCATCCTTGATATACAAAGTGACTCCATGCAATGCCATGAGGATATGCCTTAGTTACCTGAGAAATACATTGCGAAAAACGGTCAACATAAAGTTGGTGAATAATCATAGGTTTGTAAGTAAATCGTAAGTACATAAGCCACAAGTAATAAGTAAACCGACAAAAATGTCAAAAATGCTACATTGGCTCTTAAGCTCATGACCCCAAAGCTAGACTTTGTAATGCCCCACCAGAGTGTTTACCAGACACTCAATTCGTTAAGACATGAAATGCATTCGTCCGTTTGGAGCAACCCAAACACGAATGGAGGCGTCACCCTCGATAGATCTATCCACTCACTCTCGCTTAGCTAAAATTAACGGTCCATGATATATATAAGGGGACTTAACTTGGTAGTAGGCAACTTAAGCAATGTATGGAATTTGATATACTTGGGCATGTACAAAAATAATTGTGCAATGTAATCTCCCCCGTGGGATTTAAAATCAAATAAGTAATTAAAACGGGGCTATGAGAACTCACCTCAAAAGGATGATACAACGATGGTACAATGATGTAAGAGTAATCGGGACAATGAGGCGCGTACACTAGCCGCAACCTAAATGAATAATCGCGATCTAATTAAGATCAAGTCGAAATGAAATGAATGCACATGCACATGATACTCATACCACTCGTAATTTAGAAATACTTGTTATCGTCATAGTAAAATAGTTTCCATACTTAGGAAAAATAATTCCATTTAGAGAAGTATATAACTTGTCATATTAACTCGTACGATAAGTTAGCGTTATGTTTCAAGTATCAAAACCTTAGAATGACGTCGTCATGTCGTATAAACATTCCCTCGAGTCGTACGTATTCGTTTGTTAATAAAATCGTCATTAGTAATGTTACTAGAAAATATACCGTTTAGTACATACGTTATTATTTTTATTTGTGTCCATATATATATATATAGTTTTGGCACTGTTAAAATGGGTATAACTCGGTCGTTTTAGGCTCGTTTTCCTTGTTCTTTATGTCCACGGATTCGTCTTTGTGTATACTAGTATATTTTAGATAACTCGGCTCCTCTAGGTTACGTTTAATGCCTCAAAATACCCGTCGTATTCTGCCAATCAGCAAGCAGTTTTTGGAAAAGTAGTTTTCGTCGTTAAATTTGCAAAAATCATAACTCCTTCGTTATAAACTCGTTTTAATCCGTTCTTTCGCCCAAAGTTTCGTTTTTGAATGTATTTTCTAAATCTTTGGTCAAAAATTAACCATCACCCACTGATTTTTCCACGAAATTAAAATAGGGACAGTAGGTATTTCAAAAGTTTCAAAAACCATTTCCAAGTCTCCAAACTAGTTCCATCATCCATCAAACCACTTTCAAACACCACAAAACTAATCTAATCCTACTATACACCTTCTTAGAGTGTCATGGTTTCCTAATCACCAAAACCAAGTAGATCTAACAAGGATCTAATCAAAAATTTCTTCTAGGGCTTGTATGATCAAAAGTTTACAAAAATAAAGTGGTATAAGTTAACGCATGTATAAGATCTTGCAAGAAACATGTATAATCATAGTAATAACTTTGTAAAAATTATGAAATGAGTTTGGTAAACTTACTTGTAAGATTAGTGAAGTTAAGATGATTAAAACCTAATAATCCTTGAGTTTTTATTTCAAAACTCAAACAAGGACACTATAAACACAAGATTAACACTTTGATCTTTGAAAAATTTTGGTTCTTTCCTCCTTGCTCCTTGTGGCCGTGGGTATGAGTGAAGAAAAAGAGAGAATATGATTTTTGATGAGTGAAAGAAATGAGGTGAAAAAATGGTAAGTATAGTATATATGTATTATTGTATTTGTATTATTATATTAGGTTAGTAACAAGCATTAATGAACAAGGAGTGAATAAGTAAGATTGTAAGTGATTGGAGAGGGGGGGGGGGGGCGGCAAAGTCAAGGGGGGGGGGAATGTGGAAGACATTTGGTGTAGAAATGTATTATTATGTGTATTTGGTAGTTTTAAATTGTACCGGGTACCGGGTTAACCAAAAATAAATTTTAACGAAGTTAACCGAGTCATAATAAAGTTATAAAAATTATAAAAATAGGTTGGATAAAATTATTGGGTGTTTAGATAATTATAGTTTAATTTCCACGAAAACCGTCGAAGTTTTAGTAAACTTAAGTTAATAATTAAAATAAATATCCAAAATACCGTGTAAATTAATATTATAATTTTTATATTATAAAAAATGAATATAAAAATATATTGGGATCATCGTCGGGAGTGTTGGACGTGTTAGTCACATTTATAGTTCGCGTATTAGTGTTTATTTAAAATAAACATACGTAATTCGTTAATTATATTAAAAATATAATTTGAATACTCTACGAGTGGAATAGTATGCAAGTGCCCTAATAATGATATGCAGACTATTTCTAGTCCGTATGAAATGTCCCTGATAATAATGCATGAATTCGCTCCTGAACCAATACGGTTACGCGAATTTGAACACACGTAAACTAAATTTACGATGACATGAATAATGCACGTGAATAGTGGTTTTCTCTCGGAAATGAATAGTGTCAAGTGAATAGTAAAATTTCTGAAGGTGTCTCGGAATGTCAAATTGACCTAAAAAACGATGAATAGTAAAACGATGAATAGTGATCGATGAATAGTAATTTGTGAATAGTAGAATGGCAAGGCTTGGAAAAATGACCTGAAATTGTGGGTTGTGACAGTGTGTGCCTCAAATGATGGTTGAGTATTTTGTAGGCTTATGTTATTGATCTTATCATTCCACGTGTCAAGATCACCTATATCCTCATCATGTGTTTTGGTAGAATCAATCCTAAGCATTCTCCTAAGTATCTCACGTGCTTCTCTAGGCATCTCAACTTCTATATCCGAATCATAAGGATCTTCCTCAATAATCTTATATTCAATTTGCGTAAAGGATTCATCATGTGTTGCTTGAGATTCAAAGTCATTGGTCATAAAACCTAGGTCTTTTTTATCAATGTGATCATGCTCGGCTAAATCCTTCTCAATTATTTTCTTAGGTAGTGATAACATCAAACCTAGTGCTTCATCCAACTTATGGTTTATTGCTACGGCTCTCTCCATAATTCCTTGGCAAACTAAGTTGCTTTTCCTATTGGCCTCACTAAAACAAGATCCTAAACATGGAGGTTGTTCATAAGAATTTATCCTAGATGAAGGCTCATATGATTCATAGGTGTCTCTAAATGAGGTATTTTGAACTCCTTGGTGTTCTAGCCACTCAACCTTAACTTGCAATCTTAGAAGTCTAAGTGAAAAGTCCATTTGAAGTAAATTACAAACAAAATCAAAAAGAAAAGATAGACTACGAGAAAGCTACAAAATAAAAAGAAAAAATCCCACTTGATAGGAATCCTGTGAGTAGAGCTAACAAAAATAAAATTCAACCTAAACAATAACTATTCCGTGGCAGCGGCACCAAAAACTTGATACGTGGGAATTGCGCCCTCGCAACAGGTTTTACCTCTCAAGGGATCTTGAGAAGCTTACAACCCCCACCAGACAGTGTACCTGATAGTTGTAGTATACTATAGTGACAAGTACCGGGGGATTGAACGTTCAACTCAGGAATAATGTCGCTAGGATTAGAAAGCTTACTAAACTAGGACTAGAGGTGAGGGATGATTCTTTTTGTATTTTTTATATTTTATGAAAGCAAGTAAAATCTCGGGTTTTGAAGGGGTGGGCAGAATTAGTTGCTAGCCAACTAACCCAATTAACTAAGATGCAATCAAAATAAAATAAAAGAAATGAAAATTAAACTATTATACTAAAGTGGTGGAAACAATAATGAGAAAAGTTGTGTTTACTTAGATTTCATTACTCCCTAGTTATCTTTTACAGGTTGATTAGCTTGTTACAATTGCATGGATGACGGGTTATATTCCTTAATAAGAGTCGTAGGGCCTTGTACAATATTCCCTAACTCTATAAGATCCTACTTCACTCCTATGTCGAGCCGTTAGAAGCTTCTAACATGGGATCATTAGAATTCCCTTACGCATTAAATACAACCAAAAATCGTAGTACACCTCTGATCATGTTTCTTAAGACGTTCAAGCAAGTTACCAATGGAAGTCTGCCAGTTTTCTTAAGCCTAACATCGAATACAATCATCCGTAACAATTATAAACAAACAATCAACCCATAATCAACATCTAGGTTTCACTACATCTAAGCAAACACAATAAAAACCTAGCCTAGCATGTTAAAGAGAAGACAAGCGTAAGATATAATCACACAACACATAGACATATTGAATGAATTGAATAAGTACTTATCTTCAATTGAACATGGAAGAATCAAGGGGTTGAAACCCTTGAAAAAGATGTAAAATTCGTATAGGGTTTTTGCCCTAATATCCCATACAAAGTTCCACACATTACAATGAAAAATTGGAAAAATATATATAGACTATGCATCCTGACGACGTCATGTGTTAGCCTCTGACGCCGTAAACTCGTCGCCATGATGAAATTCGTATTGCCTAGATCCATTTCTGACGCCGTCATGTAGGAATGAGCTCTGGGCCGTCACGTGTATTTGGACCCTGACGGCCTAGGTGACGCCGTCAGGCCAATAAGCCTAAAAACTTTCTGGATCGTCGCGTGTATTTTCCACTTCCACCTCTTTTGCCACTCTTGACGCCGTCATGAGTAATCCTTTGACGTCGTCAGGTACTGTTCCCAGCAAGGAATTTGAGACTTTACCGTTTTCTTCACTTTTATGCTCCAAAAATGTCCAAAGTGCTTCTTTTTCCAGATTTCTCTCCAAAAGTACCTAAAATGACAAAAGGAACGATTTAGGGCAATAATTGATCAAATAAACTCGAATTCGGGCTTAAATGACCCCTTAAAAGCGGTACAATTTTCGCCTCATCAAGCATTATGGATGAAACAAGCTCTCTTAGACTATGGCATCATACTTGATGATATTCCAATCATGTGTGATAATAAAGGAGAAATTGATTTAAGTAAAAACCCCGTGCAACACTCTCGTACCAAACACATAGAAATTCGTCACTATTTTCTTAGGGATAACGTACAAAAGGGTAACATATCAATTGAGAAGGTTCCAATGGAGGAATACATAGATGCCATTCACATTAAACCCCTTAAGCGTGAACCATTCTTTTATCCTCGTTTAGGATTAGGAATGATGGAACACATATCTTCTTAGGGTTAATAATAAGTTCATTTCTTCTACTCTGAGTCTAGGATTCTTTTGTGCACAAAAATTAAAATTAGGGAAACAACTCTTTCTTTTTCTTAACAATCATTATTGCATGATAATAATCAAACTTAATTTTGTGCATGAAAACCCCAATTCATATGTTTAAAAAATCTTCTCATGAATAGGAAAATCATATTTTCTTGCATTGTTAATACAATTCAAAAACGCTTTTTCCATGCATGCATGATGAGCTCAAATCCTTTATTGGATCATGTAACAAATATGTTATCCGACATGGAAAGATGAGCAAGATTGAACTTAGGAGACTTTGGATTATCTCTTAGGTTTTTCTCTCTTTAGAGTCAAGATAATCACATCTCCACATATGTTTCATGTAGGCACACACTAGGAACATTTTCTGAAAACTGGCCCTACCTACTAGTGGCGGTCCTTTATAGACCGACGGTCCCCCAAACGATAAAGGACCATCCACCAAATTACAGGACCATCCCTTTTTTATTTTTTTCGTGACTTCTTTTCTTACTTTCCTGTTCCTGCATGCTTAACCAGCCTATCTCTAGGTCTTATACACCTTCTTTATTTGCTTGAACATTATTTGAATTTGTAAAACTACGCATGCATGCTTTGCTATTCTTGCTCTTTTCCACCTCTACTTAAACCTTCACCTCCTTCATCCATTTTCATGGCATAACCTTCCTTCTTCTCTATATCATCAAACAAAATGTCATATCCTACAAAACCTAGAATGTCGTTCAAACCCATATAGAGGAAGAAACAAAGCCTTGGCAATTTCATGAACAATTCTAACAACTCAAACAATCACCATGCTAACTCTAATCCCACATCACACCAAGAGGCCTCATCCTCATATTTCTCCTTCTTTGCCTCTCAACCACAAAATGAGCCTCCATCCACTCACAAAGAGTATCCAAACCCGAGTTCTCAAGATCATTCATTGCCACTTTCATGTCCACCTCAAATGACAAATGCCAACTCCCTACACTCCATCAAGGCTCAAGAATTCTCTAATCTTGTTGACTTGAGTCTCCTTAACATCATCCTATCCCAAAACCTTCACTCTCCAACAATGTCTCATCCCACTCTTGCCCAAGTGGATGCCCATGGGGTGTTTGTGCTTGATGCATTTACAATCACACCACTTTCAAAAGATGAAGAATGATCTTGACTACATCATTTCCATTCTCGTGTCACCCGGGTTTCTACCATCTTTGCCCAAAAACTCATCACCACCATATCCTCGCAAGTCTTAGAGAAGCATGCATGCTCAAAAATAAAAAATCGGACTTAACATGGGATATCCTAGAAGACTAGACTAGGATAATGAATGTAGAGTCATGTTGTAATAGTCATATGTATAACTTTGTTATCTCTTAATGAATGAACTAGTTTATGCATGAATTATTAATACTTTCTTCCAGGATTCTTTTTGCCGGCGGTCCCCTATCAAAGTGGCGGTCCGCAATCATTAAAGGACCGTCCACATATTTAAGGGACCGTCCCCAGTACATGCATCCGTGTATATCCTTCTCTTATATGCAGGATCTCTATATTTGCTTGCACGTTTCTTCAAACTTGTTGCAGCAAAATTCCATCGATCGATTCCAGGGTGTCCTCATCTAGGGGGAGCACTAAGCAAGGGGGAGTCATCATGATGCCATTGACTTCTCTTCTACTCTCGGCGAAGCCTTTTTGATTCTACAAAAAAGGGGAGAAGAAAACGAAACTCATTTAAAAACTCATTAATGCCTAGTTTTATCTAAAATGAGTTTATATTTTGTAATCATCAAAAAGGGGGAGATTATTAATAAAAATAATGTCAAAAACATCATTTGCATTATTCAGTCTCTACTAGTTTTGATAATCAAAAAATATAAATACATGTTACGTAAAACTATAACTAATAAGTTTTTGATTGAGAAAACTCGTTTTCGTCTTCAACATCACTTAAGGTATGTATAAACATCTACCAACTTGTGTATGTGATCAAAGGATTTATTTTTCATCAAAACATCACATTTTTATGTCACAAAACATTTTTACAAAAGTATTTTTGTATACTTTAAAGAAATGTTTTATTGGGAAAATGTATTCAAATGTCAAATGCATAACAACCTTATTTCCAGCTCAAAACCGACAAGAATTTTTCACCAGATAAATTTTCACCACATCAGGACAAAAAGAGGAGTGTCTGTCAGGACGGTCCTTTAAAGTGTTGGCGGTCCCTTAGCGATAAAGGACCGTCACATATGTAAGGGACTGTCCCTCTCTCTCCTGGCGCCTATAAATACAGAACTGTTCTCTCTCAGAAAACTCACCTCTTATACACTAAAACTTTTATGTATTCCTAAATTCATTCCAAATTATCTTATTTGATCACATTATCGAGTTCTAAGTTGTTTACAAGTGATCAAACTCATCATTCCTTTAAAGTGCAAGAAAAGAACACTCGTTGTAGTCAAGAAACGAAGTGTTGAAGAAAAGTCTTTCTCATCTCATACCATTGTTGTGGATCTATTCTAAATCACCATTCTTATTCATTGATTTTTGTATGTAATTGGACTTGAGTGCAAGTCTTGTATTGTGTGTTGTATTGTATCATGCCATCGTGTAGGTATGAGGTGTGAAGCCATGTGGGCTTTGGTAGATTGGTTCTAGCTAGGATTAGGACTCGACATTCCGCTTAGTGTCGTTAAACTTGTTGTAAGCTTATGTAAGGTTTGTTCCGCCATAAGGGAGCATGTTGATATAGTGTTTGTGAAACTCTCGAGTGTGAGACTCGAGGAGTGGAGTAGGGCGAAGAGAGAGCTTCGTGGCCGAACCACTATAAATCTCCGTGTCCTGGTTTGATCGTTTCTTTACTTATCTTTACTTACTTACTTATTATTACTTCTATTTGTTGTTAAGTTGATATCACATAAAGATCGAATTGAATCATTTTTATAAACCTAACTCGTAAAAGTAATTTTATAAAATGTAAATAAAAATGGTGAAACTATTCAACCCTCCCCCCTTCTAGTTTCTACACAGTAAAAATTTCCCAAAAAATATAATGAAAATACTTTCTTTGATCAAGATGGCCACATACACTATCGCAGGTGAAAAACATCAGCGTATGTCCCAAAAGGTGAGCTGAGATTAGACAACAGTTACGTTGTGCCATACAAAAGGTTGCTTTGTCTCATGTTTCATGCTCATATTCACGTTGAGTACTGTGGCTGGAGTATGTTGATAAAATACTTATTCAAATATATTTCAAAGGGTACAGATCGAATTCTGCGCGTATTATTAAACCAATTAGTGATCCAGGCCCTTCATCATCTGCTCCTAGAATACAGATAGATGAAATCAAAAATTTCATCAATGGCCGCTTTCTCTACCCACATGAATCATGCTGGAGGATACATGACTTTCCTATCCATCATAGAGAACCAGCTATCCAAGTGCTTGTAGTACACTTAAAAGATATATAACAAATAACGTTTGGTGAAAAAGAGCCTCTAAGCTGCGTTCTCGCAGACGATGGAAGAAAGTTAACTACACTTACACAATGGTTTGCATATAATGCATCGTTTACAAATGGCTGACACCTTACATATTTAGACTTTCCGTCCGAATATGCTTTGTATGACAAGACAAAGACATGGAAGCGTAGGAGAATCAAAACCAAATATTCGGTTGGTAGATTAGTCTATGCGCATCCAGCCATAGGGGAATTGTTTTATTTTTGAATGTTACTTTCGCACCAAAAAGGCTGCAGGTCATTTATTGATGTACGCACTGTTAATAACTGTGTACTACGAACATATATAGCAGCATGTCAGGCTATGGGTCTCTTTGACGATGATCGGGAATGGGACATAGCAATAGAAGAAGTAACAATAACAGCATCAACCTCAGAATTATGTATGCTCTTTTCTCACATTTTAATGTATTGTGAGGTATTCGACCCTTTCAGCTTTGGGAAAGGCATTGGCGATGCATGCCAGATGATATTCCCAAAAAAGCTTCCAAACAAGCGGTGTTAGAAATTTACATGTAAATGATCTAGAAATAAAGAGTTTTATTATCTACGAAATAGAACTCATACTCAATAGGTGTTCAAGGTCAGCGAAAGAGTTCGGTTTCTCATTACCTCCAGATGATCTTCTACACGATTTGCATAATAGACTCTTAATGGAAGAAAAGAATTATAACCATCAAGAGTTAAGAGAAGAAGCTGCAAGATCAGTTGTCAAATTGAACGCATAACAAAGACATGTCTACAACCTTATTGTGAATGCATGTAACAGCAAAGAGCAACAATTGGTATTTGTTTATGGACATGGCAGAATAGGGAAGACTTTTTTGTGGAAGACGATTATCAACACACTACGTTCAGAAGGCAAAATTGTTTTAGCCGTTGCATCTTCGGGTGTAGCCTCTTTGCTTCTACCATCTGGTCGTACAGCCCAATCTAGGTTTAAAATACACCTTGAGCTCAACGATCAATCAATATGTGCCATTAAAAAGAATATGCTGATGGCAAAATTGCTTATTGAAACCGACTTGATAATATGGGATGAAGCACCAATGAATGATGGTCGGTGCTTTGAAGAACTTAATAGAACTCTTCAAGATATTCCGATGAATTCTGACATACCATTTGGTGGCAAAACGATTATGTTAGGCGGCGACTTTAGGCAGACACTTCCAGTCAAAAAGAAGGCTTCAAAGTTAGAGTTGATAGCATCCTCTATCGCTAAATCGTATTTATGGCACCACTTTAAAGTCTTCAAGCTTAAAGAAAACATGAGGCTAGTTCAGCCAGGTCTAGATGATCAACAAAGAAAAGCAGTACATGACTTCTCTTCATGGTTACTTTACGTAGGTGATGGTCAAATCAGTCAACTCGATGAAGAAAATCCAAAGGAAGCTGCCTGGATTAAAATACCTCCAGAGTACCAGATACCAGATGACGAAAATGGAATCTAGACACTTATTGATTTCATCTACGATAAACAAACATTATAACACCCTACCGCAGAAGTCTTACAGCAAAAAGCTATTGTGTGCCCGAAAAATGATACAGCAGACGAAATAAACGAATAGATATTATCACAAGTGGAAGGCGAAAGTGTCGTGTACATAAGTACAGATGAAGCAATTCCACTAGGAAGAGATGGTACTGCAACCGAGATGCTATATCCACCAGAATACCTAAACACTTTTAGGTTTCCAGGTCTACCACCAAACATACTTGGGCTAAAAGTTAGAAGTCCAATCATGTTGCTAAGGAATGTTAATATAGGAGGTGGACGTTGCAATGGTACAAGAATGATTGTCTAAAACCTTATGACAAAGTTGATTGAAGCATAAATTATTACAGGCACAAGAATTGGCGAGAAAGTATACATTCCAAGAATCCCTTTAACCCACAAAGACCCAAACTACCCTTTCATTTTTAAACGGAAACAATTTCCAGTCAAGCTTTGTTATACTATGACAATCAACAAAAGTCAAGGGCAGTCTCTCAGCAGAATTGCAATCTACTTACCGCAACCAGTTTTCGGCCATGGGCAACAATATGTTGCACTATCACGTGCAACATCACCGAATGGTTTAAAAATCCTTTTGAAATCTGATGGTGAAGAACCAACAAATATAACAAAGAATACAGTGTATAGAGATTTCTTGGCGCAGATTTGCAATATAGAGGTTACCCTTAACAGAATCCGATAACACAATTTAGTTATACTCATGGTCATACAACTAATGTTTTCAGTGTTTTCATATTTGCATTTCAGATACATTGCATCAACTATATTACAATGTTTGAAACTAATAATTTTTATCTAAATACCATCAAATAAAATAACAACTTTTCCTTTTTTTTATTTTTTTTATATATGCAGGATGGCGGAATCTAATATGAAGAGCATACAACCAGCTGGAAGCAAACAAAATCATAGAAGTAGAAGCAAATATTAAGGACTCACGACCAAGTGACAGAAACAAGATTCTATATGCAAAAAGTGTATAGGGCATGGATAGCTAGAGACCCACCAGATACGATTCAAAAGGTTACCGGGTTATTTTGCTAGACAGACAGGTACACTTTACATAACACCAGTGTTTAAAGTTAATGTTACATACTTAAATAACCATAAAAGAATAACGCAATCTAAACAGGGTGATGCAATACAAGGAAACATGGAGGCTAGCAAAATTAACTATTTTTCTAAGATTCTCATACCTGGAAGAGCGTTCTGAATTTCATGATTCACGTGTATCCCAACAGATAAATTGCAACAAACTCTGGAAAACAAGACATCTTTTTCATTTACCAGATTCTCTAAGTTTGATGCCATAGCAGTCGATGGATTCCCAGATCATTATTTCAGCTTCGTTTCTTACAACCGGTCACCATACAAGGTTGTTGATCCAGAGGACAAGACCCGCAAAGAGTACCCTGTCCTAACAGGTAATATTAATCACTTCGTAGTCTCCAGTAGCAGGTATAGCTGTAAAAAAACATAATCTCTTTGTTACTTCTACAGATTACATAGGATGTTATATCAGCTCCGGAGAAGCAGACACAATTGGTGACCCAAATAAGGACCAAATGGTTAACCACAGAATAGAGATTCAAAACCTAAAGTAAGTATCATTTTAACATCTATTACAACTTTTTTTTAAAAATAAATTTATTCTCAAAAATTTAGTTGATATAATTTTTTTTATCACCAGCTGCGTTTCAATTGAGTTGACACTATGGGATCAGCTTGCTGAAACGTTCAAAAAGGATGAGATTGATAGACTTGAAAAAACAATCATAATGGCCATTTCATCATGCCGAGTTTCAAGATACCGAAACAAGTTACAGTTACAATCAACAGCAGCAACCTACTACTACATAAACCCCAAAATTCCACAGCTTGATCAATATCGAGCACAGTAATTACCTAATCCTAACCTTTATCACGTTTAATTTTATTCTACCATGCTACCTAATGAATATTTGCATATGCAACATATACATAGAACTCTTTAACCTGAATCCACCTCTGGAAATTGTAAGGCAGCCATACCAAGACAAAGAAAAAGAAAAAAAAATGAGAAACAGGTTTTCGTTAACTGTGCTCTTAAAACATACTCCAAAAACCTATGAAGTAAGTTAAAATGACATCCACCTTATGCTACATGATTATGTATCAAAATGTATAAATCATTAATTATCAAAAAAAATTGACAGGGAATTTGTTTTACATGTGAAGGGATTATAACAAGCATCAATACATTGAGAGATTGGTGCTACCCAGAATGCATAAGTTGTACCCTTAAAGCCGAGAATAATGGCAGTATCTTTGAATGCAGAGTACATGGACCACTAGAGTATCCAACATACAGGTAATTTTCTGTTCTTACATAATTCTCTTATAACACTAAAGATTATGCTACATAGCTAATCCATATTGTTAGGAATACAAATATTCCTATTGAAGACTCGGTCACCACAGGAATGTAATAGCATTAATATATCTCGTAGTTACGTTAATATTTAGTTAGACTTTATTTTAGTTAAGTAACACCGTGGAGGACGGACGGATCTTTACCCACTGTACACCCGATCCATAGGTCGTAAGAGAGCATTTTATTGTAACTATAAATACCCCTCACCACATGTGGAGAGGGTTGGAGCTTCCTTCTCATCATCTAATCTTTCATTTTTCTCTTTCACTTTCTCTCTCTAAGTTCCCAACTCCCTCTTCTTTCTCTCTCTAAACTTTCTTCCATTAATTCAATCATAAACACAAGAACCATACAAGCTAAGATTATGTATATCCTACAATTGGTATCAAGAGCCATGGTTACATCTTTGGGATAGGTTACTCTCGGATTTATGCTTGGTTTTTGTGGTTTTCATTTGGGTCGAATTGTATTGGAAGAATACACCTTAGTTTGATCTTGTTAGTGATTTGTTTTGTGATTTTATTGTACTTTCATGCATAGAGGTGTGTGAGAGACTTAGTCTTGCATTTGGTAAGGTTGAATCATTCGTTTACTTGGTGTTTGATACAATTCGTGGTGTGTTTCTTGTTAGAGATTTGCTCCTTGATAGTGTTTTCTTAGTAGTGAGTTGCTTAGAATCTTAGTAGCGATTTGCTTAGATCTGGTAGCGAGCTGGTGTTTTTACTATAAAGGGAAAAGAAGAAAAAATGCTAGAAAGTGACAGTTTTGTCCTGTTCTTGGTAGAGAGTTGGTTCTAGCGAGTTGGTTCTAGAGAGTTGGTTCCATAGAGTTGGTTCTAGCGAGTTGGTTCTAGAGAGTTGGTTCCAGAGAGTTGGTTCTAGCGAGTTGGTTCCAGAGAGTTGGTTCCAGAGAGTTGGTTCTAGCGAGTTGGTTTCAGAGAGTTTGTTCTAGAGAGTTGGTTCTAGCGAGTTGGTTCCAGAGAGTTGGTTCTAGCGAGTTGGTTCCAGAGAGTTGGTTCCAGAGAGTTGGTTCTAGCAAGTTGGTTCCAGAGAGTTGGTTCCAGAGAGTTGGTTCCAGAGAGTTGGTTCTAGCGAGTTGGTTCCAGAGAGTTGGTTCTAGCGAGTTGGTTCCAGAGAGTTGGTTCCAGAGAGTTGGTTCTAGCAAGTTGGTTCCAGAGAGTTGGTTCTAGCTATTTCGTTCTAGAGAGTTGGTCCTAGAGATTTGGTCCTTAGCGATTTGCCAAAGTTGCAGTTTGACCTAAGTTAACTTTTTACGTCAAAATTTCAAACGACCATAACTTTTGAACCGTAACTCCGTTTTCAGCGAATTAGTTGTCAAAACGACCGAAACAGGCTGATTATTGTGAGGTTTTACCACAAAGTCGTGAAACAAATTTTTCGAGGCCCAAATCACCTCCGGAGTGAAGTTATTGGGTTTTTAAGTTTTCAAACTTAAAATTTCACCATAATAACTTGCATCAACCGAACCAAATCACGACTTAACAAAATATAACCTTGTCCATCAAACGATCATCACGTCTAACACATAACTTATAATCATTGTACATATCCAACAATTATCATAGCACATATCAAGCATCATTTTAAGTATCATTTCACGGATTCCTCTTGCATCATTTCACGATTTCTTTTTGATTTTATAAAATCACGCGAAAGAATCTATTTCTCGGTTTAAATCATAGAATTGTAAAATCCAGTGCACGTTTACATCATGTATACTACTTCAGACTCTGTCATTTCTGAGAGAGAACTTCATCAGCCGCAAAAATTTCCAGATAATGCAAAGGAAAGGTGCATTGAATGTTTTCGACTTCTTCACTCACATCTCAAGGTTCTCTTTGAACGACCTGGATATTTAACAGGATACAAACGTGCATTCGCATCACTCTTTGGTCAAGATGTTTAGACTTTCACAGTCAAAATGATTATGTATTTAGATCAACTTGAACAACAACTTGACAAAGGAAAATTTTCAGAAGGAAGATCCATGGCTGCCTTTTGTGCGATCAACAACCAACTCTAGGTGTTCATTGATTCACAATTCACTGAGAATCAAATGACTAATAAGTATTTTACTAATTACACGGGAGTTGAGGTTGACATGTTGATGCGTGGGAATTGCACCAGGCTTTACCTCTCAAGGGATCCTGAGAAGCTTACAACCCTCACCAGGAAGTGTACCTGATCGTTGTAGTATAGTATAGTGACAAGTACCGGGGGATTGATCGTTCAGCTTAGGAATAGTGTCGCTAGGATTAGAAAACCTAAATACTAGTTCTAAAGGTGAGGGATGATTTTTTTTTGTATTTTTATATTTTTTAGAAAGCAAGTAAAAATCTCGGGTTTAAAGGATTTGGGCGGAATTAGTTGCTAATCAACTAACCCAATACTAAAGATGCAATCAAAATAAAATACTAGAAATGAAAATAAACTAAATTATACTAAAGTTGTGAGCAATAAGTGGAGAAAATGTGTTTACTTAGATTTCACTACTCCCTAGACATCTTTTACACGTTAATTACTTGTTATAATTGCATGGTTGACGGATCGTATTCCTTAATACCATTCATGGGGTGGCACACTTAACTCCCCAATTCGATGAGCTCTTATCTCCTCCTACACCATGCCCAGCACAACTATAGGGATTGTAAACAGTGGCTCATGCATTAAATACAACCAATAAAGACCTAGTGCGCGTCGGTTCATGTTTCTTAAGACGTTCAAGCATGTTACCAATTGGAGATCTGCTAGTTTTCTTAAGCCTAACATATAAATCATTCATCCAAGACAAGTATAAACAAGTAATCAACACATAATTAACATCTAGGTTTCATTAGATCCAAGCAAACACAAGATAGATCTAGCCTAACATGATGGAATTAAGACAAGAACAAGATATAGACAACCAACACATAGACATATTGATTGAATTAAAAGAACACTTATCTCAATTACACATGAAAGGTATCAAGGGTTTGGAACCCTTGAAAAACCTGTAAAAGTTGCACCAAAATCGTACTTAGGGTTTGTCCAAAACTTCTCTCCTTTTAATGTGAAAATTAGAAAACTATATATAGGAAAAGGGGTCTGACGGCGTCAAGACCAACATTGTGACGCCGTCACCTCGCCGCCAATACTATTCTCGGACTGCCTTGATCTACATTTGACGCCGTCAAGACTTAATCATTTCCAGGCCGTCATGACTTTTACTCTTGACGCCCTACCTTCGTGACGCCGTCAAATCTGTACTGGGTCGTCATGGAATTCTGCTCTTGACGCCGTCAGGGAATTACTCTTGACGCCGTCACCTACTGTTCCCAGCATGGAAAATTAAGACTTTGGCGTTTTCTTCACTTTTATGCTCCAAAAACATCCGAATTGCTTCCTTTTCCAGATTTCTCTCCCAAAGTACCTAAAATCACAAAAGGAACGATTTAGGGCAATATTTGATCAAATAAATTCGAATTCGGGCTTAAATGACCCCCTAAAAATGGATCATTTTTTGCCTCATCACATGTTCAGAGATACACTACTCGAACTTATGAGTAATGTTAAGAAGTACATTGAGGAGAGACCACATCATGAACTTAAGAATGATGAAAAGGTGAACAAATGTAGGGTGCAATCATGTGATAGTGACGTTGAGTTGGGTAAAGCATTGGATGCAGGAACAGTTATCACTGAATACAGAGGTCCAGAGACAGATAACCTTGACACAGCAGTTTTGTGACTCTTGTTACACATGATGCGGATGCAGATATCAGACATGTAAATGTACAGGTGTCATGTGCTGAGGTACCTCTAACTGTTCAACAAAATGTATCTGCTAATATACTTAAACAAACTGATCAAGATACTGAACATGATTATGACAAATGTTCCTTGGCTGAGGCTGAGCCTGAAACTAAGTGTTCCAAATCTAATGATATGGTTGAAAAGAAAATTTATGAAGAACTTTCAAACAGATTTTTACAACTTGAAAAAATTGCATTTCTCTTGAAATTGCAATACAAAATATGGAAGAAAGTTTACAATCTAACAAACCATGTAAAAACCCGGAATTTCCAAAGTTCCGTGAATTTTTTGAAATAAACACTTTGAAAGCTCAGCTTCAAGACAAAAGCTCGACTATCAACAATTTGAAAAAGCATATTTCTGTCCTGAATAAGAAAAGTAATTTAGTCAAAGCTAAACATGATATCGATGTTATTAAATCAAGAAACGTCAAATTGGAACTTTATGTGGCTAGATTACTTAAGGAAAATGAGACTTTGAAAAGGCATCACATAGACCTAAGAGACACTATCAAAGAAATCAGGACTAAAACTGTAGAACAAACAACCTCTTTGATTGCCAAAAATGATGAATTCAAAGCTCAACTTCAGGAAAAGGGTTTCACAATTACAGCATTAAAGAACGAGCTAAGAAAAGCAACTGAGAATAGCGTGAACACTAAGTTTTCAAAACCATCAATCTTGGGGAAACCAGTTTCACAACCGAATAGAAACCAACCAGTTGTTAGACAACAAAATGCGTTTAGATATGAATGACCAAAATTTTCAAAAACACGGTTTGCCTCCCAAGTTGATGCGGAACAAGTTTTGACAAAACCAGTCACTCCACATTATTTTCCTAAGATAATTGCTTCTAGTTATGTCAAAACTCAACATGTAGCTACTCCTACTGCTAGCTTCTCTAGGATTGGTTCGAAAATAGTGCCGAAACCGAGCATTAAGATTAGAAAATCTTATGAGATAAATGACTTGTACAAGAACTATGATCTAGAAAAGGCTAGGAAAAGGGCACTACTTCAAAAGGATGGTATCTTAGGCTCACAACCTTGTAGGATGCCTCCTAGTTTGTTGAGGAACACATCTAAGGCTCAACCCGTTAAGTCTAGGATTTATAGTAAGTCAACTTCAATGCATAAGAAGCCAAACAAACCTAAAACTTCTCTTAGGTGGATTCAAACTGCTAAATCTTTGGAGACTAGGAATAACTACAAGTCTTCCACTATGCATAAGAAGCTCAACAGTCCTAGACCTTGCCATAAGTGGATTCCAACTGGTAGAATTTTTAAGAATGTTAGACTTAAGTGGATACCTACCAGAAAGCTGCTTACCGATGGCAATACCATGGTTGACAGTGAAACCCCCAAGGGTTTGGATACTAATGTCAATAACCCATATATATGCAATCAAGTTTGTAATGTTAGTATAGGTAGTCCTTACTGAGTTGCAGGTACATCGATCATTCACTACAAGAGAAGACTCAAAGTTTGGGGGCCTAAAGCAAGCATATCTCCTGCTTCAGGAGGTCTAGAAAGTCAATGTTGATGTATGTGTACATATGACGTGTTAACACAACTGTTCAAGCCTCATTCTTAAACGACTATGACGTCTGTTCACATCATTTCAGGCCTCGTTTTTCAAAGACTATGACGTTTGAACAAATCAGTTCAAACCTCGGTCCACATTGTCAACATTATGGCGTCTGCTGACAACACTTCAGGCCCTATTCATCAAAGAAAAGAAAGGTGTACGATTCAGTGCGCCTTATCTTCGGAAGACGAGAAATCTTCTTAGGTTTGACCATTCTTAACAACATGCTTCATGCTTCCTCCATGTTCGTTTAGTCATCAAGTGGAACTACTCATCTTTGCTCGAATTCGTATACACTTGCTCATTCAAAAATGGCAAACTTCGTATGTAATTTTTGAGGGGAAGAAGGGTTAACAAACTACATGATTGAGTGTATTCTTATTTACATGCTCAATAAAAAATGGCAACCTCGTATGCAATTTTTGAGGGGGAGAAGTGTGAATAAAATACATGATTGATTGTATTCTTATTCACTTGCTTAATCAAAAATGGCAACCTCGCTTGCAATTTTTGAAGGGGAGAAGTATGAATATACCACATGTTGATTGATGCTTGAAGAATGGTCATACGACTCTCCTCCAATACCTAATGTTCCATTAACTAAGGATGACCGAGATTCATTGTTTCAACCTATGTTTGATGAATACTTCTAACCTCCAACGAATGTTGATCATCAAGTTCCTGAAGCTCCTGCTCCGGTTCCTGCTGACTCTACTACTCAACTGGTTTAAATCACCATTGATCAAGATGCATAGTCTAGAAGTATAACTCAAACTACTCAAGTAACCCAATCTCCAGTTATTCCTCAAGGTGTTGATGATGACTATCATGATTGTGAAGTTGCACACATGAATATGATCCGTCCCTTTGTTCTATTTCATCACGGATTGTTGTTTCTCCAAATGTGCACTTTGTAAATCAACCACAAGAACATAATGGAAAATGTCGATTATAACGTCAAAACGGCTAAGAATTTTGTCATGGAATATCAAGTAATCACGGAGTTTATTTGGTATCCCTTATTTGAGATTGAAGTTGACTTTCACAAAGGCGTAATCTTATTTTATCTTAAAGTCGGGGTTGGTTGGATGAAGATTCTTCGAGATCCTTGCTTGAGCTTTTACCTTTACAATGACAAAGACTTGGATATCTAGTTATTTTGGTGATTCTTCGTTTTATTACCACAAAATAACTATCACTTTAAGGAGTGTCACAACTCACACAAAGTTGTCGGTAGTCAAGAGGTGATGTACGTCTTATACTTGATGGTTGGTTGGTTGAAGAGTATAGAGTACTTAGGTATTCGATGTTGCACGAACTCTCTACACCGCTCTTAGTCACACACTAGTGCAAGATTAAGTCACAAGAACATGGAATCCTACTTCAGTTTCAAGTTTGGTATATTGGGTTTACTTTATCAGTGGTCACTTCAAATAGCCTACATAAGGGTTGGTAAAGATAGTCAAAGAGAGTTTTTGTAGCAGTTGATTCTCACCAGATCCATTTATGCCAACTTAGCTATTCTCACAAGATTTCAAGTACATGTGCGTAAAATGTGTTGTTGATTCTGAAGTATCAAAACCAGTAAGGGGAAGGAAACATACATGTGAACGCTCAACGAGTACATGTGATGAGCTTTATACTTCTTAACTGAAGATATTCCGGGAAGACAAATGTCACAACCGCAGAGGCAATCAGTGTCTTAACTCGTTTTCTGGCGTATTATTCCATCTTCTTGTGGGAAGTGGTCTCTTGATAACTTGTGGCATATATTACTTCAGCTTTCAGTGGGAAGAAACATGAGAAAAGTATTTGAAGAGTGAGATGATATTGCTTATTGACATCTTCATCCGTGCTAATAAGATTTATGGTAAAGTGCTTCTGGTTAATGACTCATGTATACATTGTTATGCTGATTCCGATGAGATCGTAACCATCATGGGAGAGATATGTGTACATCAGGGGCGTACAACAGGTTCACATGACCGGGCTTCATTGTTTATTCCATGGTTGATATCTACAGAGATGGTTAGTGCTTCAACTTGTTACTTTGGTGTCATCGTTTCTTCTTGTTTTGGGTACATGTGTACAATATGGATTGAGTTGCTATATGTAAGATAACTAGAAAGCGTTTGGTAAAATGAGGATGTCGATATCTTGTTCCCCCGAATAGACAAACTGCTCAAAACCACAGAGTAATGTATACATCAGGGACGCACAACAGGGTCATGTGATAGGGCTTAATCTTATATTCCGGGTTGGTAACCTCGGAGATGATCTGTGTTTCACCTTGTTACTTCAGTGTTATCATTCTCTTCGGGTTTTTGAGCATCATACAATGAGACTTTTTGCGTCACTTCAACGACTTGAGGGAAGTGGTCTCATGTAGATGATTGTTGGTTTGGGGGGAAGCTACCAAAGCATCACATTGGGAAGGCACAAGTTCAGATGATTATTCAGGAGTCTTGAAAGCTTTGGTGGTGAATGTTTAAGAGAGGTTGACTACTGATTCCTACACGTGCATAACGATATCCTCACTTTGGTATTCACATCATCATCTTCTTAAATTGAATAATATATCTTGCACATATCTTAAACCATAATTTTTTGTAAATATCTTTTTCAAAACAAAAAATAAAATATAAAATCTTAAAAAATCATAAAAAAATCAGAAAAATAGAAAATACCAAAAATAGTTTTTCAAGGCATGTCTTCTGGCATCGATAACATTTACGGACCTAGAAATGTCATTCAATAATGACACGGGTCTTTAAATGAAGTTCGAATAGAAGTTCAAAAAGTTTTCAAAACATGCCTAAATGGCTTGCAGTCATTTCAGACTGTATCCCGTACTTAAAATTATGGCTTGCTATTACTTCATATAGCAACCCGGTTTTCAAAATGAAGAAAACACGTCGCCAAAAGGACGGCTGTTCATGTCAACGGGTGATTAACTTCTCCCGAGCATGGATTACTTAATATCCATGTTTCCTCGATCTGATGTATGCTTCAGTGCATCATTTCTTGTATAAGGAGAGAAATCTTCTTTTTATCGCCAATACTTTTCCTTCTATGATTTTTCAGGAAAGTGTTTGTGCAAAACTTGGTGATGCCATGAAATTTTGTTTGGAAATCAATCTGAATTCACATTTTCATAAAATTTATCACCCAATCAATGACATCAACTTTTTCAATCTTAACATGGGTCATTGATTGAGGGGGATAGTGATTTCAAAATTTTATGAATCATCAAAACTCGCCACTTTGTACATATCAAGCAGCTTTGAAACATTTGTGATGGTTATGTGTCAATACATGATTTTTCATGAGTTTCTCATTGAACTCCAAATAATTTATAAACTCATCAGTTCTGACACATAACCGTCCCCTTCATAGATTGAGGGGGAGCTAAAAAATGTTCCTATTATCAGACAAAATTTAACCTGACCACGTTTTCTTCCAAAAAGCTTTCTAACTTATTTAAATCAATTGAGATCCAAAATATCAAAAGGTTTGATATTTTTGATCAGGGGAGAGAATGTGATTTAAATAAGAAATCTGATAAAATTTGATTGTTAGGAATACAAATATTCCTATAAAAGACTCGGTCACCTAAACATTGTAATAGCATTAAGATAGCTCGTAGTTAGTTAATTATTTAGTTTAAGTAATACCGTGGAAGAAGGACGGGTCTTTACCCACTGTATGTGATGAGTGTGCAAATACTCATCATTTTTGGTCAAATCTGAACTGCAAAACATTTAAAAACACCCAAAAATGCATCAAAATGCTGAAAATATCCCAGGGATTGTGTTTTATATGTTTCAGATGCAAAATGAGTAAAAATAGATGAAAAACGAACAAAGTTTGCATAATCGGCAGTTTCAGCCCCTCTAATTTCAAAACTTGTCAAAATCAGTCCCTAGGCATTTATTTTGTAAAGAAAGTCAACAAAGGTTCTTGGGAATTCAAAAGTTGTCAAAATTAGTCCCTGGATGAAAATTTTCAGAAAATGGCAAAAATGGTCCCTCTAATTTGAAACTTAGAAAAAATAGTCCTAGAAATATTTTGGAATTTTGGCAGAATTAACCCCCTAAACTTTCAGCTTATGGCAATTATGGTCCTTATGGTTTTTACTTTTTACTACTTAATACCAAATGGACCCTAGTTGTAGTTTACACCGAACCCTAATCCAAATCCACCCAATATCCTGATCCAATCCTCCTTGGGCCCAAAACAATCACCAGCCCACACAAAACAACCCACATTAATAATAAAAACCCTCCTCCCAGGTTAACTTTGACCTAGTCAAACAAATACCCTGTCTTCCCCAACCTGCTCTTTACCCTCCAAACAATCACCACCACCTCCCTGCTTTTACCTGCTATACTCAACCTCTCCTCAAAAGCCTCCCCCTTCACGTGATGCCAACTCCCTTTTCATGTCCACTTTGGCAATCCTCCACTCCTCAAAGTTGATCCCACGACTGAGAATTAAAGGAGTATTGGCCAAGCCAATCCAATGGCTAAAAGAGGACTCAAGGAAACACAAACTTGCTAAGCTGGCTTTTACACTCACAAAACAAGCACACTAGGATGAAGACAAGAAGATTACAAGAGCAAGAAACCCTAGTGGTCAATTAGTATAAATAGATTAGTATGTAAGCCATTGAGAGCAGTAGGTAGAATTATGATTAGGTTTTAGTTTGCAATTCCTTAGTTGTAGGTTTTATTGTACTCGTTATCGAATCAATTTAAATTTGAGCCTTTTAAATTTTCTATCAGTGAGCTTTTTCTTTACATATTTTATTATTAGATAGCTTATTTAAACTGCTTATTCTTGTTTATGCATGCTTAGTTGATCTTATCAAGGTTTATGTATGCTTATTTCTTTATTTCTGTAACTTAAAGGGGTGTTTGGCATAAGGAGTCCTCCTTGCTTAAACTTGTTTTTAACTAAATTGTGAACTTCAATCTTCTTTACATCATCAGTAGTTATAGCTTTAGAGTAAATCCTAGCATAATCTAGTAGCTTTGTGCAGTTTTGATTAGATTTTCCTAGGTTGAAGTTCATAACTGTTTTTTTAAAAGCCACTAGGATAGGTTTAGTATTTTGCCCATTTAGCTGTGTTACTAGCTTCTTTTTAATCCATTTAGGTTAGTTAGTAGTAGCATATCTGGTTGTTGACTATGGTAGGTCAATTTGTCCATTTTGACCCACGTTAGCAAACTGTTTTCATCAGATGTTACCTAGTCCCAAACAGCTTTTGATCACTATTTTTAATTCACTCATTTTTGTGAATTATGACATAAAAATTGATTTGTAGCCTACTTAGCAGCTTGACTTCAAGACTATATTTTTATTTTATTTTTAAGATTTTTTTTGTAGCTTATTTCATCACCCAAAGTACCCCCATTCAACCAGCAGACCTGCTCTTTTACAACAGTCCAAACATTTTTTTTTGACCAAATTTTAGATTAGTTAAAGTAGGATTTGATGCTTTGCTTTGGTTTTATAGGAAGTCAGTAGTGTAGGTTTCATTAGGCATCAACTTAGTTTAGGTTCGAATGCTTGTTTCCTTAGCTTAATTTTAGCCTGCTAACACCCCTGTTGACTGCACAGGCCTGCAAATCCAAAACCTTGCCCAATCAGCCCCTTATCAGCTCCCATTTAAGCCCCACTTCAGTGGTTGTGGACGGCTCATATTAGCCCCTTATGTCCTAAAACTTAGTAAGTTCGTTCATTGGTTGTTCTTAGTATTTCCTGGTTTAGCTAAGTTCATTAGGTGATTTGAGATTGTTGTTGGTTTATTAGGAAGTTTCAGTAGCTTATGAGAGTTTGAATTCGTTAACAGTTAAATTTTCCTTTGCTTCTTTTTAAAATTTCAACTGTAGGTTTTTGGATGTGTTTTCTGGCTTATTTTATATGTAAAAGAAAAAAAGTTATCTTCTCAAAAGTTCATCCTTTTCAGTACTTTATCATTTCCAAAGAGAAAAAACCAAAAAAGAAATTAGTTGTAAAAAAAAATGTGGGAAGCAGGGGTCGAACCCTGGTCTGATAGTTCATACAACACAAAACCACCATCCATCTGTGCTAACTATTCTTTTGGTTAATGTACCATTTGTTTATTATTTAAGTTAGTGTTAATTGTTTGCTTATTTTACAATTCAGCTTTATATTGCTTATTCTGCTGCTTATTAGGTCCCCCTCCTATTCCTTAGATTTTTCCTAGGTTCGTATTAGGTTAATTTACTTTCTTAAAAAATTTCAGATTTTTCTCAATTATTTTAGTATTTTTAATCATTTATTTTCTTTTACTTAATATTTAAATCATAAAAAATAATATAAAGGACAAAAAAATAATTTTCTTTTTTCCAAAAAATTTCTTTTGTCATCTAGTTCATAGGAAAATTATTTGCAAGTCCGTAGGATTAGTGTAGCATAAAATTCACTTTTTATTTCGCGCACTCGCGTTTTATTTAAATAATGCGCGTTTTTAATTTTAAATACGTTCTAGGGTAACTTGGTCTTGCGTTTTAGTTAAGTTAGTTTATTTAACTTGTTTTTCACTTGAATTTCCTTAGCGTAATCTTTCAAACCCCTATTACCCCTTTCCTATTCAGAATCACCCGATCACAAACCCGTTTTAATACCATCCACACCTCTTCGGGACATAACGACCCGGGGAAACACTGTACTATCCGGAAGCATTGGTCTAGGGTATTTGACTATATTGACCATATCTGTGGTTGACTTTAGTTGACTGGTTTAGCATCAAATCAAATGGCGCCGCTGCCGGGGAGGTTGTGCGCGTATTCTAAGCGGTTTGCAGATTAGTGAATCTGGATATACGCTCATTGTATATTTACCATCCTTGTTCATATTTTCATATTTTCATAAAAAAACAAAACGAATCATGAATTTTACCATATCAGATTACTCAAGGATTACTTTGTGTGATCTACGAAGAAACGATTTGGTCTTTCAAAACGATTACGAAAAACATTTTAAATAAGTTTTCAACAAACACAAAAAAACCCAAAAATATTTTTCCTTACCCTCTATCCGTTTGATTCTACCTTCTTATACCCCTCTCATGTATAATTCTTATGGCGTCTCTCGGCTACACTTGTTTTCACAGTAAAAGCCCGATTGAGAACTACTATCGTTGTTTTCGGTGTATTTGTGAGAAATGTGGAAACAATTGTAGTAACAGATTTTGTACTACGTGCAATTTGTTCTTAAATCAAAAGTCTCTCAATGATTCACCAAATTCTTCCAACTACCCTTCACAGCCCGAGATACGTGCTATTAATGACAAACCATCAAGAATTGATCCTAACCTTTCACGATTTACGGTTAAAAGTTTGTCAAGCAAACGTACAGAGCTTAGAGCAGTGACTAAACAGAACGACTTGCCTAATATTCATGTTTATGAAGAACAAAAACCAGGGACCATAACGGAAGTGGTGGAAATTCCTAGCTCTCAGAGCACACCACTTGTCCCACCTCCGGATTTTATTCCTTGTGTCGGTTGTGGTGAGCCGCTTTTCGGTTTGCCATGTCGTTGGTGTACTTGTGAACAATGTGGTAATGATATTCGGGACGGAAGTTGTTTGTTTTGTGGTTCGAGGAATTCATTTGCTTATGATCCTAATGAAAACTCATTCAACGACTCTTCAAATTTTTCCAACCACCCATCACATTCATACGAGCAAGAATCATATGATCCAAATCTCAATGATGCTTCGTATCAAAATACACCAAGTTTTTCTTGTGAGTATTGTGGAGGCCCTCACTACAACTCTGATTGTCAAACTAGGAATCAGTTTGTCTATGAATAGGTTCCTTGTAACAATCATGAATTTGGCCTTGACCACAATCTACATGAATCACAGTCACATCAGTTTCATTGGTGTGACTACTGTAGAAACTCACATTTCGGCTCAGAGTGTCTTATTAGAAACACACCTATCTATGAGTATGTTCCTGATGACAATTCTGATGAAGATGCCGAAGATGCCCTTCTTATTGGTCTTCTGTATTTAGTGAAAGATTTGAAGGGTAGTGAACATTCCCATTATAATCCAAATCAAAAATCCATGGGAGAATTGTTAGCTGAAGAGCAGGCTGCTAATATAGATTCCCAAGACGCCATTGAAAGATCTATCAAGGAATCAATTGAAAAAGAAAAAGCAGCCAGATCTAGCTCTCAATTCCGTTTCATTCCTAATGACAGTGATGATGAAAATATCTTTGATGATGATTCATCCAGTTCATCAGATGAGACTCAATCTGTGGAAATACAGGGAGGAGAGAGTATAATTGAATCTCTAGCAGAAGAACATATGGAAATTCAAAAATCCATTGATGCTAGTCCTTCTCAACTCCCTGAGTCAGCTGTTATCATACCCGAGGTTCCCACTCACTCTCTGAGCATGGGGGACGAGCATCTTGACACTGTTCGTGAAAAGGAATCGGACGAATTCATAAAGTCTAGTGTTGAGAACCTTGTCCCAATCCCAAGAGAGTCACATGGAATTTTTGATTATATGTGTGATATCCCTCCTCCTCTTGTCTTTCCAACTGATCATGTTGAGATGTTCTCCGCTTCTAATGATGATGATTCGTTATCTTGTAGAGACATCAGTTATGTGGAAGAATTACCTTCTGAGCTAGTCAGCTTAGAAGAAGAGAATGATGAGATTGACACTGAAATCAAAGATGAAGCTCTTCGTGCTACATTATTGAATGTCAGTTTCCTCATTTCTAAAATCGAGGCTTTCAAAGAGAAACCCATTTCATCTCCTATCCCCATTAAGGATAGTGATATTCTTTCCGATGATTCTATACCGGAATTTGAAGCCTTCCATTTTGATCCTATGGGAGAGAAGATTAGTGGCAGTACCACTTCTCATTCTCATAATTCTCTCCCCGATTATGAATCATTTACCTTCGATGAGTTATCCTATGAACTCACTCACATCAATCCCGAATATGATTCATTCACATTCGAGGAGTTCTCCTGTGAACTTACTCATATCATATCTCCACCGGAGTATGATAACATCTACTTTGATCTAGACACACCCGGGATATGTCTTGATCACATGAGCTTAAATGATGAGATTCATGATGATGAATCCATGAATCCTCCTCCTGATGATGATGAGTTACTCAAGATGTTGATCATGACTTTCTTTCTCTTTTTCACCTACCGGGTGACTTCTCCTATTCTTCACTCCTTCGGGAATGAAGACATTATCTTTGACCACGGCATCACCGCTTATAGTTTCCACTATTTAAAGCCGGGAACTTATCTCATCGGTGTGGAACTTTCACGTGCTTCAAATGTTTTTCCAAACATCTTGAATGAAAGTCCGATGCAGATTGTCTCTTCCACATCTTGCTTCCCCAAGAACCAATGAATTCGGGGTCGAGTCAAGCTAGCGACTTGGTAAACAAAAATAGTAGCATGTATACGGGGTTTTCACCCTAAGTGTGGGGGAGTTCCCCCTGCTGTTTTTCACCATGTATATATGTATTAAAAAAAAAAATGGTGTTTCCACATTTAGCTTGTAATATTGCCTTTTTACGTTCCAAGAGTTGGCATAATAGCCGGGACTTTGAATATTGAGGACAATATTCAATTCTAAGTGCGGGGGGGGGGGGGGGGGGGGGGGGGGGGGAATTCTAGCAAATTTTATCACATTATACCTTCTAGTACCCCCGTTTTTGGCAAAAATTTTAAAATTTTTTTTCACTAAGTTTCAAAATTTTTATGGTTATCAGTCCACCTTGTCTAAAACACAAAAGGACTGGCTAATACAGGAGCAAACGGCTCTTGGTAAAGATATCTGAAATCCGTTTATGGCTGACAATTTGCCGAAAATTGTATGGTATTCAACTCACCATATCTTTGATAAGTGAAGAGTTGGCTAGCCCGCATGGTTATGACTTGTGGTAAAGGCAGTGGAAAGCCATAATTGGTAATCAACTCACCAAGATGATGATTGTATTCCATCAAAGAGTTGGCAAGTACAGAAGCAAACGGCTTCTGGTAAAGACAAATCAAATCCGTTGACAGCTTATGGTTTGCTTAACATCATATGGTTATTAGTGTACCATAGTTCTTACTTGAACTAAAACATTTGGCTACTCCAGAAGTAATGGCTATTGGCAAAGAGACATAAAATCCATTAAATTTTCAAAACAGGTTATTTTTGGATTCTATATTGCTAGGGACTAGCAATAGTTTAGTGTGGGGGATTGATGAGTGTCCAAATACTCATCATTTTTGGTCAAATCTGAACTGCAAAACATTTAAAACACCCAAAAATGCATCAAAATACTGAAAATATCCCAGGGATTGTGTTTTATATGTTTCAGATGCAAAATGAGTAAAAACAGATGAAAAACGAAAAAGTTTGCATAATTGGCAGTTTCAGGCCCTCTAATTTCAAAACTTGTCAAAATCAGTCCCTAGGCATTTATTTTGTAAAGAAAGTCAACAAAGGTTCTTGGGAATTCAAAAGTTGTCAAAATTAGTCCCTGGATGAAAATTTTCAGGAAAAGGCAAAAATGGTCCCTCTAATTTGAAACTTGGCAAAAATAGTCCTGGAAATATTTTGGCAGAATTAACCCCCTAAACTTTCAGCTTATGGCAATTATGGTCCTTGTGGTTTTTACTTTTTACTACTTAATACCAAATGGACCCTAGTTGTAGTTTACACTGAACCCTAATCCAAGTCCACCCAATATCCTGATCCAATCCTCCTTGGGCCCAAAACAATCACCAGCCCACACAAAACAACCCACATTAATAATAAAAACCCTCCTCCCAGGTTATCACTTTAACCTAGTCAAACAAATACCCTGTCTTCCCCAACCTGCTCTTTACCCTCCAAATAATCACCACCACCTCCTTGCTTTTACCTGCTACACTCAACCTCTCGTCAAAAGCCTCCCCCTTCACGTGATGCCAACTCCCTTTTCATGTCCACTTTGGCAATCCTCCACTCCTCAAAGTTGATCCCACGGCTGAGAATTAAAGGAGTATTGGCCAAGCCAATCCAATGGCTAAAAGAGGACTCAAGGAAACACAAACTTGCTAAGCTGGCTTTTATACTCATAAAACAAGCACACTAGGATGAAGACAAGAAGATTACAAGAGAAAGAAACCCTAGTGGTCAATTAGTATAAATAGATTAGTATGTAAGCCATTGAGAGCAGTAGGTAGAATTATGATTAGGTTTTAGTGTGCAATTCTTTAGTTTTAGTTTTTATTGTACTCGTTATTGAATCAATTTAAATTTGAGCCTTTTAAATTTTCTATCAGTGAGCTTTTTCTTTACATATTTTATTATTAGATAGCTTATTTAAAGTGCTTACTCTTGTTTATGCATGCTTAGTTGATGTTATCAAGGTTTATGTATGCTTATTTCTTTATTTCTGTAACTTAAAGGGGTGTTTGGCATAAGGAGTCCTCTTTGCTTAAACTTGTTTTTAACTATATTGTGAACTTCAATCTTCTTTACATCATCAGTAGTTATAGCTTTAGAGTATATCCTAGCATAATCTAGTAGCTTTGTGCACTTTTGATTAGATTTTCCTAGGTTGAAGTTCATAACTGTTTTTTTAAAAGCCACTAGGATAGGTTTAGTATTTTGCCCATTTAGCTATGTTACTTGCTTCTTTTTAATCCATTTAGGTTAGTTGGTAGTAGCATATCTGGTTGTTGACTATGGTAGGTCAATTTGTCCATTTTGACCCATGTTAGCAAACTGTTTTCATCAGATGTTACCTAGTCCCAAACAGCTTTTGATCACTATTTTTAATTCACTCAATTTTATGAATTATGACATAAAAATTGATTTGTAGCCTATTTAGCAGCTTGACTTCAAGCCTATATTTTTATTTTATTTTTAAGATTTTTTTTGTAGCTTATTTCATCACCCAAAGTACCCCCATTCAACCAGCAGGCCTGCTCTTTTACAACAGTCCAAACATTTTTTTTGATCAACTTTTAGATTAGTTAAAGTAGGATTTGATGCTTAGCTTTGGCTTTATAGGAAGTCAGTAGTGTAGGTTTCATTAGGTATCAACTTAGTTTAGGTTCGAATGCTTATTTCCTTAGCTTAATTTTAGCCTGCTAACACCCCTGTTGACTGCACAGGCCTGCAAATCCAAAACCTTGCCCCATCAGCCCCTTATCAGCTCCCATTTAAGCCCCACTTCAGTGGTTGTGGACGGCTCATGTTAGCCCCTTTTGTCCTAAAACTTAGTAAGTTCGTTCGTTGGTTGTTTGTCCATGAACCTTGACTGTTTGCAGCCCCTAGTTTCTGAGATAGAAGCTTATGCACAGGTTTGAACCCCCCCCCCTTTTATTGGACTGCCTTGGGTTGTTTGATTGTACAAGTCTGCCTAAGTTTATTCATAAGTGCTAAATAAGATCTTGTTCTTAGTATTTCCTGGTTTAGCTAAGTCCATTAGGTGATTTGAGATTGTTATTGGTTTATTAGGAAGTTTCAGTAGCTTATGAGAGTTTGAATTCGTTAACAGTTAAATTTTCCTTTGCTTCTTTTTAAAATTTCAACTGTAGGTTTTTGGATTTGTTTTCTGGCTTATTTTATGTGTTAAAAAAAAAGTTATCTTCTCAAAAGTCCATCATTTTCAGTACTTTATCATTTCCAAAGAGAAAAAACCAAAAAAGAAATTAGTTGTAAAAAAATGTGGGAAGCAGGGGTCGAACCCTAGTCTCATAGTTCATACAGCACAAAACCACCATCCATCTGTGCTAACTATTCTTTTGGTTAATGTACCATTTGTTTATTATTTATGTTAGTGTTAATTGTTTGCTTATTTTACAATTCAGCTTTATATTGCTTATTCTGCTGCTTATTAGGTCCCCCTCCTATTCCTTAGATTTTTCCTTGGTTCGTATTAGGTTAATTTACTTTCCTAAAAATTTTTAATTTTTTCTCAATTATTCTAGCATTTTTAATCATTTATTTTCTTTTATTTAATATTTAAATCATAAAAAATAATATAAAAGACAAAAAAATAATTTTCTTTTTCCCAAAAAATTTCTTTTGTCATCTAGTTCATAGGAAAATTATTTGCAAGTCCGTAGGATTAGTGTAGCATAAAATTCACTTTTTATTTCGCGCACTCGCGTTTTATTTAAATAACGCGCGTTTTTAATTTTAAATACGTTCTAGGGTAACTTGGTCTTGCGTTTTAGTTAAGTTAGTTTATTTAACTTGTTTTTCACTTGAATTTCCTTTGCGTAATCTTTCAAACCCCTATTACCCCTTTCTTGTTCAGAATCACCCGATCACAAGCCCGTTTTAATACCATCCACACTTCGTCGGGACATAACGACCCGGGGAAACACTGTACTATCCGGAAGCATTGGTCTAGGGTATTTGACTATATTGACCACATATGTGGTTGACTTTAGTTGACTGCTTTAGCATCAAATCAGTATGCCTGATCCACAGCCCGGGTGTGGGCATTTTATCTTTTTTTGTAGGAAACTATAAATACCCCTCTCCACATGTAGAGAGGGTTGGAACTTCCCATTAGTCTAATATTCACTCTTTCACTTTCTCTCTCTAAGTTCCCAATTCTCTCCCTATCTCTCTTTCTCTCTCTAACCTCTCATCTCCTTATTCATTCTTTCATATTAAATTCGATTCACAAACCCAAGAACCATACATGTTATAATTATTAGTATCCTACAATTGGTATCAAGAACCAAGGTTTCATCTTAGGGCCTTGTAAAAATCGGATTTGGTGTGGTTTTGTGTAGTTTTTGTGAGTTAGAAGAGTTTTCTTGAAAGCATTTTGGTTTGATCTTTCTAGTGTTATTTGATATGTTATGGGTGTACTTTTGTGATCATTGGTGTTAGTACTACATAGTTTTTCAGTTGGTTATGCTACATCAAACGTTTATTTGAAGTTGGGATTGATTTTGGGTCGTTTGCTTGGTTGCGGTTTGCTATTCTGCCTAGTTTCTTAATTGCGGTTTGCTAAGGAATCTTGTGGTTTGCTTGGTTGCGGTTACTTTATTGAGCATAAGGACAAAACGCAAGATAGTGACTGTTTTGGATTTTAGTGGTTTGCGGTTAAATCTTGCGGTTTGTGTTAGCGGTTTGCTCCTAGCGTTTAACTCATTCTGCGGTTTGCTCCTTATAGCGGTTTGCTCCTAGCAGTTACCTTGCATCATCCTACGGTTAACTCTGGTTTGCGTTTTGCTAAGGATAGCGATTACCTCATCCTGCGGTTTGCTACTTTAAGCGATTACCTGAAGATAGCGGTTTGCTTAAAGTAGCGTTTAGCTCCAGCTAGCGATTACCTCTTTTTAGCGATTTGCTAAAGTTGCTGTTTCACCAAAGTTGACCTTTTACGTCAAAATTTCAAACGGCCATAACTTTTGAACCGTAACTCCATTTTCAGCGAATTAGCTGTCAAAACGTCCGGAATAGGCTGAATATTGTGACGTTTTGCTACGAAGTATTGAAACGAATTTTTCATGGCCCAAATCACCTCCGGAGTGAAGTTATTGAGGTTTTAAGTTTTTAGACCTAATTTTCACCAAATTTTCGAGGCCAAACTTGCATCAATCGAACCAAGATCACAACTAAACAACATCAACTGATCATCAAGTCCATCAACTGATCATCATGTTCATCTCCAGTGCTCGGTGTTTCATGGTTTTTTTTTCTTGATTTTGTAAAATCCCGCGAAAGAAACTATTTCTCAGTTTAAATCATAGAATTGTAAAATCCCGTGCACGCTCATATCATGTCAAACTCTTCGGATTCCATCATATCTGTAATACTCAAATTGTACGACATGAACGATGGTCATAAGATTTCTAACCCTGTACAACATGTAATCGTGTTTGAGTCTGATAACGATGTAATGGAACCTTCGTGCTCGGATCCTCAAGAGAATGTGACTCATCAGCCAAGTAAATTACTTGATGATGCAAAGGAATGCCACATAGAATGCTTTCGACTACTTCATTCACATCTCTCGGTACTGTTAGAGGGAAATGGATTCAAAATGGGATTCGAATGTGCATTTACAACTCTCTTCGGTCAAGATGTTCAGACTTTCACAGACACAATGATTCTTAATTTAGATCAATTACGACAACAATTGGACCAAGAAGAATCTTCCAATATTGGACCCATGGTTGCCCTCTGTGTGCTCAAGAAACAACTGCAGAGGTTCATAGATTCAAAATCCGCTATGATATATGACTATGAAAGTCAGATGACTATGAAGTGTTTTGCTGACCACACGGAAATTGATGTTGACACATTCAGAGACATTTTACTCAAACACATGGATAAGGTTAAGGGGTACATTGAGGAAAGGGCAAAGCACAAACTTGAGTATGAAGACCAGGTGAAGGCACATCGGGCACAATCATGTGATGGTATTGCTTATTTGGGTAAAGTATCGGATGTTGGGTCAGTCATCACTGAATGCAAGGGATCTGAAACTAATAAGATTGACACTTCTCGCAATTTAGTGCCCTGTGCTATACATGATATTGATGCAGAGTTCAGGCCGGTTTATGTACTTGATTCAGGTGATGAGGTACCCTTAATTGATCAACATAATATGCTCTCTAATGAATGTCAGCATACTGATCAAATTAAACCTATTTATGACACAAATCTGTTGGAAAAGACTGACAGTATAACCGTCTCTAATTCAACAAATATGTGTCGTAAAGGGGGAGAAACTGATCTGGATGCTGAACATAATGATGCTTCAAGTTCTCTGCTTAAGGCTAAGTTTTCTAAAACAAAGGACAAGGACATGGTTGAAAAAAAAGTTTTAATCAACTTTTAAAAAGATTTTCACAACTTGAAAAACATTGTATTTCACTTGAAATATCAATACAACAAAAGGAAAAAGTCTTCAAACTTGCAAACCATGTATGAATCCAGAATTGCCTGAACTTCGTGAATATTTCGTGATAAACGATCTAAAAACTCATCTACAAGCCAAGGACTTAACGATCAACAACTTGAAAGCTCGAATTTATATGTATGAGAAAAGTAATAAAGCCAAAGTTAAAAATGACATTAATGAAATTGAATGTAAAATGGCTAAATTACTTAAGGAAAATGAGTCTTTGAAAGTTCAGTGTAAAGACCTACGTGACTCAATCAAAGTAACAAAAACTAAGACTGTTGAGCAGACAACTTGTTTGATTGCTAAAAATGATGAACTCAAAGCTCAACTTCAGGAAAAGGGTTTTGCAATTGTGGCATTAAGAAATGATTTAAGAAAATTAACAGGAAACAGTGTGAACACTAAGTTTGCAAAACCATCAATCTTGGGAAAACCACCTTCACAACCTCTTAGGAAAAAAAGTGTTGTTAGGCAACCGACTGCGTTTAGATCTGAACGACCAAAATTTTCAAAATTGTGTTTTGCCTCCCAAGTTGATGAGAAACAAGTTTTGTCAAAACTAGTCACTTCACAGTCTAAACCTAAGGAAAAGGAATGTGTTGTTGCAAAACCGCATCATATTTGTACCTCTAGTGCCTCTAGGAATAGTCCAAAGCGCGAGTCATTTGTGACAACGAAGGAACATGTTCGACATAAAAACAGTGTTCATAATCACAACCAGAAGAACACACATGAAAAGACTAGGAATTTTCCTGTTTCTAAGAGTAGTTGTGTGTCAATTAAGGCGATTCCCGTAGCAGATCACTCTAAGAAGCCTAGATCTTTTTCTGAATCCAAACACTTTGTGTGCTCAACTTGTTTGAAATGTGTTTTTAAGGAAAATCATGATACTTGTGCTACAAAGTTCCCGAAGGAAGTGAATACTAGTGATAAGGTTCTACCATCTAAGACTAGAAACTACAACAAGCCCGTAGAATCAAAGAGTTATATTCAGAAACTTGGCAGGTAGATTGTTTTAGGACAAAGGTCTTCTCTAAACAAGACTTTCACTTTACATGAGAAACCAAACACTCCTAGAACTTGCCTTAGGTGGATACCGACGGGTAGAAATTTTAAGATTGTTGGTCTTAGATGGATACATATGAGAAAGATATCACTGATTGCAAAACCAAGGTTGATTGCGGAACCCTAAATGGAATAGATGTTGATTTCACTAACCCATATAAATGCAAACAAACTCTCAATGTCAGTACAGGTAGTCTTTACTTAAGTGCAGGTACATCGTTTAATCCTATTAAGGAAAGACTCAGAGTTTGGCTGCCGAAGAGAGTGATATCTCATCAATCAGGTGTTAATGAAGCTCAACTTTGATGCAAATGATAATGCCGTCTGAATACATCAGTTCAGGCCTCGTTCTTCATCATAATGACGTTTGAACACATCAGTTCAAGCCTCGGTCCTCAACTTCATCATTATGGCGTCTGCTGACAACACTTCAGGCCCCGTTCATCAAAGAAAAGATAGGTGTACGATTCAGTGCGCCTTATCTTCGGAAGAAGAGAAATCTTCTTGTTTTGATCATTCTCAACAACATGTTTCATGCTGTCACAACTCGTAATTTCATGTCCTTTTTCAAATGTCGAAATTTCATAATTTATTTCATAAGTTACTATTCATCAGTTACTATTCACTTTCACTTTTCATTTCCAAAATTTTTATTTCATATTCACGTAAGTTAAACTATTTTAATGATAATCCAAGAGTTTGACGCTCGTCGGATCATTTCTGCAAAAATCACGAAGCCGTGTCCGAGATTTACTTTTGGGTGTAAACGTCGTTCTAGCATCCCGATATGTCCATAAAACTCTATAAATGATATAAATATGATTTCTCTCATTTTACAAAAATTCTAAAAGTTTTAGAATTTTACGTTTTCCAGTTCAGCGTTTTACGCGAATTACGCGTTTTAGACCCGCGTTTCCAGTTTTAACAGCGTTTAAGTAACCCGATGGAACTTACCATTCATTTTATATTTATTTATGGAGTATATTGACAAGTTTAGTCATTCTTTCAAGTTTCATATTTTTACGATACCCGGATTTACATTTCGCGGCTTAACAATTTACGGTTAGCAATTAACGGAACCAAAACTGACTCTGTAAACAAGATATTATCAAGCTTCCTACATACTCATCCACCCATGTGCCCCCCCCCCCCCCCCCCCCCCCCCCCCCCCTTTCCTTGTCTTCACATTGATCATTTAATTAAAAGATTGCCCTAAACTAGATAAATATCTAATAAGTATACCAAACCAACTTTTCTACTTCATTTCTAACAAAATAACTAGCCAATTTTTCTCTCTTCCTTCTTCCTTGGGGTGCTCGGCCATGGATAAATCACAAGGAGGATCCATCAATTTTTCAAGAACCAAGTATTTATCAAGTCCAAATAATGATCTAGTTAGGGTTTTGAAATAAAAACCACAAAGATTAAATGGGTTTTCATCACCATCTCTTGATAATCATCACAAGTAAGTTACTAGTTATTTTCATACTTTTTTAAATATTTACTTGATGTATTTTCATGATCTAGTAACAAAAACATGCATATATGTTATGTTTCATACCACATATTACTCATTTTCTTTATAAACATAGATCTATAATTTTTATTAGCAATCTCATGAGATTCACCATTTTTGGTGAAGACTAGGAACCCATGACACCCTAAGAAGGTGTATGGTAGGATTGGGTACTTGTGGAGTTGATTTGGAGTAGTTTGGTAAAGATTTGAACAAGTTACAAACTAGGAAAATCAATTTTTGAAACAATATAATACCTACTGTCCCAAAACGCCAAATATAGAAAACTCAGGGGGTTCCGGGTAACATTGGGCTAGAGAATCAGAAAATAATTTCAAAAACGAATCCGTGGGCGAAAGAACGGATTAAAACGAGTTTATAACGAAGGAGATATGATTTTTGCAAGTTTAACGACGAAAACTATTTTCTGAAAATTGTACTAGCTGTCCCACGATTTTCAAGGGCAAATCTGAGGTGTAAATCTTGATCTAGCCATTCCGACTTATCAAAAATATATTAATACGTTGTCCCACAATTATGGGGATATAAAGAACATAGAAAACGAGCTTATAACGAAAAAGATACAAGCGTTTGAATTTTAGACAATTTTAATATTTTCCTTCAGCTCAACACTTAGAAAATTTTCCAAGTATTAACTATTTTGCCAAGTGACCAGGTTGAGAGCCGTTTTTCTCATTGATAAACTCATTTTTGGAAAATTTACATCAATGAGAAAAAGTTAGTTCACCCAACCTAGTTTCAAAACATCCAACCGTTTGTCAAAAGAATTAATAACGAATAACATATGGTCTTCCAAACTTTCCCGAAAACTGCCCAGAATCTGTCAAAACAGCCCAAATACCTCACTTCGCGGCTATTTTTCTTTATGATCGAGACCCGTATGGACAAACTTCAGTTCTATGACTTTTTAGATAAGGTGAAAATCTTCTCAAACTACTGACCTTCTTTCTTAACTCTTAATATTCACTATTTCGCGACTAGTTTTGCAAGACCATTTTGGTCATATTTTCAAGTTATGAAAAGTGTCATTTTACGACGAAAATACTATATTTACCGATAAAACACCAAATGAGGATCGTGGAGTACCGTTTCAACATATTTACATGGAAAGTGATTATTAACTCAACGAGACGTCAAAAATGTATTTTTCGACGATAAACGTTATTTTCAAATTTCACGAGTGGTATCGATAACATACGTATTTGCATGTGTAGCATCATTTCATTTCTTACATTAGATCATATCATTCATAGTAGGTTGCGGTTAGAGATCATATCATTTCATTTCAGTGTATCCACTTTTGTCATTGTAGCTATTGCACCAGGTGAGTCATAGCCCCTACTCTTTTAATTATTTTGTAAACTCTTTGGGGGAGAATACATGCTCGTTTTACTTAAACGCAATACTCGCTTTACATGGTTGATTACCTGCATTTCATTGGTATGTTTGATTACCTGTATTTCATGTGATTTGTCTCCTAAACATTATTATTTATTCATATGACCTCATTGTCATAATTGTTTATCTGGCGACATTGTCAGTATTATTCATATGACCTCATTGTCATAATTGTTTATCTGGCGACATTGTCAGTATTGTTTATATGACCTCATTGTCATAGTTGTTTATCTGGCGACATTGTCAGACTTATTTACATGACCTCATTGTAATAGTTGTTTATCTGGCGACATTGTCAGCATTGTCAAAACTTGCTTATATGGCCTCATTGCCAGAATTGTTTATATAACCTCATTGTTAAAATTAATTATATAGCAGTTTTGCTATATTTATCTTTGAATCTAGATACAAGTATTACTTATGTTGACATAAACTATATTATATTTGGTAGTGGGTCGTAAACACACAGGTTACAAGTCTTTTATAGCGAGACTTGTAACTGAGTGGATTTACGATGCCTTTGCTGGGAAAATATTCATTCATATGCATTACATTCTTTTTCACAAGACTCTATGAACTCCACTACAACAAAATGAAGCAAAGGTAACACTCCTAAAGTATTGTATTATGTCTTTAAAATGTTGCCTTATGCATAATGCAACGCTTTATCAAGTGCTACTTTATGTAACGTCGCCTTAGGTATATGCAACACTTATATTGGATAATGCGACTCTCTGTGAAAGTGTTGCCCATGTTTTGCAAGTGCAATACTTTAATTTCCAACACTTTTTTAACTAAAATACAACACTTCCTATACTCAAGTGAAACACTTGTATACTCAATTGCAACATCTTTTACATCAAATACAACACTCTTAGAATCAAAATACAACACTTTTTGTATTGAGATGCATCACTTTTTCATTTGTCACTACGAATTATGCAACACTTTAACGTACCATATGTGACACTTTCTGTTGTTTTATACATGTATATCTATACACTCTATAAATCAATATGTAACACTTTTGTTTTATACAACACAATACTATATATACATTGATATATTTCATACAACACTAAAAAAATAATAATATACAATAATTAATATTGTCGTAGTTTGACAAATTTATCCCATGTAAAATAACTAACATACATTGTCGGGTAATAAGAAAATCTATCTAATTACAACCCTAGAAATCTTTTGACATCTTCTTTGCAAATCTCCACTCACAGCTTGAAGCAGACCAAAACAACGTTGCCTGCTACACATGAAGATGATATGCAATTAGTTTTTGTCTTCATATTATGGAATAAAAAGGCTAGCTACCATATATTCAGTTAATATAATATTAACTCTTATAAATCTACAACACACATATGAATCACTAAACCCTTATAGCATCACCATAAGTAAAAATTCAACAAAACAAATCAGGAAAATGTATTGTTAAAACATATTACTCCGTATCATGAAGAGTAGATACTGGGTATTTTGTGTTTTCATTATTGTTTATAATTGCAGCAACATAAACCATATTGCACTAAATTGAAGAAATGTTTGTGCTTTCTATAATATCATGCTTGACACCTTTTGTTTGTGAAAGTTACATACAGTGGGAGGTTAGGTTTGGTTATGTAATATGTTTGTTCATATTTGGGTCAAAACGAGCTCATGTCTAACTATTCGGGTTTGGGTTTGGTGACCTGCTCATTAATACTCTAGTGGTACGTACACATAAGTGGGGATAAGCTAGTTTGCGTTTTTGTCGAGCTCAAATACTACATTACTTGGAACTAGATAGTAGTTTCATATTGTCGTAATTCTACCCATTAGCTCCCCCGGGAAACATAAATGATGCCTCGCCACCATTCAACTTCTTTATCAACTTATCAGTCATAATTCTACCACAAATTCTATGGTAAAAATTATCCAGAAGCACTTCCATCTTCTAAATCCTTGAAGTTCTTCATTAGTTCCTTCATTATTGCGCAAGAATGAACTATAAAAATTTACAAGTAACTAATGGTATGATTAAAGGGATATGGAGTCAAAAACAACGCTTAAGCATGGGATAAAGAAACATGGCAAATGAATAAGGGAAATTATACTCTAGGGCTCTAGGCCTTTACTGCTCTAAAAAAATTACAAACCAATACCTGATGCACCTATCCAGTGTGTTGTCCACAACGCACAGATGTTTTCCCCATAACTAAATATTAATATGTCAGTATTATCTTACATTTATTCTTGAAGTTCACCATGTGTAGCAGCATATACATGTCCTTCTATCCTTTGGCTAAATAAAGTATCATGGAACGATATGAGAAGCAGAAATAAAGAATAAAACAATTAAAAAGTATCATTTCTTATGAACTCTTGTGAAACTTTTTGGACCACGAGTATGGATGTTTTTGCTTAAACATCCCTAGATCTATTGCGATTACACAACCCTTCAGTACTTACATTAATTAAGTGTACATACATCAAAGGACAAAATGATAAACAAATACTAGTAAATAGTTAATCTACCAAATTACTCTCACCATTTTATTGCTCGAAGCCTCCAAGGGCAGGCATCAACAAAGTCAATAAATACAAGCTACCGTCTTTGTAACTACCCTATGTTGTGATTTAGATGTTAGATGCGAACTTTAATTGGATTGTATAAGAGGTTTAATTGCTCTTGACCAATGGCTTGAATGGCTAATTTTTTTTTGTTGTATAATCGGAAATGCAAAGTCAAAATTGGGTGGCTCTCTTTCTACTACTGAATTTGAATATAATTAAATCCTTAATAATCATGTTACATAAGCACATGAACTACTGAATTCGAATAAACATGTAGAATCATTTATAACTGAATTTTGTTCATGCAATTAAAAGAAATCTGGCAATTTTACCTGTGATTGCGACTAAGACTACGCTCGTTGAGATAGATGCCGCCGGCGAAAGATAGTTTGCAGTTTTTATTTGAAAGAAAGAGAATGGATAAATTTGTGGGAATTGGGTGAGAATACAGGGGAAAAGGTAGTTTTTTGCTTATGGGTATTAATTACTCAAGTCTATCTCTTCATATCTTTACTACTTATAATATAGATTTAGTCAAAGGGGAAAAGTGGAAAATTGAATTTTCAGTCAATCCTTATTTTGTCCTTCTATACAATTTAAGGGTGAGAGAAAATAAATTATGTAATTAATGCTCTTATTAAAATACCACATAACTTAAAATTACAATAATTTATTCATATGGTACAACCAAATAAAAGCATCTATATCAAATTAAAAACAATCAATTAAAACACTCCTTACTAAAAAAGTATTATAAAATTTTCACAATATACAATTTAAACAAGCTACAACATAATATAACATATAAAATAATTAAACACACTAATTAATGTTATTTTAAAACACCCTAAAATGAAAAGTATATGTTATTATACACATTATACAAATTAATAAAGCACACAAAACTTTATACAAGCTAACAAGTTGATGTTGCATATAGGTTTGAAAACTGGATCGGACCAACGGGTTCAACTGGGAAAAACATATAGTTTTGAAAACTGGACACGACGAGTTCAGTTATTAAAATCATGACATGAGCTTAAGTATCAAAGTCAATAAGTCAACAAAGTCAATAAGTCAACAAATTTAGTAACTGATTTTCATATCAATTTGGGCGGGAAAATCAGTTACTAAATGTGTTGACTTATTGACTTTGATACTTAAGCTCATGTCATATGTTTAATTCCTAAATCTTCAAACTTTTATTAGAGGTGGCAAAACGGGCGGGCACGGGCTAAAATGGCACGGGTTAAAACGGGCACGGGCTAAACGGACAAATTATCAATCGGGCCAAACGGGCACGGGCTAAAACGAGCAAATACATAATTCAACTATTAAAAACATTCGGAACAGTCCTAAAAACCCCTTTAATTCATCATGTAAAAAAAGATCAAGCATCTAAGTCTTAACTATATTTAATTATTTTTTCTTAAAAAAAAAAAAAAAAAAAAAAAAAAAAAAAAAAAATCTGACTGCAAATTTGAGAAAATCTGCTTAGACAAATGAATAAAAATGCAACTAATTAAATATATCTATCAATTAATTAGAGTATTAAATAATTATGCATAAAATAGTTAATAAATGAGATAAATTAAAATTAAAATAGTTTGAATGTTTTATAGTTACCGGTGACAAGTGAATTGGTCGGAAAAAAATGAGAGTAATTGCTTGAAAGTTGAATTGTGTGATTCGAAAGCCCATCTAATAATATCTGTTTTTATCTTTTGCCTGTAAGAGCCAATCAAATAAATGCAAGGGGGCAAAAAACGCCCCAAACTTTTAAAAAAGTGTCAAAAATCGCCCAAAAATTACAAATTGGGCAAAATTTGCCACCCCTAACTTTTATTATTTTTCATTTATAACCCATAAACTTTCTTTTATCACTAAACGATCTGTCGTTATAAAATCCCGTTGCTATGCACGGGTATTCGTCTAGTAAAGTAAAAATTAAAAATGAATTTGTTTAAAACTTAAACCAATGCTATCAAAATCACGTGTAAACTCGAAAGATCGTACGAGTTTACGGGCTCACTTGCTGAAATCGTGTAGGATCGTCATAGGATCATATCTGAGGTAGGATCGTAAGTACGATCACAGGATCGATTGTGATATCGTAAGACCGCTCGTCAACCCGATTTTACCTAGGCCCAAATCCTTTTTATTTTTATTTATTATTTTTTTTCTTCTTCTCCTAATCTTGTAGGCTTTTAGCCCATCTTTTTGTTTAAGCCCAAAGAAAATAACCATGTATCAATAAGTCAATAACTCGTGACCTCTCATTTACCCCAAATCAAATTCCAAGAGATAACTATAGAAGTCTTCTTTTCATCTAATCATTTTATTGAAGTTCTTGTATTTAATAGTCAACAAGTAATTTCATAATTATTTTTTCTTCATGGTTTTTATGTATACCTTTTATTAGTTAGAGTTTATATACTTGCCATTTAATAGTTAATTTAAATTGAACACGAATTAAAATTACATTTTTAGTAAAGTTATATAACATCATTAAAATCATATTAAAGTTATTTCCTCACAATACTTGCATACAAATAAACATACATAACATATTAACAAAAGATATTTATTCAACGTTTATATGTTATGATCAAATAATCAATTTTCACACATAGATATTAGTAAATGTATACATTATGAGCAAATAAAGTCGTAGTAGTGCAATAACATAATCAATAGTTGTACAATTAACTGGATATTTAGTCAAAAACCTTCATGTATATTACACACGGTTCAGTTCGGTCAACCACATATATCTAAAAATAAAAATCGAAACCGAACAGTCATAAGCGGGTTTTTTTGGTTCAGTTTTTTTCGGTTACAATTTCTTTGGTTTTGGATTAAGCGGTTCGGCTCGGTTTGTCGGTTTTTCAGCTTTTTTGAACAAAAATAATTAAAGTTTGTCACATCAGCATTTTTTTCTATAACTCAGAACCTATAATTTAACCAAAAAACAGCCTTCCTCCATCATTCGAGTTATAACTTATAAGATACCCCTAGACCTCACAAAAAACACATTAAACTAAACTATAAATTCCATTAATTGAAATAAAAGATAACAAAAAAAGTACATAATTAAAAATAATAATAATTAAAAAAAACACATAAAAATAAAAGTACAAGAACTAAACTAGTTTTGAGGAAAATATTAGCCTCGGATTTCCTTTTTGGATGCCTCGATAATACCCGCATCTACCGGACCCATCCCGTCGATGTTGATTACAAGCATCTTCAAGTCCCTGTTCGTGTTTGAGATTTGATTATTTCCACTCTCGCCCTATCCTTGTTTCAAATTTCTTCCATCTTCACCTCACTGTCTAAAGTGAGTTGTTGCAACATTTCCTAAAACATTTCTTGTGAAAAAGAAGTGGCAGATGAGTTTGAAAATCGTTGCCTTTTAGATTTTTGCTCTTTGTCTGGTGGACACAGCAAAGCATCATCTCCAAATAGCTAGGGTTCTTCTCTAATTGGCCGTCCTTGGTTTCTACATGTATGTCGAATTGGGATTCAACCATTTGTGTTTGTTTCTCAAAAAATCCAAGCTTCTTTGTGAGGACAGCGTGAGAGGCTATGGAGCGAGGGTGGGTGTGGGCGCTTTATATGTCAGCGTTATAGGTTGGCGCGAGGAGAAATAACGCCCCATATCGAGCCTTTTAAAGATTCAAAAAGTGTTACCTTAAAACCATTTTTTAACTCCATAATATATATGACAAGTTTTTAAATAATTGCCTTAATAATAAAAATCGTCTAGTAGTTTCCAAACGTGACCAATATTAGTGGATACATACAGCTTCCTTATACGAGCATTCAAGAAGAATGATCATGCTGAACAAATCAAAAGGTCACGTGTTCTAACTGTTCTTGTAGTTAGTTTTAGGTTGTAACACTTGCATGGACCCGTGGCTAGGGTTTATAGTTAATTTTATTCCACATATTAATTAGTTAATATTAGTTAATTATATGTAACCTAAATCACTAATAAAAAAAACCCTACACTTTCAACTAGTTCTATACGAGGATTTAGTAGTGAAGTGTGGTTTGCAAAGCAAGCTCTTCATCCTTCAAGGCGGTGTTTTTAACCGTTGTAGTGTAGTAGTGATAGTTTGGGAGGTTGATCATCATGGAATAGTGCTCGTAAAATATGAAGAATATATGAATTACAAGAATATTGTTAGGGCTTAATGTAGATTATATTGGCCAAATGTAAAATAAAATGTTATTTTATATTCAACTCTTAAAGTTTGACAAATTTTTCAATTTTTTTTTTTAGTTATTATTTCTTTGCACAACTCACACACCTATTACTTAGGATTATTTTTTATTTGAGTCAATTTTGACCAAACCATATGATAATGTCTTTTTTTTTTTTTTTTTTTTTTTTTTTTTTTTTTTTTTTCTTTTTTTTTTGGTAACCATGATTTTTGACTTTACTGCCAACTAATCTACGGGTTTGAACCAAATTGCCACACAAACTAGAGCAAGTAAAGCCCTCTATTTTCAGGAGTTTTTCATGACCGTTTTATAGTTATTTGCACCTAGAGTGAATTGAACTTGAGAAGTCACACATGTTACTGTGATAGTCACACGTCATTTTGCCACTAAGCTACTCCTGAGTGTTTCAGTTTTGACTTTTGATCTAACTGAATTACATTTAATGATTTTTTCCCTCTAAAATGCTTTATTGTTTTCTTTTCTTAGACTATATGATGATTATACCTAGATATGGTAATTTGAAACCTATTGGTTAAACATGGGTTTAGTTGGTTAAATATCTATTAGGGGATAAGTATAGTTGAGTTTATGTAAATATTATAGATGGACCTAATTGATTATTTGATAGAAAGTGCGATTATATAACAATTATCCAACGGGTCTAGGCAGGTCTAACACGTCAAATTTATTTTTAAAGTTTTTCCATATTTTTCTCAAAAACATAATAATCTATTTCGAAAATGACCAAAACCCATCTAGACCCGGATGGCCAGACTCATTTAGACCCATATTTTTATAAGACCCATCTAGACCCGGACCTGGTTAAACCCAAACCCATCTAAACCCGTGAACCGCACCTCTACTTATACCTTTTTTAATTATAGATATTCAACTAAACGTAGTTAGTTGGTTACACTAAAGTGGTATTACAATAAATTGTGAATATGGAGGGAATATATAGAAAATGTGGTGCCAAAAACTTAGACCACGTTGTTTCAGTTTTAATTATTAAAATTGAAAATTGGAGGGACTGCAAGATATTATAGCGCCATTTATTTTCACATTTGATGAAGAGATGAATATTTAGGTTAGGAATTTATAAGTAAATTACAAAAAAAGGCAAAACAAATATATAAATTGAATTGCATAAGTAAAAGTATATCAAAAACTATCTAATGCTCGCAAATAAGGTTATTCGGGCTTCCATTATATGTCTATGTATGTACCAATTAAAATAATGGAAGTAAACAATTCTCTAAAGTATTTATATACGATGTTGCATAATGCATACTATCAAAAAATTTGCAACGCTATATGCAAAATTTTGCCCTTATGTTTTTATATAGGCAACACAAATTTGAAAGTGTTGCACTAACATGTAAAATTTACAACACTTCAGAATAAAGTGTTGCATCAAGTCTTTAAATGCAACATTTATTTCAAAACTGTTGCGTTAGAAGTAATGTTGTCAAAAAAGCAACACATTTTATAAGTGTTGCTTCAAAAGTGTTGGCTTAAGCTCATTTACCAACATCGTGTTGACACTTTAGCATGTATTTTCAGGAATTAAGCAATGGCACGCTACTGGAGGTTTTGGCAGGGCATGACATGGTCATAGAAGACTCTGATATTCATTTGGGGACCGTTTTTAACTATTTAAAGGTCTACTTCCGCACTATTTTTAACGATGTAGATTCAATACTTTTGGTTAAACAATTTTATTCTAAATGATTGAAGTGAAAACCATTTTTGTACTTGTGTTGTAATACCAATTAAGTTACACCCCAGCTACATGTAAGCTTCCGCTGGACCCGATTTTGGGGGTATGACAGATTGGCATCAGAGCTTTGGCTATAGTGAACTGAGTGTTTTTAAAACCTAGACTATAGCTACTTTCAAGAAAACTTAACCCTATGACCGTCACGTGCCTGCCTGCCAAGCTGATGCCTCATTTGTGGTTAGTTGCTGACATAGGTGATGAGATTGGTGTCTCATTATCTGATATATTATATTCATTTATTCTAATTGATTACTATAATTGTATTTCGTATAAGCATGTTCACGTATCATATATGTCACCGCGTTATGTTTTTCCTTGCATAGTTTCATCATTTGACCTCGAGTTTTGGTCACTTACCTTAGTCTTTCAGAACGTCTTGGTATTTGTGAAGGACATAGTATTAGTATAACTAAGCTGAGTATTTCAAAATTCATGGAACCTCGGTGGAATAGACTGGTCATCTATATTCAACCCGGGATAGTGAGATGTAGGCTGACCACCTATGTCTGACTCAGAGATGAATTTTGCAACACTGAGAATGGTTATAATAAAATTTTGTCTAGAATAAATTCTCAATTCATTTTCCAAATGTTTCATTTATGTGTGTATACTCTCGTTGTCAGAACATTCATACTTTTCATCACTTCTTGAACCACCGATTGGAAGCAAGTCAACTGGTTATTTCATCTCTTGAATCTTCACATATTATGCACAATACACTTACATCACAGTATTTTCTTTTATCACAATCTCATTTTGTCGCAGTTGTCACAGTCTTTTCCCTTCTCACAATCACTATCATTTCCTTTCCCCAACCCTATATATATATAGAAATTAGGTGACACTCTATAGATTCCTATGTCACTCATCACTCACTACTCCCTATATTGATAAGTGGATATTATCAATGACCTCCCTAGGAAAGACTTTCCATACCATCTATAAGAAGGATCCCTCGGTACATTAAGACCATTCAAAACTCAACAGAAATCTCAGGATATCACAAAACCATTCGAACCACTATCACTGGCCTGATCACCAAAATTCTATCATCTAGAAAGTATTGGCTTGACTGAATTACAGGATTAGTTTCGATACGAGCGCTCACTAAGCCACACCATAGAGATAAATCCAACCTCTTAACCGAGACTATAGATTGAACATGTCCTCACCAATAGACTTTATTCAAACATGTTAGACACCTATGCATTTGTGCAGACATACATACCTAGCTATTTTATCCTCTTAATACTTTCACTTTTAAATGGATTTTTTTCTCCAAACTATAGTTATACAAAACATATATCTTGTAAGAAATACTTTTATGAGGCACTTATTTTGATAAGCAAATTCTTTTTGGTTAATCCTTTACAAAACTATTGAATTGTTAGGAAATTTTAAACATCGATCTTTGGTAAACCATATTATCCACGTTATGTTGAAAACTGTCCTATCTTGCATAACTATTAAATTTTGAAACATCAAGAAAAAATTTACTTGGAAAGCCTTTTGCTTAAAGTTGTAAATTCATTTATTCAGGGAAGGTTTATGAACAAAACACACAATCTCAAAACAAACTTTGAAAATTAATCACTATATTACATCACTTATACATTTAGGATTTGGTGATTTGATGACATAGAGCTTGGGAAAAATCTTAGTAATGGAGACTAATCATCGTAGGTGGAGAAAGACTCGATTCATGACATCCTGCGGAGGATCACAACCTTATCCTAATCCTAATCTATTATTTTCAACAACACCCTTTGACAGACTTAACCTCTTAAGCCTTTCCACAAGATTCATGATATCCATTTCAATTATTCCTAATAGAGGAATTTGATTCACCTCAAACTCCTATCGATTACATTAAGATTCCTTTGGAACTACACCACCTATCATCTACAGACCAATGGTCAGAAATTAGAGAACGATTCAAACATAGGAAGATATGCTCAGAGCATGAGTGATTGACTATAGGAATGGTTGGACTAACCATTTGCCATAAATCGGATTCTTTTACAACCATAGTTACCATACGAGCTTAGAGACTACATAATTTGAAGCACTCTATGGTCGAAGTGCCAACATCCATTGATGGATCGAAATTTGGAAAAGCCTAACTCACTAGTCCAGTAAGCATTCATGAAATAACCAGGAATTTCCTACAAATCAAGGATCAGTTACAAGTTCGATAAGTTGTAAACCATTAGAATTTCAAGTTAGTGGCAGAGTTATGTTGAAAGTTCTGCCTAGGAAAGGCATGATACCATTCAGAAAGTTAAACCCGATATACACTGGACTATTTAATATTTCAGACCGAGTAGGACTAGTGGCCGTTAGACTTGAGCCTTGTTAGAAAACAGAAGGTTACATAAACATGTTTCATGTTTTCCAAATCTCGAGAAATATCTTTCAGATGAGTCACTCATAATCCCATTTGGGAAGGAATCCAACCCAATGACAAACCAAAACCTTATAGGAGAACCAACAGTAATCATGGACTGTAAGGTCGAACAGTTGAAGCGAAGTTGAATTCCTATCGTGAAAGTTCGCTGAAATTCTTCGATATTATCATCTTTTCACCAATACCACTCTAGAAACCAACACAAACTGAACTTCGGGACGAAGTTCCTTTTAGAGGGGAAGAATGTCACAACTCGTAATTTCATGTCCTTTTTCAAATGTCAAAATTTCATAATTTATTTCAGAAGTTACTATTCATCAGTTACTATTCACTATTACTATTCACTTTCACTTTTCATTTCTGAAATTTTTATTTCATATTCTCGTAAGTTAAACTATTTTAATGATAATCCGAGAGTTTGACGTTCGTCGGATCATTTCTGCAAAAATCACGAAGCCGTGTCCGAGATTTACTTTTGGGTTTAAACGTCGTTCCAGCATCCCGATATGTCCATAAAACTCTATAAACGATAGAAATATGATTTTCTCTCATTTTACGACAATTCTAAAAGTTTTGGAATTTTACGTTTTCCAGTTCAGCGTTTTACGCGAATTACGCGTTTTAGACCCGCGTTTCCAGTTTTAACAGCGTTTAGGTAACCCGATGGAACTTACCATTCATTTTATATTTATTTATGGAGTATATTGACAAGTTTAGTCATTCTTTCAAGTTTCATATTTTTACGAAACCCGGATTTACGTTTCGCGGCTTAACAATTTACGGTTAGCAATTAACGGAACCAAAACTGACTCCATAAACAAGATATTCTCAAGCTTCCTACATACTCATCCACCCATGTGTCGCCCCCCCCGCCCCCCCTCCTTGTCTTCACATTGATCATTTAATTACAAGATTGCCCTAAACTAGATAAATATCTAATAAGTATAGCAAACCAACTTTTCTACTTCATTTCTAACAAAATAACTAGCCAAGTTTTCTCTCTTCCTTCTTCCTTGGGGTGCTCGGCCATGGATCAAATCACAAGGAGGATCCATCAATTTTTCAAGAACCAAGTATTTATCAAGTCCAAATAATGATCTAGTTAGGGTTTTGAAATAAAAACAACAAAGATTAAATGGGTTTTCATCACCATCTCTTGATAATCATCACAAGTAAGTTACTAGTTATTTTCAAACTTTTTAAACATTTACTTGATGTATTTTCATGATCTAGTAACAAAAACATGCATATATGTTATGTTTCATACCACATATTACTCATTTTCTTTATAAATATAGATCTATAATTTTTATTAGCAATCTCATGAGATCCACCATTTTTGGTGAAGACTAGGAACCCATGACACCCTAAGAAGGTGTATGGTAGGATTGGGTACTTGTGGAGTTGATTTGGAGTAGTTTGGTAAAGATTTGAACAAGTTACAAACTAGGAAAATCAATTTTTGAAACAATATAATACCTACTGTCCCAAAACGCCAAATATAGAAAATTCAGGGGTTTCTGGGTAAAATTGGGCTAGAGAATCAGAAAATACTTTCAAAAAAGAATCCATGGTTGAAAGAACGGATTAAAACGAGTTTATAACGAAGGAGATATGATTTTTGCAAGTTTAACGACGAAAACTATTTTCTGAAAATTGTACTTGCTGTCCCACGATTTTCAAGGGCAAATCTGAGGTGTAAAACTTGATCTAGCCATCCCGACTTATCAAAAATTTATTAATACGTTATCCCACGATTCCGGGGATATAAAGAACATAGAAAACGAGCTTATAACGAAAAAGATACAAGCGTTTGAATTTTAGACGATTTTAATATTTTCCTTCAGCCAAACACTTAAGAAAATTTTCCAAGTATTAACCATTTTGCCAAGTGACCAGGTTGAGAGCCATTTTTCTCACTGATAAACTCATTTCTTCAAAATTTACATCACTGACAAAAAGTTAGTTCACCCAGCCTAGTTTTCAAAACATGCAACCGTTTGTCAAAAGAATTAATAACGAAAAACATATGGTCTTCCAAACTTTCCCGAAAACTGCCCAGAATCTGTCAAAACAGCCCAAATACCTCACTTCGCGGCTATTTTTCTTTATGATCTAGACCCTTATGGACAAACTTCAGTTCTATGACTTTTTAGATAAGGTGAAAATCTTCTCAAAACTACTAAGATTCTTTCCTAACTCTAAATATTCACTATTTCGCGACTAGTTTTACGAGACCATTTTGGTCATATTTTCAAGTTACGAAAAGTGTCATTTTACGACGAAAATACTATATTTACCGATAAAACACCAAACGAGGATCGTGGAGTACCGTTTCAACGTATTTACATGGAAAGTGATTATTAACTTAACGAGACGTCAAAAATGTATTTTTCGACGATAAACGTTATTTTCAAATTTCACGAGTGGTATCGATAACATACGTATTTGCATGTGTAGCATCATTTCATTTCTTACATTAGATCATATCATTCATAATAGGTTGAGTTTAGAGATCATGCCTCATTTTCAGTGTATCCACTTTTGTCATCGTAGCTATTGCACCAGGTGAGTTATAGCCCCTACTCTTTTAATTGTTTTGTAAACTCTTTGGGGGAGAATACATGCTCGTTTTACTTAAACGCAATACTTGCTTTACATGGTTGATTACCTGCATTTCATTGGTATGTTTGATTACATGCATTTCATTGGTATGTTTGATTACCTGTAATTCATGTGATTTGTCTCCTAAACATTGTTATTTATTCATATGACCTCATTGTCATAATTGTTTATCTGGCGACATTGTCAGTATTATTCATATGACCTCATCGCATAATTGTTTATCTAGCGACATTGTCAGTATTTATTCATATGACCTCATTGTCATAATTGTTTATCTGGCGACATTGTCAGACTTATTTACATGACAGTCATAGTTGTTTATCTGGCGACATTGTCAGCATTGTCAAAAATTGCTTATATGGCCTCATTGCCAGAATTATTTATATAACCTCATTGTTAAAATTATTTATATAGCAGTTTTGCTATATTTATCTTTGAATCTAGATACAAGTATTACTTTTGTTCACATAAACTATATCATATTTGGCAGTGGGTCATAAACACACAGATTACAAGTCTTTTATGGCGGGACTTGTAACTGAGTGGATTTACGATGCCTTTGCTGGGAAAATATTCATTCATATGCATTACATTCTTTTTCACAAGACTCTATGAACTCACTAACCTTGTGTTGACACTTTAGCATGTATTTTCAGGAATTAAGCAATGGCACGCTACTGGAGGTTTTGGCAGGGCATGGCATGGTCATAGAAGACTCTGATATTCATTTGGGGACCGGCTTTAACTATTTAAAGGCCTACTTCCGCACTATCTTTAACGATGTTAATTCAATACTTTTGGTTAAACAATTTTATTCTAAATGATTGAAGTGAAAACCATTTTTGTACTTGTTTTGTAATACCAATTAAGTTACACCCCAGCTACATGTAAGCTTCCGCTGGACCCGATTTTGGGGGTGTGACACATGCTTTCTCCGTGTTCTTTCAGTCATCAAGTGGATCTACTCATCATTTCTCAAATTCGTATTCACTTGCTCATTCAAAAATAGCAAACTTCGTATGCAAATTTTGAGGGGGAGAATGGTGAATAAACTACATGATTGAGTGTATTCTTATTCACATGCTCAATCAAAAATGGCAACCTCGTATGCAATTTTTGAGGGGGAGAAGTGTGAATAAAATACATGATTGATTGTATTCTTATTCACTTCCTCAATCAAAAATGGCAAACCTCGCTTGCAATTTTTGAGGGGGAGAAGTGTGAATGTACTACATGTTGAATGATGTTTGAAGAATGGCCATACGACTCTCCTCCAACACCTAATGTTCTACTTACTAAGGATGACTGGGATTTATGTTTGATGAATACTTCCAAGCTTCAATGAATATTGATCATCTAGTTCCTGAAGCTCTTGCTTCGGTTCCTGCTGACTCAACTGGTGCATTTTGATCAAGAAGTATTACTTAGATTACACAAGTAACCTAATCTCCAGTAATTCCTCAAGGTGTTGATGAGGACTATCATGATTGTGAAGTTGCACACATGAATAATGATCCGTCCTCTTGTTCTATTTCATCACGGATTGTTGTTCCTCCAAATGTGCACTTTGTAAATCAACCACAAGAACATAATGGAAAATGTCAAATATAATGTCATAACGGCTTTTTGGACATGGAATGTCAAGTAATTACGGAGTTTATTTGGTATCCCTCATTAGAGATTGAAGTTGACTTTCACAAAGGCGTGATCTTATTTTATCTTGAAGTCGGGGTTGGTTGGATGAAGATTCTTCGAGATCCTTGCTTGAGCTTTTACCTTTACAATGACGAAGTCTTGGATATCTAGTTATTTTGATAATTCTTCATTTCTATTAGCACAAAATAACTATCACTTTAAAGAGTGTCACAACTTACATGAAGTTGTCGGTAATCAAGAGGTGATGTACGTCTTATACTTGATGGTTGGTTGGTTGAAGAGTATAGAGTACTTAGGGATTTGATGTTGCACGAACTCCCTTCACTGCTCTTTGTAACACACTAGTGCAAGCTTAAGTCACAAGAATGGGAAATTCTACTTCAGTTTCAAGTTTGGTATATTGGGTTTACTTCATCAGTGGTCACTTAAAATAGCCTACATAAGGGGTGGTAAAGATAGTCAGAGAGAGTGTTTTCGTAGCAGTTGAGTCTCACCAGATCCATTTATGCCAATTTAGTTCTTCTCACAAGATTTCAAGTACGTGTGTATAAAATGTGTTGCTAATTCTGAGGTATCAAAACCAGCAAAGGGGAAGGAGACATACATCTGAATGCATAATAAGTACACGTGATGAACTTAATACTTCGTCTTAATTGAAGTTATGCCGGGAAGACAAATGTCATAATCGTAGAGATAATTAGTGTCTTAACTCGTAGCATTTGGTGTATCATTCCAACTAAGTGGAGGAAGTTGTCTCTCGATTGTTGTGGTATGAACTACTTCAGCTTTCAGTGGGAAGAAATATGAGAAGAACATTGGGTGCGTGAGATGATATTGCTTATCGACGTCTTCATATGAGCTGATATGGTTTATGGTAAAGTGCTTCTGGTTAATGCTTCATGTACACATTGTTATGATGATTCCGATGAGATCGCAACCATCAGGGGAGAGATTTTTGTACATCAGGGATGCACAACAGGTTCACGTGATCGGGCTTAATCCTCTATTCTGGTATTAAACACCGCAGAGATGATCAGTGCTTCAACCTGTTACTTTGGTGTTATCGATTCGACTCGTGGTCGGAACATTTGTGTATTATGGACTATGTATGATAACTAGAATGCGTGTGATGAAATGAAGATGTTGATATCTTGTTCTCCTAAATAGACAAATTGCTCAAAACCACAGAGTAATGTGAACATCAGGGACGTACAACAGGGTCATGTGATCGGACTTTATCATACATTCCAGGATTGATTACCGCAGAGATGATCCATGGTTCACCTTGTTACTTCGGTGTTATCGTTTTCTTCAGGGTTTTCGAGCATCATACAATGAGACTTTTTGCATCACTTCAACTACTTGGGGGAAGTGGTCTCATGAAGATGATTGTCGGTTTGGGGGGGAAGCTACCAAAGAAGGCACAAGTTCAGATGATTATTCGTGAGCCTCGAATGCTTTGGTGGTGAAAGTTTAAGAGATGTTGACTACATATTTCTACAACATGCTGAACGATATCCTCTTTCTGGTATTCAAGTCAATGTCTTCTTAAACTGAATAATATAATTTGTACATATCTTAAACCAAATATTTTTGTAAATATTTTTTCAAAAACAAAATAAAATAAATACAAAATTTTCAAAAACTACAAAAATAATCTTCTTTCTTCATGTGCAAAATTCTTACCTTCAAAACTATGTTCCTCCATTAAAACTAATTCTGCTTTACATTGTCAAAATGGAACATGTTTTGAGGGGGAGAAAAATTTTCACAACATCATGAAGTTTGCACACCTTATCATAATTCTTCATGGAAAATTGTTTCTTCATCATTCAGATTAAAAAAGTTCTCAAAAGTTTCACACATAGTTGTAAATCTCAATGATTCAGACTAACAAGTTTCTTCTTATCCTCGATTATTGTGAGATTCTAATTTCTTCATGGTTGTTGACTAATCATTCCATAAAATGTTTCAAATGATAACACCAATAAAAAAGGGCATAATCAGATACTAGGGTTTATTTAACCATCGATTGAAGCATTTCCCTTTGATGTGTTTTAGTCTAATTAATTAGTTCATATAGCCTTAGAGAACACTAAAGAAATCTTGATTGGGTGTTTGCTCAATTAGAAACAACATAGGTTTGAAATTAAGTGACTTAGGGTTTAAGATGTCAATGTCTTTGCTGCTACTACTAGGGTGTTTTCTTGTACATTATTCATGGATCATGATACTAGTATGCATGTAAAGTCTCAAAACATAACCCTAAACCATGATAATAATCGGAAAATCTCGAGTGAAAGAATGAATTAATCTGTGATATTGTGTGTTAATTTGAGAATTCTGTGCACTTAGGAAGATTTAGAATGAGTTTTTGATTCTCCTGTATGCTTGTTTGTGCCGGATGCATTTTCTGTGAGCAAGTACATGTCATCTTATTTGAAGTCAAGATATGTTTCGTCAAAAGTTCAACTATTGCCAAAATGTTTAGCATGGAACATGTTTTGAGGAGGAGAAAAATGTTCAACCGTATTGTTCATGTAGTTGCATACTTTAGTTTGATTCATGATGTACCAATCTCTCATGAGCGTTTTACAATATGTAAAATCAAGTAAACATTTTGTGGAAAACTAGAAGGGGGGGGGGGGTTGAATAGTTTTACGTCCTTTTTATAATTTATAAAAACAAGTTTGTTTTAAAAAACTTCGATTCTAGTTTATGTGATCTCAATACTTGCACTATATGAACAATTTTATAGTAACTAACTAACTAAGCTAATATAGTATAGGTAAATAAGTAAGTAATGAAAAGAGTTGGAGAGATCAAACCACAACACAAGGATTTATAGTGGTTCGGCTACAAGGTCACCTTCCTTGTTCCTACTCCACTCCCCGAGTCACCTACTCGAGAGTTTTCTTCACTATGTCAACAAACTCCCTTATGGCGGAGAAAACCTTACACACCAATTTACACACCACAACTACGTCACAACTTAATCACAACTTCTACACAACTTCTTCAAACCAATCTACTTCACACCTATCTTCTTCACACCAATCTTCTTAACACCTATCTTCTTCACAACTACACAACTTCACTACTAAACAACTTCTTCTACCTACACAACTTCTATATCTTCTAAACTACTAATTACAAGCACAACACAACTTCACAAATAATATACACAATATAGACAACTACTCTTCAATGCTTCTTGAACTTAGTTGTAGAAGGAGTGTTCTTCTTTTGCACTTTGGATGAGGATGGATGAGAAGGGTTTGAATCACTTGAAACAAGGATTAGTATTCTAATGATCAAAGGGTTTTGGAAGATGTTTAGAGAGTTTGAGATCTGAAATTTTCGTGCAAAAGGTGGGGAAAATTCCAGATATAAGATGGTATTTATAGGAGAAAAATTCTGATAGTTTCTGACACAGAAGCCTGGCCGGTCCCCTTAAATCATGGCCGGTCCCCTTAATTTTATGGGGACCGCCCCTTATAATTAAGGGGGCCACCCAGCTGTAACAGCCAGAAAACTTGTCATTTAGTGGGGAAAGTTTATTTGGTGAAAAACTAACTGATTTTGGTTAAAAATTTGAATTCGTATATTTAGTATGATTAAAACATTTTTCTTTATTACCAAAAGTGTTTTTCAAAAATATATAATATGTTTATATAATTAAATAAACTTTGTATTAATTAATTTAAATACCCCTTTGATCATGAGATGTATTAAGCACTTGTTTATCCATACCTTAAGTGATTAAGTTGGATATAATGATATGAACTAGCTTAATACTTGTTTACGTAGTAGTCTTACGTTTGATGATTTTACATTTTGTGATCGTCAAAACATAGAGATATCAAAAAATACAAATAACGTTTTTATGCATTATTTATGTCAACAATCTCCCCCTTTTTGATGATTACAAAATCTAAACTCATTAAGCGAAAATTAGTATATATACAAGTATTATTGTAAGTTTATATCAATTATCCCCCTTTTTGTTAGCATCAAAAAGGTTATCCCGATTTTATTGTAGCTCCCCCTTAAAGTATACTCCCCCTCGTTTTGAGGTCATAAAGAAATCGAGATATGGAATTCTTGCAAAAAAATATTTAGTGGACAAGCAACAAATATATATAGCATGCAAGAATAGATACTAAACATAACCATAATCATTAATAGAATTAAGATGTTACAACAAACATTACATCAACAAGAAGTGCAAATAATAAAAGCCTTGAAGGCTTACAATCATAACTAAAATAAACCAAAGCTCTAACATGAAGGTCCTCTCTAGAGCTTGCCATCCAAAATGGTTTAAGACAATATTATTTGCAAAGTACCAAGCATGTTTAATTGGGTGGAATTGATGGTGAACATGGAGATGGTGATGGTGGAGGAGTGTTTGTTGATGGTGGTGGAGGAGATGTGTTTGTTGTTGGTGGTTGATGCAACAAGTTTTCAATGTGTGAAAACATGTATTGTATCTCATCTCCTAGTCCGAACATAATTGTTCGGTTGTGGATGTAACAAAGGCAAGTGTCTCCATGAGCTTCAAGTAAGCTCCATTGGACAGGGTTATAGGTTGGTGGATTGATAGGGGATGATGAGAAGTGTGCATCAAGAGGTGTTAATGGTGATAATGAGAGGGTTAATGCAAGAGTTGTGTTTTCATTGGTAGGTTGTGGTGGTTGAACTATTGGTGGATGAGACAAGTGGGTGTTTATGTAGTCATTTATGGATGAAGTGGATGGTATAGAGGAAGTAGAGGTTCCATTTGTTGAAGGTGTTTTGGAAGGTACATTTGGTGCACTAGGAGATGAGCATTGAGGTGGTGGTGATGGGGTGGTGTTTTCTTCATTTGTGAGGTCAATGAATAGTTGTTTTGGTGGAATAATGACAAGTTTTTGTTTCTTGGCATTGTTTGAATAGGTGGTTCTTGGTGATGACATGATAAAAGGATGAGGTTTGATGAAGGTTGAGGATGATGGAATGTGAATTAAACATGCATGGGGATTATATAGTATGAAAACATGTTTAGAAGTAGAATTAATTTGTAATTGTATTGTTAGATTCCAAAATCAGTTTAGTTTTTAAGGGAAATGGTAGCTGGGACTAGCAAAAGAGGTCACAAGTTGCAAAAGAATCCAGATGGCGGTCCCCTTAAATGGAGGCCGGTCCCCTTAAATTTAAGGGGGCCGCCCCTTATGAATTAAGGGGGACCGCCCATCTGACGACCTAGAAATCAAAATTTTTCAAAAATTTTCTGGAAAAATGTTATATTCTGTTTTGTTTTTTAAGCAAGCTCTATTTGGACATTTCACATTTGTTTTGGTCTATTGGAAAGCATACATGTCATAGATATATATATATATATATATATATATATATATATATATATATATATATATATATATATATATATATATATATATATATATATATATACACATAAACTAATCATGCAAGCATATATATAGATTAAGTGATAAAGCATGCATTCATAAACATATATTAAACATAAATAAGCAAGTTAACATCCTAATCAAATATCCAAACAATTATCCAAGAAAATAACAAGTACTTCCGAATATACTTCGGACAAATAGCACATAAAAAATTCATGATCAAGAGACATAAAAATAAATATTGTTCAACAAACATAAGCTAAACACATCATCTCCTTTTCTTCCCGAAGATACCCGTCAACGTCTTCCCGATGGATTTGAAGCCACCTCTAACTTCTTCATGCAAACTCTTTTGTCGTCTAAGCATCTCGGTTGTTCGCTCATGAAGTACTTCATCGGTTTGATCGCTAGGAGATGGGGTTGAATACTCGGGATAGTCAAAATCCTCTAAATTATCAACGAACTCGGAAAACGAAGGGGTACTAGCATCATGGATGTTTTCCTCCTCATCGTCATCGTCTTGTCGAGAAGATGAACCGTGAAAGCTATGACGACGAGATTTTCCCTTGTCACTTCGAGTTCGTCGAGGTTGTTTTAGACCGAGAGAACGTAAGGTGGGATAGATGGACTCATAGATGCTATTGTCAAGATCGGGGTAGTATTCGATAACATGACGATAGAGACGAGTAAGAAACATTCCATATGGAAGATTGGCTTTGGGAGTTTTTCTAGCACACACAATCCGTTTGATAAAGAAGTAGGCCAAATTTTATGGCTTTTTGACAGCGATACAATACAACATATGAGCAAGGCACGCCGGGAGATGGTCCCGGTGACCTCCAGTACCGAACGCATTCTCACGAATGAGTTCTTCCAAACGCTTAATGTGGGGGCCTAATTCCTTGAGGAAAAGTTGGTATGAAGTGATTTGGACGTTTTTGGATTTTATTTTTCAGGTTGTAGTGGCACGCTGCACACCAAGGATTTGACTAATTTCGTCAGGATGAGGGATGTCGGAGAGATAAGGACCAAAGGTTGGTCGACAACGATGTAGAGATTCGAGGTCCCACTCGTTTGTGAAAACGGCTTGACCTCTAAAAGGAATTTGGAGGATTTGACCAAATTGTTCGAGAGTTAAGGTGATAAATTCATTTTGGATCATGAAGGAAATGGTGATGGCACCAAGATCATTGATTTGAACGGTGATGATGAGGCGAAAAATGAACCGTTTTTAGGGGGTCATTTAAGCCCGGAATTGAATTTATTTGATCAAATATTGCCCTAAATCGTTCCTTTTGTGATTTTAGGTACTTTGGGAGAGAAATCTGGAAAAGGAAGCAATTCAGACATTTTTGGAGCATAAAAGTGAAGAAAACGCCAAAGTCTTAATTTTCCTTGCTGGGAACAGTAGGTGACGGCGTCAAGAAGAAAATCTTGACGGCGTCAAGAGTAAATTGTATGACGGCCCAGTACAGATTTGACGGCGTCACAAGGTAGGGCGTCAAGAGGAAAATGCATGACGGCCTGGAAACACATAACACTTGACGGCGTCAGATCTGGATCAAGGCAGTCCGAGGAGTATTTTGTCGGCGAGATGACGGCGTCACAAATATGTTCTTGACGCTGTCAGACCCTATTTCCTATATATAGTTTTCTAATTTTCACATTAAAAAGAGAGAAGTTTTGGAGAAACCCTAAGTACGAATTTGGTACGAATTTTACAGGTTTTTCAAGGGTTCTTAGCCCTTGATCCCTTTCATGTGTAATTAAGATAAGTGTTCTTTTAATTCAATCAATATGTCTATGTGTTGGTTGTCTATATCTTGTTCTTGTCTTAATTCCATCATGCTAGGCTAGATCTATCTTGTGTTTGCTTGGATCTAATGAAACCTAGATGTTAATTATGTGTTGATTACTTGTTTATGGTTGTATTGGATGAATGATTTCGATGTTAGGCTTAAGAAAACTGGCAGATCTCCAAATGGTAACATGCTTGAACATCGTAGGAAACATGAACTGACGTGCACTAGGTTTTATTGGTTGTATTTAATGCATGAGTAAATTCTAATGATCCCATGTTAGGAGCTTCTTAGCCGGCTCGACATAGGAGTGAAGTAGGCACTCATAGGATTGGGGAATTAAGTGTGCCACCCCATGAATGGTATTAAGGAATACAATCTGTCATCCACGCAACTATAACAAGTAATTAACGTGTAAAAGATATCTAGGGAGTAGTGAAATCTAAGTAAACACATTTTCTCCACTTATTGCTCACAACCTTAGCATAATTTAGTTTATTTTCATTTTTAGTATTTTATTTTGATTGCATCTTTAGTATTGGGTTAGTTGACTAGCAACTAATTCCGCCCAAATCCTTCAAACCCGAGATTTTTACTTGCTTTCTAAAAAATATAAAAAAATACAAAAATAATCATCTCTCATCTTTAGAACTAGTATTTAGGTTTTCTAATCCTAGCGACACTATTCCTAGCTGAACGATCAATCCCCCGGTACTTGTCACTATACTATACTACAACGATCAGGTACACTGCCTGGTGGGGGTTGTAAGCTTCTCAAGATCCCTTGAGAGGTAAAGCCTGGTGCGATTCCCACGTATCAAGTTTTTGGCGCCGCTGCCGGGGAATAGTTATTGTCTAGGTTAGAATCTCTTTTTATTAGGTCTACTTGCTAGATTCCTTTCTAGTAAGATTTTATTTTTTATTTTTAGGTTTTCTTTAGTCTATCTTATTTCTTTGTGTTTTTGTTCGTAACTCTTCACCACCCGACATCATGGACGATGGGAACATCCTTGAACCCGTCATCCCACCACAACAAAACCCTCCACTAGAACCTCTTAGGCCCCGAACCTTAGGAGAATATTCCCGACCTAGCCACCAAGGCTACCGAAACACCATTGAGCTCACCGGAGCCAATGTGAACCCCTTGCGATTCGACACCATCCGGTTGGTGCAAAGCGGATGTGCATTCCATGGACTTCATTCCGAAGATCCAAATCAACATCTTAAGGACTTCCTAAAAATCGTAGATTCCATAGACCTAGATGTTGCAACTAGAGAGACTACCCGATTACGCCTATTCCAATTCTCTCTACGGGATCAAGCTAGTCAATGGCTTGAGCGTTTACCCGCGGGATCCATCACCACATGGGATGATCTCACCACTCGTTTCCTTGCTCAATTTTTCCCACCGGGAAGAACTACTAAGCTTAGAAATGACATCTTGATGTTCCAACAACGTCAAAATGAATCTCTTTATGAAGCATGGACTCGTTTCAAGGACTTACTCCAAAAAGTCCCTCATCATGGCATAGATATTTGGCTCCAAGTCCAAATTTTTTATGACCATATCGACATCTCCACGAGGCGAGCCATTGACCAATCGGCCGGTGGTAAGCTACGTGATCTAAGTGCGGAACAATCATGGGAACTCATAGAAGATCTTGCTCTCTATGACAACGAAAGTTGGAATGATCCCCGTGACTTGAACAAAACGGTCAAGGCAATATCTTTGCCTTCGAACAATTCTAGCACTCCCGACCGTAGGATCATGGAACTTGAGGACCAAGTCAAGTTTCTCATGAAATCTTACGAAGCTCCTAAGCCTTCAAGCCAAGTGAACAAAATCACTTCTTCATGCGAATTATGTAGTGATCCCCACGACACTCGTGATTGTGTGGAACTCCCTGGAACAGCTTTTGTGGACTACGCATCCACGCGTACCGACGAAGCGGGAGATAAGTGGTACACTTTCAAGCCCGAGCCAAACCCTTATGGTGATTCATACAACCCCTCTTGGAAAAATCATCCAAACCTTAGGTGGAAACAAAATCAACCCAATTCTTTCAATCCGCCTAATCGTTACCAACCAAACGGTCCACCCTCCAACCGTACTTTCAACAACAATCCTTCTAACAACTATGGTAGTACCAACAATCTTGAAGGATTGATGTCAAAGTTTATGGCATCTCAAGAAGCTCGCATATCTAAGTTTGAAGCCGATTTCAAACAAAAGCAAAGCGAGATGACCACTAAAATTGACGCATTGTTGAAAGTTGTCAATGACCGAGAAATGGGAGCACTCCCAAGCGACACGGTCAAGAATCCGAAACTAAACGTTAATTCCATATCTTCAGTTTCGTCACCCACTTCGTGTCCACAATACTACTCGGTTAAATCAACGAGCACGTGTTTCAAACAAAACCAAATCCTTCAAAAGGACCAATCAAGTAAAACACCCGATATAGAACCGGTCAAAAGTATAGTTGAAACACCTCCTACGCAAGACCTTGACGATGAATTCAAAGAACTTCACCTTGAACGCCCCGTCATTGATGTCTTAGCGCGTGCTCCTTATTATAGTGCCCTCCTAGAAAAATATGAGAAGTTTAAACTAGGTAAAAATGGGACCGCCTTCGTTCAAAACAAGTTGCCTAAAAAGCTTGATGATCCGGGTATATTTGTTTTGCCTTGTAAGATAGGAAGATCCGAAGCTTTCGACACACTAGCCGATTTAGGGTCAAGCCTCAACTTGATTCCCTTATCCTTATTCACCGCTCTTAAGCTAGGAAAGTTAGAGGAAACGGAGGTATTGATAGGGCTAGCGGATGGGAGTATTGCCCATCCGGTTGGAATGATTAAGGATGTAGTTGTTCACGTAGGAAAGTTAACTATATTAGCGGATTTTCACATCCTAGACATGGTTAGTGACACTACATGCCCATTATTGGTAGGAAGAGGATTTTTAGCAACCGCTAGCGCCATGATAGATTGTAAGGAGTGTAAGATAGCGGTAGGTGAATGCGATACTTGGTCGGTGTACGATGTAAAGAAGCATAGTTATGATTGTGATGATGAACCGAAACCGCATTGGGTAGAGATGAATAGGAGACCATCTAGATATGGACCTTGGATAGAAAGGAACTTCATAGGACCTCAATGACCATTTTATCTAGAGAAAGATTTCATTGAAAAGACACATTCGGTAGAACAACTCATAGCTAGAGATGAAGAGCTAGATCCCTTTGAGGACCCCTTAGTCTTTAGGAAGATGATTGAGTTCTTGAGCGTAATGCCTATTAATATAGAGATAAATAAGTGGAAAAGAGAGGGAGACAAGTGTAAATGGAGGTGGGACAAGCCACCTAAAGAAGGAGACGGATCATGGCATATGAGGATGACTTTGTATGATCCGGATGGAGAAAAGTTTGAAAGGTCATACCATACTAAGGAAACCGATAGGAAGTTGAAACCTAAGTTTGATCCCAAGGATGTCCTCAATGAGGAACTCACCCGTATCACGTAGTAACCCATGACCTTGAGTCTAGCTACAAGACTCGTAAATAAAGAAAAGCGCTTCTTGGGAGGCAACCCATGTTTTGTGTGATTTTATTTTTGTTTGTGTTTTATTTGCTTCCGTATGCATGCTTTATTTTTATTGTTGGTTGATCATGTTTCTAAATTAAATAGTGGAAATACTTTACTTTGTTGTTTTGGCCTAGTCTTAACTCCACCTAAATGTATTTTTGCAAAAGATAAGTGTAAGGGGAAACCCCAAATATGTTTTTAAGAAACAAACTGATCATGATTCTCCACAATATTAAATGAACATGTATATTCGTATTTGTTAGAGTCAAATGCTTGTATTGAGTCATAATGAAGTTTTGCAGGATTTTCCAGGAAGTAGGACCAAGTTTTTCCAAAAATTTTCTGGAAACTTAACATAAGAATTTCTGCAGGTCACTTCTGACGGCGTCACGAGTTAACTCTTGACGGCGTCATGTGTAAAAATCTGGAAATTTTATCAGTTTTGTTTTTCTAACGGAGTCTTATGGTTTTTGTGAATTATTAAGTTTTATAATCTCCAGGAAATCTGCAAACTTCATTCCACAAGCATTATATCTTATCTTGTTTTCTAGGATTTAGTAACTTATATAGGATGCCGCCGATTTTACGCGAGGTTGTCTTGTTTGTTTTCTCAGGATTTACAGGTTATGTATGACAAGAAGATGATTTATATTCTGGAAGGGAAGCTTTGATTGTTCATTTTCTTGGAGGAAGATTTAACCTGGCCACCTTATTATCCATACCGAGCGAATCAGGGGAGTATTTGATTTCATTCTTTTTACTTTTTCACTTTTACATTCTTTACTTGAACATTGGGGACAATGTTAATCTTAAGTGTAAGGGGAGGGTAAAAAGATGATACCTTACATATGCACTTTCGCTTGAGTTTGTTTTGTTTGATGGTAGATGTGTAATAAAACAATGAGAAATACTTGTTAGTGCAATTTTAGCGCCAAATTTAAAATTTTTTACAACATTTAGGAGTGAAACTTTAGCCATAGCAAGCGTCTCATGGATAGGAGATTGTATGACTAGCACATAACCGTATATTCAGAAAATTTTTCCACCCAAATATGTGAGGTTCACCTTTAGATTTGATAGGAAAAGCATTTACTATTAGTGCTTATGAGTGTACCGGTAGCATTTAGATTCTAGAACTTGCGTTAGTGATGCATCTCGAGACCGCTAGTGAGACTACATTCGTGTAGTAGGATTTACTACATGATAAAAGGCATTAGGATCACCCTTGTGTTAAACCCGTATCATGATTACTTGACCATTTAAGTCATATTACTTGGCTAGTTAAGTCAACTAATTTTCCCACACCCTTAGCGTTGTACTCATTTTTAGTACACGAAACCCCTAGTACACCCCTCCGAGCCTATCCTTTCGTTTCTAACTTTAAGCATCTTACTTAAAGGAAGAATTTGTTACACCCCACTTAAATGTACACCCAAATCGCCTTAGCCTTCCGTGTATGCGCTCATCTTTAGTGCATTATTGTTATTTGTTAAACCCTAAGTTAACTTTCTAATTGATTACATGGTTGCTAAGTCGAGTCATATCCTTGTACATATTGTTTTGGGACGATTGGGACTCATGGGTAAAGTACTTATTTTATGTAGTAATGGGGAAGAACATCATTTATTACCCCCGTACGTACGTTAATCTTAAAAGTACTCCAAGTGTTTTGATTTTTTTAATTCGAGTCATTAGTTTAGTTAATTGTAAAGTATGTAAAATTTCAAGTGTAAGGGGAATGTTCATTCCCTATGATGGATTATTTTGGATGGTAGGGTAAGAGTGTATGCAAAAAAAAAAAAAAAAAAAAAAAAAAAAAAAAAAATCAAAAAAATCAAGAAAAAGAAAAAAAGAGAAAAAACATACGGACTACCATCCCTTTTTATTCTATGTTCATTTTATGTTTTTGTTATTTTTCATTTATTAGCTTAAGTCGAGTCTAGTCTCGGCTTAGCAACACCATATTGTACATGTAATTAACCAAGATTGTTAACTCGCCACCAGTAACAACTTCCTTTATCCAACAAAACCGTGTATTTCATATCCCTACACCTAACGTTACAACCCTTTAAAAAGACCTCTTTGATAGTTTATCCTAGGTTCTTACGCCATGTGGTGGAGGTTTGATCCTTTCCTAAGCTTATGGTAATCTATTTTGCTATGACAGGTAGTGAGAGATATCTTCCGTTTCCATATTGTAATTCATACTTTATTACACCCGAGAGATGTGAGTATCTAAACACTATTTGTGAGGTGCTAGTATATGACCTCCGTGCTTGTCTATTGGTCTTTAGTGGAACGATTATTTGTTGTAATTACTTTTATATTAGTGTTAAGTGACCCCTAACTTGTATTTTGAGTAGAATAAAAGCGCATTTGCTTGAGGACAAGCAAATCTCAAGTGTAAGGGTATATGATGAGGCGAAAAATGAACCATTTTTAAGGGGTCATTTAAGCCCGAAATTGAATTTATTTGATCAAATATTGCCCTAAATCGTTCCTTTTGTGATTTTAGGTACTTTGGGAGAGAAATCTGGAAAAGGAAGCAATTCGGACGTTTTTGGAGCATAAAAGTGAAGAAAACGCCAAAGTTTTAATTTTCCTTGCTCGGAACAGTAGGTGACGGCGTCAAGAAGAAAATCTTGACGGCGTCAAGAGTAAATTGTATGACGGCCCAGTACAGATTTGACGGCGTCACAAGGTAGGGCGTCAAGAGGAAAATGCATGACGGCCTGGAAACACATAACACTTGACGGCGTCAGATCTGGATCAAGGCAGTCCGATGAGTATTTTGGCGGCGAGATGACGGCGTCACAAATTTGTTCTTGACGCCGTCAGACCCTATTTCCTATATATAGTTTTCTAATTTTCACATTAAAAAGAGAGAAGTTTTGGAGAAACCCTAAGTACGAATTTGGTACGAATTTTACATGTTTTTCAAGGATTCTTAGCCCTTGATCCCTTTCATGTGTAATTAAGATAAGTGTTCTTTTAATTCAATCAATATGTCTATGTGTTGGTTGTCTATATCTTGTTCTTGTCTTAATTCCATCATGCTAGGCTAGATCTATCTTGTGTTTGCTTGGATCTAATGAAACCTAGATGTTAATTATGTGTTGATTACTTGTTTATGGTTGTATTGGATGAATGATTTTGATGTTAGGCTTAAGAAAACTGGCAGATCTCCAAATGGTAACATGCTTGAACGTCTTAGGAAACATGAACTGACGTGCACTAGGTTTTATTAGTTGTATTTAATGCATGAGTAGATTCTAATGATCCCATGTTAGGAGCTTCTTAGCCGGCTCGACATAGGAGTGAAGTAGGCACTCATAGGATTGAGGAATTAAGTGCGCCACCCCATGAATGGTATTAAGGAATACAATCCGTCATCCACGCAACTATAACATGTAATTAACGTGTAAAAGATATCTAGGGAGTAGTGAAATCTAAGTAAACACATTTTCTCCACTTATTGCTCACAACCTTAGTATAATTTAGTTTATTTTCATTTTTAGTATTTTATTTTGATTGCATCTTTAGTATTGGGTTAGTTGACTAGCAACTAATTCCGCCCAAATCCTTCAAACCCGAGATTTTTACTTGCTTTCTAAAAAATATAAAAAAATACAAAAATAATCATCTCTCATCTTTAGAACTAGTATTTAGGTTTTCTAATCCTAGCGACACTATTCCTAGCTGAACGATCAATCCCCCGGTACTTGTCACTATACTATACTACAACGATCAGGTACACTGCCTGGTGGGGGTTGTAAGCTTCTCAAGATCCCTTGAGAGGTAAAGCCTGGTGCGATTCCCACGTATCAGGTGACTTGGCTATAGAAATCGACTATGAAACGAGGAACGATGGGTTCATTGATTTCAAATAGGCAATTGAAGTTGATGCTTGTAAACAAGCGATTAATGTAGTCGGATTGAGCAAAGGCTAGATCTACTACATGTCCCTCATGAACGTTTCTATCTTCAATTTCACGATATATACGTCCAATTGAAGGAGATGTAGTAGGGAGTTGGGAAACTTTGGGAATGTAGTTTTTAGTGTGGGAAAGATCTTCGGTAGTCGCTTTTGGCATTTTCACAATATGTAATGGTGATTGTGTTAGATGAATTTGCCCTTTGCGAATTAACCCGAATTATGTGATTTGGAAGTGGTTTTTAGGTGTTTTGGGGTTTGGGATTCGTCACAGCAGCAGAAAATGGAAGAGGTGTTTGAAAAGTGGAGTGTTTGGCAAAAGAAACAAGAGGAAAAACGAGCTGGAACTATCAGATGGCCGACCCCCTTAAATATTAAGGGGGCCACCCTTCATTTGGCTGTCGGTCCCCTTAAACATTAGGGGGGCCGCCCTCCAAACTTTGATTTTTCGTGGTTTTGGTTTCTGGAAAGAACAAGAAAATATTTATATATATATCTTAGATTTATATTTAATAAAAAATACGTTGGATAATATTCGCACGAAAGGAATTACTTGACACTTTTATTTGATATTTCGTCAATTAAAATTTCTTGATCATTTCGGATGAAATTTAGCAAGTTGTCAAGTAGACGAGAGAGTTGTGGAGGGTTTATAAATATATATATATATATATATATATATATATATATATATATATATACATATATACATATATATATATATATATATATATATATATATATATATATATATATATATATATATATATATATATATATATATATATACGTATATAGTATGGGCTTTTAAGACGAGAATATAGGAGGGAGACGTATGCAACGGAAGACGGGAGTTTGTTTCATCCATAGATTTTTCGACTTATCTCTCTACATCAGCATGAGTGTTGTTGAACATTAAAGTTCAATAAGCAAATGGGGGGAAAGAAAAGGTTCGTAAACGAACAATTTCTAGTTCTAGAAAATCAACAAATGAATTTTCTAGGTTATAAGGTCCTAGATATAGCTAAGTATATATATATATATATATATATATATATATATATATATAAATATATATATATATATATATATATATATATATATATATATATATATATATATATATATATATATATATATATATATAAAATCTAGAGGAAACAATGAGCCAAACAAAATCACATAAAAACTAGATACTAAACTAAGCATGCATTTCTTGACAAGGAAATAAAAGGAAATGTGTACCTTTCGTCTTCAATGCGCTTATCTTCAAAGTCTTCAAGGAATAGTCCGAATAGTAGGTGACAACAAAAATTTCCATGTTTGAATGGCGAATTTTCTACGTTGGTCCCCATTGTCTCATTTGACCAAAGTTATTTGATCCGAACATGTTTTGTATTTGACTTGGGTGCACATATGGTGGAAACATTCCCCACGGATTGAAGTTCCACATTTTTTGATTATTGTTAAAGTTTCGTCTATTTTGATTTGCTCTTGGTTGAGGTGTTTTAGGTCTAGGGTAAGAATTATTTGGTTTCCTAGGTGGTGGAGTTTTAGATCTTGTTTTAGGTTTAGACGATCCTACCTCGGTTTTTAAAGATGGTTTATAAAACGGTTTTATTTCTTCATCACTAGCAAGAGCTATTTTCTTATCATTTATGAGTATATACTTAGGATTAGATTTTGGAGGTTTTAGTTCCTTGAGTTCACTTTCAAATTTAACATTTTTAATTTCACTTGTTGAAGCTTCGGTTGAGTTAAATCCTAAACCGGTTTTATCTCCGGATACTCTTTGAATACTTATAATTTTACTAAGTGAGTTACTACTATTTTCAAATTTATCAAGTTTACAAATTTCTTCCCTAAGTTTGTCGTTTTCACTTTTAAGCTCTTGACAAGATTTACATTCTTCAAAAATTTCTTTACCTTTTTCAAGTTGATGTATTTTAATTTTTAGTTCTAGTACTTCATTTTCTAATTGGTTGTTTATGTATTTTAGTGATTTGTTTTTAGCCATTACTTGTTTCCTAGTTTGCATAATCTATTGTATTCACTATCTAAATCTTTTTCATCTAATGATAAATTTTCATCACTAAAGTATTCGGTTTCGGAACGTACCTCACTTGATGTCTTTGCCATGGACACTTTTCTTCTTTTGTTATTTCTTTCTCATCTTCATCGCTATCACTCCAAGCTCCTCCAACAAATGCTCTTTGATTTTGATCTCTTGTCATCATTGGACATTTTCCAATGAGGTGATTCGGATCACCACACTTGAAACACTTTCTCTCATTCTTGCTATACTTGTCATCATTATTCTTTTGAGGTGCTCTCCTTTCATTGTGTGGTTGTCTAACGAATCTTCCTCGCCTTTTGAAGAATTTCTTGAAATCTCTTACGGCCATGGCATATTCTTCGTCATCACTTTCGGAAGATGAGCTATCTTCGTTGTTGGATTCCTTTCTAGCTTTCAAGGTGATTGACTTGCTTTGCTCTCATTTTCCTTTAACCATTTCGGAGTCCTTCTTTATAATTGCTTCGTAGACTTTCAAATTTCCAATTAATTCATCAAGTTGCAACGTTGACAAATTCTTTGATTCTTCAATAGCCGTCACTTTAGCTCGCCATTTTGGGTGAAGAGCCCTAAGAAACTTCCAAAAAAAATTCTTACTAGAAAAATTCTCATCAAGTGCTTTTAAACTTGTGATGATAGTGTTAAATCTAGCGAAAGCATTATCAATTGATTCCTCTTCCGGAATCGTGAATTGCTCATATTGTTGAACAAGTAGATCTATTTTAATATATTTGACTTGATTATTACCTTGGTTAGTTATTAATAAAGAGTTCCAAATTTCTTTTGCGGTTTCACACATAAAAATCCTTTCGTACTCTTTACGTGGTAGCGCATTATAAATAACCATTTTTGCTTCATTATTTTTAGCAAGCTTTCTTTTTAAATCATCATTTGTTTTTCAAAAGGTACGATTTCATCTTTCTTTGTTTCGGGGTTATTTTGAATAGGTAAAAAATCACCATTGGTAATAACATGCCAAAGATCTAGATCTTTTGATTTCACATAAGTTTCGAATCGATTTTTCCAATATAAAAATCCATCACTTTCAAATAGTGGTGGTCTTTGCAAAGATTGCCCTTCTAAATATTTTTCAGATTCCGTAGATCGTTACAAGTTTTAAAATACAATATATTTTAAAGATCTTGCAAGACGTGGCTCCTGATACCAATTGTGGAAAACTAGAAGGGGGGTTGAATAGTTTTACGTCCTTTTTATAATTTATAAAAACAAGTTTGTTTTAAAAAACTTCGATTCTAGTTTATGTGATCTCAATACTTGCACTATATGAACAATTTTATAGTAACTAACTAACTAAGCTAATATAGTATAGGTAAATAAGTAAGTAATGAAAAGAGTTGGAGAGATCAAACCACCACACAAGGATTTATAGTGGTTCGGCTACAAGGTCACCTTCCTTATTCCTACTCCACTCCCTGAGTCACCTACTCGAGAGTTTTCTTCACTATGTCAACAAACTCCCTTATGGCGGAGAAAACCTTACACACCAATTTACACACCACAACTACGTCACAACTTAATCACAACTTCTACACAACTTCTTCACACCAATCTACTTCACACCTATCTTCTTCACACCAATCTTCTTCACACCTATCTTCTTCACAACTACACAACTTCACTACTAAACAACTTCTTCTACCTACACAACTTCTATATCTTATGAACTACTAATTACAAGCACAACACAACTTCACAAATAATATACACAATATAGACAACTACTCTTCAATGCTTCTTGAACTTAGTTGTAGAAGGAGTGTTCTTCTTTTGCACTTTGGATGAGGATGGATGAGAAAGGTTTGAATCACTTGAAACAAGGATTAGTATTCTAATGATCAAAGGGTTTTGAAAGATGTTTAGAGAGTTTGAGATCTGAAATTTTCGTGCAAAAGGTGGGGAAAAATTCCAGATTTAAGATAGTATTTATAGGAGAAAAATTCTGACAGTTTCTGACACAGGAGCCTGGCCGGTCCCCTTAAATCATGGTTGGTCCCCTTAATTTTAAGGGGACCGCCCCTTATAATTAAGGGGGCCGCCCAGCTGTAACGGCTAGAAAACTTGTCATTTAGTGGGGAAAGTTTATTTGGTAAAAAACTAACTGATCTTGGTTAAAAATTTAAATTCATGTATTTAGTATGATTAAAACATTTTTCTTTATTACCAAAAGTGTTTTTCAAAAATATATAATATGTTTATATAATTAAATAAACTTTGTATTAAGCACTTGTTTATCCATACCCTAAGTGATTAAGTTAGATATAATGATATAAACTAGCTTAATACTTGTTTACGTAGTAATCTTACATTTGATGATTTTACATTTTGTGATCGTCAAAACATAGAGATATCGAAAAATACAAATAACGTTTTTATGCATTATTTATGTCAACACATTTTTCATGAAAGGAATGAGAGATGTCGAAGGGGCTAAATGTGTCAAAAGGCCAAACGTGATACAAGATTCAAATTTTGATAAATAAGTTTTTCAAATTTTCAAAGCAAAGTCGTTCAGATTCTTTCAAATTTTCAAAATCAGTAATGCTCTTGATGCATTATAAGAATGATCTTGTTTTCGTAATCTCTTACAAAATCAAATCTTCCAAAATGAACCCATGTGGTTCAACTTTAGAGGGAAATCTTTTTCTTCATATTGTAAAACTCCGAGAGAAACACCAGGTTTCTCAATCAACTTTTCAACAGAAAAAATGTTTTAAACTTCATGGATTCCACGAGTGTTAAGTCAAAATAAAACATCGGTTTTCTATCCTCGTTGGAATTCAATGATTGGAAAGTGCCTCGCTAAACCATTCTTTAATACCAAGCGTGCACTAAACCACTTTGTACATATTTTTCATTTTCCATATTTGTAAATAGGAAAATATATAACCTACAAAAACCCATAAAAAAAAAGTAGAAAATACAAAAATATTCTTCTCACGACATGTCTCTTGTGTAATCAATATTATGTACGTTTCTAGAAATGTCATTCAATAATGACACAGAATCATACATATGCTTGAGCAAGAGTTTTTCAGTTTCAAAAAAAGTTTTTTTCTAAAACATGTCGTATCTCAAAATATTCTTAAAAAAAAAGAAAGAAAGAAAAAAACTATGGCTTGCAGTCATTTCAGGCTGTAACCCGGACTTAAAAAATATGGCTTGCTATTACTTCAGATAGCAACCTGTTTTTCAAAATGGGGAAAACACGTCGCCAAAAAGACGGTTGTTCCTTGTATTGGGTGAAGTTCACCTGGGCATGGATTACTTTATATCCATGTTTCCTCGATCTAATGTACGCCTCAGTGCATTATTTCTTGATAAAGAAGAGAAATCTTCTTTTTTATCGCCAATACTTTCCCTTCTATAATTTTTCCGAAAAGTATATGTTAAAAACTTGGTGGTACCATGAGATTTTGTTTGGAAATCTATTCGAACTCAAATTTTGATAAAATTTTTCACTCAATCACTGACATCACTTATTTTAGTTTTAACATCCGTCATTGATTGAGGGGGAGAGTGATTTCTCAAAATTTTATGTATTATAATAACTCTCCACACTTTGTACAAAAACCTTGCAACAATACACTTTGTGATGGTTATGTGTCAGAATGAGAAATTTTTCAAAGAGTTTTCGTTAAAACTTTAAATCTTTTGTAAACTCATCAAATTTGACACATAACAACCTCCCTCACAGATTGAGGGGGAGCAAGAAAAAGGTTCCTTTTATCAGAAAATATTAAAACAGACCGCATTTCTCTCCCAAACGTTTTCTAACTTATTTAAATCAAAATTTGAAATTTTTGATCGGGGGAGAGAATGTGATTTAAATATGAAATCTGATAATCAAACATGATCTTTTCAACTCAATAATAGGCTCCCACATATGTGCTAAACTCTTTCATATATTGATGCATATATTGAGGGGGAGCAAAAGCCGTTTGTGGAAGTAATACCAAAGACCGACCATTTATCTTTATGCATGGAGTTAAAAGGATGGTTAAGGTTAGGTATGAGTTCCCATGAACCACCAGAACCGGAAGGATCTTCCCAGGGACAATCCATAGATAGATTAGAAGTCCTTAGGAAAGAATGAAAAAAAGGAGTAAAGTGAGAAAGGGAAGAGTGTGGACTGAGATAGAACTAGGACTGGAACAAACCCAACAAGGTTCTAGTGATGAAGTCTCGGTAAGCACTGAAGGGGTTGAAGAATGAAAAAGAAATGAAATGAGAAAGGGTGAAAAGAAATAGCCCTCCATATATTCAACCTTAGGGCAGAAACCGGGTTCAATTCATAAGCTACTGGTGGTTACTAAGGTAACACCGGTATTGAAGACAAGACGTCATGGACCCAGTGACGCACTGCACTAAACTTCCCAACCACTCAAGTTCTCTTAAAAGAGCTTGTTTCATTCTCACGGGGAACCCTGTGCAATGTATCGACCGCTCATTGCGAGCTATGTTGATATCTAAACAGGAGACGCCTCCCTAGTCTCCAGGACCGGATCAAAACGCACTATTGAGTCTAGAGCCATGAGATCATCCATAAATCTCAATAGGACACACTTCCAATATGCTTATTATTTCACACAATGTGGAAAGTAAGATAAAATATTCAGAATCCTACGCATTATCCATGTGGTATTGCCAGAACATCCGAGTGATATGAAAATATTCACAATGAAGATGGAAATCCTTCTAGAGCGAACATCACTCAAGCTCTTGATAGGTGACATGTGAGATCCATCTTGGATCAATGATCAAGTGACAACTGGAAAGCAACAATGGTGCGATTCAACAATGAATCAAACTTGTTCCAGGAAATGGATTGAGGGATACTTTTGCAAAAACCTTTCAATGTGCTCACCAACTAATTTTCGAGCACATTGATGGTGTATAATCTTTCAAACAAAAGTATTGTTGATGGATATGTGATTCAAATTATAAAACTCTCGTCGTGTCTCAAAAATGTTTATTATTTGACACGCGAGTGACTTCTATAAATCAGTTTCTCATCAATCAGTGAATGTCAATTCACCGATTCACTCTACCGTACTGTCTGCTTTGAGACGTTCCGGTATGAGAACATGCTAAGTATGAAGATTCCGAAGTGGATTCTTTGGAAGTTTCATTACTACAAGCTAGAAATTCCTATCAAGGAGAGTCTTCTTTAACAGAGTCTCTACCTGATCAGATGTCGGTTCTCACAGAACCAGAGGGTAGTCTGTCCTCGTTGAATGAATGACAAAGCCATATTCATTCTCTATCTTTATTGCTAACTGTTTTATTTTAAGGACACATATAAAGATGGTGTTGATGGTTCCTAACTTCAGCTGAATCGTGTCAAACCATAACTCATGCTCACACATCCTACTCACTATCAATGATGATCATAAATGATGAGAGACTTACTACAATGAATGTTGACAGACTACCAACAATGTTTCCGCAACCCTGATGAAAAGTCTCCTGATCCGCAACTCTGATGTAATGTCTCCTGATCCAGAAGGTTGTGAGCATGATGATCCCAAAGTCACAACATCACCTGAAGGCAATACGACTAAGGATGAGCTCGGAGATTTACTTTGGCTGATGATCTCAAAGAAAGCTCAAAGATCACTCACTTCAAAGGAACTCAAATCACGAGATCATTGCTTGAAGTACAAAGTGTGGTGAAAAGTTAAGAATCAGAACCTACGAGCTACAAAGTCTAAAGAATGCTTGGAGATCAAAGAGCTTAATTTCCAAAGGTGATCTCGCTTAGGGGGAGATTGTTAGGAATACAAATATTCCTATAAAAGACTCGGTCACCTAATCATTGTAATAGCATTAAGATAGCTCGTAGTTAGTTTAAGTAACACCATGGAAGAAGGACGGGTCTTTACTTACTGTATGCCTGATCCACAGCCCGGGTGTGGGCGTTTTATCTTTTTTTTGTAGGAAACTATAAATACCCCTCTCCACATGTGGAGAGGGTTGAAACTTCCCATAATCTAATATTCACTCTTTCATTTTCTCTCTCTAAGTTCTCAATTCCCTCCCTATCTGTCTTTCTCTCTCTAACCTCTCATCTCCTTATTCATTCCTTCTATTAAATTCGATTCACAAATACAAGAACCATACATGTTATAATTATTAGTATCCTACAGTGATCTTTTGGACTCAATAATAGGCTCCCTCATATGTGCTAAACTCTTTCGAATACCATGCACATATTAAGGGGGAGCAAAAGGCGTTTGTGGAAAAATACAATAGACCGACCATTTGCTTTATTGCATGGAGTTATAAGGATGGTTAAGGTTAGGTATGAGTTCCCATGATCCACCTGAACTGGAAGGATCTTCCCAGGGACAACCCTATAGATAGATTAGAAGTCCTTAGGAATGATTGAAAAAAAATGAGATAAGTGAGAAAGGGAAGAGTGCCGACTGAGATAGAGCTAGAACTGGAATAAACCCAACAAGGTTCTAGTGATGAAGTCTCGGTAAGCACTGAAGGGGTTGAAGAACTAAAAAGAAATGAAATGAGAAAGGGTGAAAAGAAATAACCCTCCATTTATTCAACCTTAGGGCAGAAACCGGGTTCAATTCATATGCTACTGGTTGTTACAAAGGTAACGCCGGTATTGAAGACAAAGACGTCATGGACCCAGTGATGCACTGCACTAAACCTTCCTAGCCAGTCAAGTTCTCTTAAAAGAGCTTGTTTCATTCTCACGGAGAACCCTATGCAATGTATCGACCGCTCATTGCGAGCCATGTTGATACCTAAACAGGAGACGCCTCCCCAGTCTCCAGCAGCGGATCAAAATGCACAAATGGGTCTAGAGCCAAGAGATCATCCATAAATCTTGTTAGGACACTAATCCAATATGCTTATTGTTTCACACAACATTAAAAGTAAGATAATATATTTAGAGTCCTACACATTATCCTTCTGGTATTGCCAGAACATCACAGTGATATGTAATTATTCACAATGACGATGGAAATCCTTCTAGAGCGAACATCTTTCAAGCTCTTGTTAGGTGTAGAATACTAATCGTGTTGGAAACATAATATCCTTGTGGTTATGTGTGGCGTTGGAATTGAGAGTAAGAAAGAAAGAATGGAACCTTGAGAGAAAAAGAGAAGTATCAGATTAGAGTGAATGAAGGTCCAACCCTCTCCACATGTGGAGAGGGGTATTTATCCTAAAATACTAACGCCCACACTCGGGCTGTGGATCAGGCATACAGTGGGTAAAGAACCGTCCTTCTTCCACGGTGTTACTTAAACTAATTCTAACTAACTAATACATAAGCTAACTACAAGCTATCTTAATGCTATTACAATAATTAGGTGACCGAGGCTTTTAGAGGAATATTTGTATTCCTAACAATCTTCCCCTAAGCGAGGTCACCTTGGAGATTAAGCTCTTTGATCTTTAAGCATTCATTAGTCTTTGTAGCTCGTAGGTTCTGATTCTTCACTTTTCTACACACTTTGTACTTCAAGCAAGCAAACTTGTGATTTGAATTCCTTTCTGATATGTGATCTTTGAGCTTCTTTGAGATCATCAGCCAAAGTAAATCTCCAAGCTCATCCATAGTCGTATTGCCTTCATGTGATGTAGTAACTTAAGGACCATCATGCTCACACCCTTCTAGATTAGGAGACTTTACGTTAGAGTTGTGGATCAGGAGACTTTTTCATCAGAGTTGCGGAAACGTTGTTGGTAGTCTCTCAACAGTTGTTGTAGCAAGTCTCTCATCGTCATTGATAGTGTGGAGGATGTGTGAGCATGAGGTATGGATTGACCCGATTCAGCTAGAAATAGGAGCCATCAACGCCATCTTTATATGTGTCCCTGAAATAAAACAGTTAGCAACAAAGATAGAGAACGAATATGGCTTTGTCATTCTTTCTGCGAGGACAGACTACCCTCCGGTTTTGTGAAAACCGACCTGTGATCAGGTAGAGTCTCTTTTAAGGAAGACTCTCCTTGACACGAATTTCCAGCTTGTAGAAATGAATTTTCCAAAGAATCCACTTTGGAATCTTCATACTTAGCATGTTCTCATACCGGAACGTCTCAAAGCAAACAGCACGATAGAGTGAATCAGTGAATAAATATTCACGGATTGATGAGAAATTGATTTATAAAAATCACTCGCGTGTCATATAATAATCATTTTTGAGACACGATGAGAGTTTTAAGCTTTGAATCAAATTTCCATCAAAAATACTTTTGGTTGAAAGGTTATACACAATCAATGTGCTCGAAAATTATTTTGTGAGCACATTGAAAGGTTTTTGCAAAGGTATCCGTCAATCCATATCCTGGAACAAGTTTGATTCAATTTTGAATCGCACCATTGTTGCTTTCCAGTTGTCACTTGATCATTGATCCAAGATGGATCTCACATGTCACCTACCAAGAGCTTGAAAGATGTTTGCTCTAGAAGGATTTCCATCGTCATTGGGAATATTTTCATATCACTCGGATGTTCTGGCAATACCACAAGGATAATGCGTAGGACTCTAAATATTTTATCTTATTTTCCACATTGTGTGAAACAATAAGCATATTTGGAAGTGTGTCCTATTGAGATTTATGGATGATCTCATGGCTCTAGACTCAATAGTGCATTTTGATCCGCTCCTGGAGACTGGGGAGGCGTCTCCTATTTTAGGTATCAACATAGCTCGCAATGAGCGGTCGATACATTGCACAGGGTTCCCCGTGAGAATGAAACAAGCTCTTTTAAGAGAACTTGAGTGGTTGGGAAGTTTAGTGCAGTGCGTCACTGGGTCCATGACGTCTTGTCTTCAATACCGGTGTTACTTTAGTAACCGCCAGTAGAATATGAATTGAACCTGGTTTCTGCCCTAAGGTTGAATATAAGGAGGGTATTTCTTTGCACCCTTTCTCATTACAATTCTTTTTAATTCTTCAACCACTTCAGTGCTTACCGAGACTTCACCACTAGAACCTTGTTGGGTTTGTTCCAGTCCTAGCTCTATCTCAGTCCGCACTCTTCCCTTTCTCACTTTACTCCTTTTTTTTCAATCATTCCTAAGGACTTCTAATCTATCTAGAGGATTGTCCCTGGGAAGATCCTTTCGGCTCTGGTGGATCATGGGAACTCATACCTAACCTTAACCATCCTTATAACTCCATGCATAAAGATAAATGGTCGGTCTTTGGTATGACTTCCACAAACGCCTTTTGCTCCCCCTCAATATGTGCATCGATATTCGAAAGTGTTTGGCACATATGTGGGAGCCTATTTATTGAGTCCAAAAGATCACTTTTAATTATCAGATTTCATGTTCAAATCACATTCTCTCCCCCGATCAAAAATTTCAAATCTTTCGAGATTTTTGATCTCAATTGATTTAAATAATTTAGAAAAACGTTTAGGAGAGATATGCGGTCAATTTTAATATTTTCTGATAAAATAGGAACCTTTTTCTGCTCCCCTTCAATCTGTGAGGGAGGTTGCTATGTGTCAGATTCGATGAGTTTCCAAAAGATTTGAAGTTTCAACGAAAACTCTTTGAAAATGTACTCATTCTGATATAAAGTGTAGGGAGTTATGATGATACATAAAATTTTGAGAAATCACTCTCCCCCTCAATCAATGACGGATGTTAAAACTGAAATATTTTCAT